>CANXME010002121.1:0-445852 GCA_948144175.1 Closterium sp. NIES-65
GCACGGGCAGCAACAGGCACGGGCAGCACAGGCACGGGCAGCACAGGCACGGGCAGCACAGGCACGGGCAGCAACAGGCACGGGCAGCACAGGCACGGGCAGGCAGCACAGGCACGGGCAGCACAGGCACGGGCAGAGCACAGGCACGGGCAGCACAGGCACGGGCAGCACAGGCACGGGCAGCACAGGCACGGGCAGCAACAGGCACGGGCAGCACAGGCACGGGCAGCAACAGGCACGGGCAGCACAGGCACGGGCAGCACAGGCACGGGCAGCACAGGCACGGGCAGCAACAGGCACGGACAGCACAGGCACGGCCAGCACAGCCACGGGCAGCACAGGCACGGGCCAGCACAGGCACGGGCAGCAACAGGCACGGGCAGCACAGGCACGGGCAGCAACAGGCACGGGCAGCACAGGCACGGGCAGCACAGGCACGGGCAGCACAGGCCACGGGCAGCAACAGGCACGGGCAGCACAGGCACGGGCAGCACAGGCACGGCAGCACAGGCACGGGCAGCAACAGGCACAGGGCAGCACAGGCACGGGCAGCACAGGCACGGGCAGCACAGGCACGGGCAGCACAGGCACGGGCAGCACACACGGGCCACGGGCAGCACACAGGCACGGGCAGCACAGGCACGGGCAGCACAGGCACGGGCAGCACAGGCACGGGCAGCCAGCATAGGCACGGGGCAGCACAGGCACGGGCAGCACAGGCACGGCAGTAACAGGCACAGGCAGCACAGGCACGGGCAGCACAGGCACGGCAGCACAGGCACGGCAGCACAGGCACGGGCAGCACAGGCACGGGCAGCACAGGCACGGGCAGCACAGGCACGGGCAGCACAGCACGGGCAGCACAAGCACGGCAGCAGCACAGGCACAGCACGGGCAGCACAGGCAACGGGCAGCACAGGCACGGGCAGCACAGGCACGGCAGCACAGGCACGGGCAGCACAGGCACGGGCAGCAACAGGCACGGGCAGCACAGGCACGGGCCAGCAACAAGGCACGGGCAGTAACAGGCACAGGCAGCACAGGCACGGGCAGCACAGGCACGGGCAGCACAGGCACGGGCAGCACAGGCACGGGCAGCACAGGCACGGGCAGCACAGGCACGGCAGCACAGGCACGGGCAGCACAGGCACGGGCAGCACAGGCACGGGCAGCAACAGGCACGGGCAGCACAGGCACGGGCAGCACAGGCACGGCAGCACAGGCACGGGCAGCAACAGGCACGGCACAGCACAGGCACGGCCAGCACAGGCACGGGCAGCACAGGCACGGGCAGCACAGGCACGGGCAGCAACAGGCACGGGCAGCACAGGCACGGGCAGCAACAGGCACGGGCAGCACAGGCACGGGCAGCACAGGCACGGGCAGCACAGGCACGGGCAGCAACAGGCACGGGCAGCACAGGCACGGGCAGCACAGGCACGGCAGCACAGGCACGGGCAGCAACAGGCACAGGCAGCACAGGCAGCGGGCCGCACAGGCGGGCAGCACAGGCACGGGCAGCACAGGCACGGGCAGCAACAGGCACGGGCAGCCACAGGCACGGGCAGCACAGGCACGGGCAGCCACAGGCACGGGCAGCATAGGCACGGGCAGCACAGGCACGGGCAGCACAGGCACGGGCAGAGCACAGGCACAAGGCAGCACAGGCACGGGCAGCACAGGCACGGGCAGCACAGGCACGGCAGCACAGGCACGGGCAGCAACAGGCACGGGCAGCACAGGCACGGGCAGCACAGGCACGGGCAGCACAGGCACGGGCAGCAACAAGCACGGGCAGCACAGGCACGGGCAGCACAGGCACGGGCAGCACAGGCTACGGGGCAGCACAGGCACGTGCAGCACAGGCACGGGCAGGCACAGGCACGGCAGCAACAGGCACGGGCAGCACAGGCACGGGCAGCACAGGCACGGGCAGTAACAGGCACAGCAGCACAGGCACGGGCAGCACAGGCACGGGCAGCACAGGCACGGGCAGCACAGGCAGGGCAGCACAGGCACGGGCAGCACAGGGCACGGGCAGCACAGGCACGGGCAGCACAGGCACGGGCAGCACAGGCACGGGCAGCACAGGGCACGGGCAGCAACAGGCCACGGGCAGCACAGGCACGGGCAGCAACAGGCACGGGCAGCACAGGCACGGGCAGCACAGGCACGGGCCAGCACAGGCACGGGCAGCAACAGGCACGGGCAGCACAGGCACGGCCAGCACAGCCACGGGCAGCACAGGCTAACGGGCAGCACAGGCACGGGCCGCACAGGCACGGGCAGCAACAGGCACGGGCAGCACAGGCACGGGCAGCACAGGCACGGGCAGCACAGGCACGGGCAGCAACAAGCACGGGCAGCACAGGCACGGGCAGCACAGGCACGGGCAGCACAGGCCACGGGTAGCAACAGGCACAGGCAGCACAGGCCGCGGGCAGCACAGGCTACGGGCAGCACAGGCACGGGCAGCACAGGCACGGGCAGCAACAGGCACGGGAGCACAGGCACGGGCAGCAGCCAGCACGGGCAGGCACAGCACGGGCAGCCCAGGCACGGGCAGCACAGGCTACGGGCAGCATAGGCACGGGCAGCACAGGCCACGGGCAGCACAGGCACGGTCAAGTAACAGGCACAGGCAGCACAAGCACGGTCAGCACAGGCACGGGCAGCACAGGCACGGCAGCACAGGCACGGGCAGCACAGGCACGGGCAAGCACAAGGCCACGGGGCCAGCACAGCACGGGCAGCACAGGCACGGGCAGCAACAGGCACGGGCAGCACAGGCACGGGCAGCAACAGGCACGGGCAGCACAGGCACGGGCAGCACAGGCACGGGCAGCACAGGCACGGGCAGCAACAGGCACGGGCAGCACAGGCACGGGCAGCACAGGCACGGGCAGCACAGGCCACGGGCAGCACAAGCACGGGCAGCAACAGGCACGGGCAGCACAGGCACGGGCAGCAACAGGCACGGGCAGCACAGGCACGGGCAGCCACAGGCACGGGCAGCACGGGCACGGGCAGCAACAGGCACGGGCAGCACAGGCACGGGCAGCACAGGCACGGGCAGCAACAGGCACGGGCAGCACAGGCACGGGTAGCAACAGGCACGGGCAGCACAGGCACGGGCAGCACAGGCACGGGCAGCACAGGGCGTACCGGGTCCAGGGGCGGCTTCTGGGGTCCAGGGGCGGCACCTGCAGCTGGGCGGGCGGTAGCTGCTGCGGCAGAGCGGCGGCGGCTGCCGCTGCTGATAGAGCGGCGGCTGCTGCTGCTGGGTCGGTGGCGGCAGTTTGCTGCAGGTCTGGCGGCGGCTGCTGCTGCAGACCCTGGCGGCGGCTGCTGCTGAAGACCCTGGCGGCGGCTGCTGCTGCAGGCTCTGGCGGCGGCTGCTGCTGCAGACCCTGGCGGCGGCTTGCTGCTGAAGGCCTGGCGGCAGCTGCTGCTGCAGGATCTGACGGCGCCCCGCGGGTCCCGCAGGGGGCATCGCGACGAGCAGGGGCGACGCCCCGCGGGTCCCATAGGGGGCGTCGCGACGAGCAGGGGCGACGCCCCGCGGGTCCCGCACGGACCTCGCGACGAGCAGGGCGACGCCGCGCGGGTCCCGCAGGGGGCGTCGCGACGAGCAGGGGCGACGCCCCGCGGGTCCCACAGGGGGCGTCGCGACGAGCAGGGGCGACGCCCCGCGGGTCCCGCACGGACGTCGCGACGAGCAGGGCGACGCCGCGCGGGTCCCGCAGTGGGCGCCGTGACGAGCAGCGGGGAGGGCAGCGCGCAGGCCCCCCCGAGGGCGCTCCGAAGGACGGGACAACCGCCGCGCGCCCCGAGTGCGCGGCGGGCAGAAAAAGCCGCCACGCGTTCGAAGCGCGTGGCGGGATAAAAATGCAATGCCGCGCACCACGGGGCGTGCGGCGGATAATACGGCAGCGGAAGTAGGCGGCAGGATCTTGCCTGCTCTGATACCATGAGAAAAAGTAGGTGTGGGGCCTAGGCTTAATAGCCTAGGCCCACACTAGGAGGTAGGTGAGTTCGAGTGGGTTAGGTGAGTATCGAGAAATTTGGAAGGGAAGTGAAGTGACTAGCAAGAGTTGGGATACAAGTACATTGCCCTAAATTGGGTTGTACTCATTACAGAGTACCCCACTGCAGGCTAGACAGCAAATATATTCTGACAACCAGGAGCTGTCAGGGGCACATTGTGAGTCACATCGAGTGTATCTCCCAGCGCGCGCGAGAATTTCATTGAAGACCCCATGTAACTTCGACTCGATTAAAAAGGCGAGCACGAGATCTACAGTTTGGTGTTAGAAAACATTAAATATATATGTGTCAGTTTATAAGCGCCTGAGCTTATAAATTTGACTCAATTATGTTGGGCTGAGAAAAGCCCTTAGGATCTTTATAGGACTAAATTCTGTGTAGGACAATGTAATAGCGGAAGCGTTTAACGAGAAGTTTGTGAACCACCTTGCGCTGGTATGTGAGGGCAAAGTAGATTGATTAAAACAAAAGGATACAAGCTTTTATAAGAGTACAAGGAATACGAAGAGATACAGTTAATAACCGTTTTACTATTGCTGTTGAGGTTCGACACAGTGACGACTCGAGCAACTGCTCAATAGCGAGTCAGTTGTTTGTCCTTGTTGTCGCGCTGTACTTGTCAAGTCAAAGGTCGCTGACCTTTGACTTTCGCGTAACCTCCAGCAGTTGTTCAACCTCCGAGGGTTGACTCGCTAATGCTTCGATATGTTTCGCTTCGCTTCTAACTTGGTGTTTCGACACGACAGTGTGAGAATTGAGGAAATGAAATGAACAAGCAACCAGGTGGGTACAAGTAGGAAAGCCTAGAAGTGTTGTACCCCATATTGTCTACCCCACTACAGCCTACACAGACTATAGCATATGAGTTTGACACACCCCCATAGGCAAAATGGGGGAGAACAAGAGGTCACAAGACCAGTCAAGCAAAGCAAAGCAAGCTCAGGGTGGATCACAACGTCACCATACAGTCCGAGCACAAGCTCAAGGCCACAAGGCCAGTTCACATGCAAGATCATATATAAAGGTAAACAAGCAAGTGCAGGTATAGTAAGATCACAGTACAAGCAAGGTCAAGAAGTGAGCAAGTGAGGCCAAGTAGGCACAAGACCTAGCATAGCACATAAGCGCTGATGATCACAAGGCGGAAGGGCCTTGGTAAAGATATCAGCTGTGTTGGCCTCAGAGGCCACGTAGGTGAGGCGGAGCTGACCACGCTGCTGCAGCTCACGAGCCAGGAAGTAGCGAAGAGCAATGTGCTTCGTTCTGTGCTCCAGTCTGTGCTCCCGACACAAGGCCAGCATGGCCTTGTTGTCTACGTACAGAACTGGAGGAGAACGAGGCGGCTCTCCTAGGTCAGTCAGCAGGTAGGTGAGCCAGCGTAGCTCGTGTGCAGCCATGGCCCCCGTGTAGATCTTAGCCTCACAGCTGGAGCCGAGAACAGAAGATGAGCGGGTAGACCGCCACGAAACAAAGCCAGAACCAAGGCTGAAGGTGTAACCCTGTGACGACTGCTGCGTAGCCTGGTCGTCAGCCCAAGAAGCGTCTGCGTGACCTATGAGGACCACTGAACGTCGCCCTCCAAGCACTAGCCCCATGCCCGACGCACTGCACAAGTAGCGCAACACCCTCTTCGCTACAGCCATGTGCTCCGGTCGGTGTCTCCAAGGAGCCACATAGCGTGCCAAGATGCTAAGAGGGTATGCAAGGTCAGGTCGTGTGCAGGTCATCAGGTACATGAGGCAGCCAATAAGCTCTGAGTACGGGCCACTCGGCTCTACAGACTCATCCAAAGGCAGAGCTGAGAGCGAGTGGCGACTAGACAGAGGAGTGGCCTGAGGCGAGGAGTACGTGAAGTCGAAGCGCTGAAGGACCTGCTGCACCATGTGTGACTGAGTCAAGGTGATGGTGCGCTGTGCTCTGTCCCGGGTGATCCGCAAGCCAAGATAGCTGCGCAGTTCACCCAGGTCTGTGCACGTGTGTCTCTTCTACAACTCTGACTTCACGTGGGCGAGTGCCGCAGTGTAAGCAGTGGCAAAGACCAAGTCGTCGACGTACACGAGGATGTAGAACGGCAACAAAGAGGTGTCGGTGTGCAGAAATAGCGACGGGTCGGCAGTAGAAGGAGCAAACCCAAGAGCCACAAGTGTAGCCCTCAGTGTATCGTGCCACTCACGGGGCGCCTGGCGGAGACCGTAGACTGGCCGCCGGAGGCTCCACAGGGTACCAGGGGGAAACGACCCAGTGAAGCCAGGTGGAGGCGCAGCCAGATCTCCTCGTGCAGGCTGCCCTGCAGGAAAGCAGTGCTGAAGTCAAGAGAGTGAAGCTTGTAGTCGCGCTGAGCAGCTATGTGCAGCAGCACCCGAGGAGTAGTCATCTTTGGGGTGGGAGAGAAGGTCTGAAAGTAGTCAACTCCGTGCCGCTGACTGAAGCCTCGAGCCACGTAACGCGCCTTGAAGACAGGCGGAGAACCCGGCGGCCGCTTCACCCTGAAAATCCACATGCCACTGACGATGTTCGCCCCAGGTGGGGGAACCTCGTCGACGTAGGTGCCTGTGGACTTCCACGAAGCCATCTCTGCATCCATGAGGAGTAGGGACCCTCGATCACCTCAGCGTACAATCGAGGAGTCGGGATGTCTGGTGCATCCGGGTCTCCCTCAGGGGCAATCAGTGTGGACACAAGATGAGGCAAAGCAGCAGCAAAACATTGGAACTCCGCCTGCCTGTCCTCAAGGACGTCCGTGCTAAGAGCACACCCACCCCCGACGGACGGAGGACAGACAGACTCAGACTCAGCAATAAGACTAGCAGCGTAGTCTAGACGACAACGAGCATCAAAGTCGACAAGTTCAGCGATCAAGGCAGACGCAGCAGTGGACTCAAAGGAAGGGTCAGTGACAACAGTAGCCAGGAGACGCGTCACAGTAGGACTGGCAGCACGAATACATTCAGACTTTGGGTCAGCAAGGACAGGAAGAGAGGACTCTGGAGGAGACGGCAACAGGACACGCAGAGGAGCAGTGGAAGGACGCAGTGCCATCTGGTGTGTGCCTGGGACCGTAGGAGGACGCGGACGCGGAGCACGACTTCTAGTGCGAGCAGCACGAACAGGCGACGCAGGACGAGACGCAGGCTCACGAAGCTCAGCAAGACCTCCAGTAGGACCAGTGTAGGGAGGAGCAGGCAGGGGGGAGGCGGGCTGTAACTGTGACCGCGACTGGACAGGCTGTGGACACTGTAAGGGAGGAGCAGTACCTGTAGAGGGCGAGAGACCAAGAACCTGCTGAAGGAGCGGAACGACGTATGGCCGCGGCCGCACAGCGCCTCCAGAACCAGTAGGGACAGCACCAGTACCCCCAGCGGCAGCACCAGCGCCAGCAGTACCTCCAGCTCCTACAGCGCCAACTCCAGCACCCTCAGACGCACCAGCGCCAGTAGCACCTCTAGCGCCAACACCCCCAGCAGCACCAGCTCCAGCAGCTCAAGCTCCAGCAGGACCGTCAACTCCAATACCGTCAGCAGCACCAGCAGTACCTCCAGCAGGACCAACTCCAGCAGCCCCAGCAGCACCCCCAGTCCCAGCAGCTCCAATACCGCCAGTACGAGCACCTCTAGGACCAGCAGCACGGCTCTAGCGCCGGGCAAACCACTCGCGCAGCTCCTGCGGAGAGAGTAGCTCCCGCCTCGACGAAGCACCGCCAGAGGCCACACGAGCAGACCCAGCACCCCCAGGCTCCGCACCCCCAGGCTCAACACCCCCAGACTCATCACTCCCAGGTTCAGCACCCCTAGACTCAGCACCCCCAGGCTCCGCATGTCAAACATTATATATGTTGTAGTTGTTTAGGCTACAGTGGGTTAGCCTTTAGGGGGTACACAATTCTAGGTTTAGGTACTTGTACTCACTTCTCTCTCAATTCAATCATTCATTCTCTAACATGGTATACAGAGCAGGTCCTTCGCTAGGACCGATTTCTTAGGGCCCACCACTGCTGACTATCAAAATAGTAGTTGAGGGGCTTAGGGTTTGACCTAGGCGAGAGTGACGAGAGAGTTGAAAAGGAGAATGAGTGAATAATAGAAGGCATACAAGATATAGTCAAGGAAATGGGCAAATGGTGCACCACCAAGCAGGAGACTATATAACTACACTAAACTCTAATGTAGGCATTTATAAATGTATATGAATACATTTCAAAACACCCCCTAAATGCCTACAGCTAGAACCGTGTGCAGTACACCTCCTGCAGGGGTACACCAAGTGCAGAGAAAGCAGCAACAACAGACAAGGTAACAGAGCAGGTACAACAGCAAAAGGGGGGGGGGCAGGTACTCCTGCCACCCCTTTACTCTCCTCCCCCCCCGACCACAGGAGGGACGGCAGGGAGAGAGAGGAGGCGGGTTGGCGCTGGCTGGTCACCCACTCCATCCCCTCACCCTCCCCCTCCCCCTTCCCCCCACACTGCCGCAGGAGCAGAAGAGGGGGGGCGAAAGGAGGAGGATGAGAAGGGGAGACCACACACCCGCCACCCCAATGCCACTCCCCTGGCTCTTCCACACCCTCACACCCTCCCCCCTTGCGGTAGCTGCAGCAGTGGGAACGAAAGGAGGAGGAGGGGAAGGGGAGACCACACATCCGCCACCCCAATGCCACTCCCCTGGCTCCCCCCCACCCTCACACCCTCCCCCCCTGCGGCAGCTGCAGCAGTGGGAACGAAAGGAGGAGGGGGGGGGGGCGACGCGCGGCCTCCCAGGGCGCCAAAGCAGGCGGCAGAAGGGGCGACGCTCGCCCCCCCCCCCCAGGTCGCCCCTCGACAGGCGACGGGAAAAAGAGGGGGGGGGGGGGCGGTGCACGTGCCCTCGGTGCGCCGCGACAGGTGACGGAGCATGGCTGGGGCGGGGCCGGGGCAGGGTCGGGGCATAGCAGGGTGAGGGCCGCGATAGGGCCGCGACAGGGTCAGGGCAGGGCCGGGGTCGGGGCAGGTCCGGGACGGGGCCGCGACAGGGTCTGGGCAGGGCCGCGCCGAGGGGCCGATAGGGGCGGCGAAGGGGCCGCGAGGGGCCTGGAAGGGCGGCGACGGGCCGGTAAAGGCGGCGACGGGGCCGCAAAGGGGCCGCGAAGGGCCTGGAAGGGCGGCGTCGGGGCCGCGAAGGGGGCCGCGAGGGGCCTGCAGGGCGGCGACGGGCCGGTAAAGGTGGCGACGGGGCCGCAAAGGGGCCGCGAAGGGCCTGGAAGGGCGGCGACGGGGTCGCGAAGGGGGCCGCGAGGGGCCACTAAGGGTCTCGCGAGGGGCACACCACGGGGCGTGCAGTACACAGAGTAGCAGCGGAAGCAACAGGCCAGGAACGTAGTTTGCTCTGATAGCATATCAAAATAGTAGTTGAGGGGCCTAGGGTTTGACCAAAAGGCGAGAGTGACGAGAGAGTTGAAAAGGAGAATGAGTGAATAATAGAAGGCATACAAGATATAGTCAAGGAAATGGGCAAATGGTGCACCACCAAGCAGGAGACTATATAACTACACTAAACTCTAATGTAGGCATTTATAAATGTATATGAATACATTTCAACACTGACTGCCTACTAGCGCCCTCGTGCGCCTCACTGTCGGAGCGCCCTCGAGTGCCTCCCCCAGCGTCCCTCTTTTAACGACCCCTTAGCGACCCGCGCGCCGCCCCTTAGAGGCCCCGTCGGCCCGTCGACCCCGAGCGCGCCCCACCTAAAGGCCCCGTCGGCCCCACCTAGAGGCCCCGTCGGCCCGCGCGCCCCACCTAGAGGCCCCGTCGGCCCCACCTAGAGGCCCCGTCGGCCCGCGCGCCTCACCTAGAGGCCCCGTCGGCCCCACCTAGAGGCCCCGTCGGCCCGTCGACCCCGCGCACGCCCCTCCTAGCGGCCCCGTCGGCCCCGCCTAGAGGCCCTACTGGCCCTGTCGACCCCACGTGCGCCCCGCCTAGAGGCCCCGCTGGCCCCGTCGACCCCGCGCGCCGTCCCTTAGCGGCCCCGTCAGCCCCGTAGACCCCGCGCGCCCACCCCTTAGCGGCCCCGTCGACCCCACGCGCCGCCCCTTAGCGCCCCGCACGCGACAGCCACGGCCCCGCCAGAACCAGGCCGCCCGAACCGCGCCGCCCGAACCGAGCTGCCCAGCCCAAGCCGAGCCGCGCCGCCCGAACAGAGCCGCGCCGCCCTACCTGAACCGAACCGCGCTGCCCGTACTGAGCAGCCTTTCTGTACCGAGCCGCCCTACCTGAGTCGCGCTGCCTACTGCTTTTAGGGTGCACCTACTGCTACTGCTCCTTCTACTATACTGCTGCTCCTACTGCTACTATGGCTAGCCCTCCTGTACTAGCTTTCGATACTGAGGGCCGCCCAGTGAAGTTTGACACCTGGCTAGATGACCTGCACCTCTTCCTACAGCTCACTGCCAAGGAGGACATCTCACTGTACGATCACGCCCTAGGCCATGCCACTGCCCCTGCTGCTACTGCTGACAGCACTGCCCGCTCACAGTGGCAGACTCGTGACGCCCACGCTCGCTTTATTATTCGCAACTCCCTGCCGATAGATGAGCGCGAGCACTTTGGCCAGCACAAGACTGCACAGGCACTGTACACTGCTATCGTTGCCCGCTACTCCTCACCTGCCTCTGCTGCGCTAGGCCGTCTCTCACTCCCCTACCTGTTCCCTGACCTCGCCTCCTTCCACACAGTCGCTGACCTCATCACGCACCTCCATACTAGTGAGGCCCGCTTCCGTGCCGCTATGCCTGATGAGTTTCTTGCCACGAACCCCCCCCCGCTCTGGCTCACTCTCTACCACCTAGTCACCCGCCTCCCTGACTCTCTGCGTGCAGTCAGGGACCACTTCCTAGCTCGTTGCCCCACTGAGCTCACCATTTCCCTCCTCGAGAAGGAACTACTTGCAGCTGAGGCTAGCATAGACGCTGTAGGTGCCTCTCGTGGCGACCCCCGCACCCCTTTCTTCGAGGGGTGTTCCCCTTCCCCCCTTCTTCCCTCTGTAGCCTCTGCTTCTGCTGTAGACCTCCTTGGTGCTGAGAAGGTCGGGACTGCGTCTACTTCGAGCTGGCGCCGCAGCGGCAAGGACAAAGGGGGCAAGGGAGGCGGAGGTGACGGCGGGGGAGGCGGTGGTGGGGGTGGTGGCGGCGGTGGGGGTGGTGGTGGGGCTGGAGGGGCTAGTGGCAGCGGTTGGGGTGGTGGCGGCAGCGGCGGGGGAGGTGGCAGGGGCGGGAGTGGTGGTGGCGGCGGCGGTGGACGCGGCAGCGGCAGGGGAGGGGGTGGTCGAGGAGTTGGCGGCGGCAGTGGTGGTCGTGGAGGTGCTGGCAGTGGCCAGAGCCAGCAGCACACTCCGTCGCCCCAGGAGCTCCGTGAGTGGTACTCTCAGCACGGGGGGGGGGGGAGGGGGGGGGGGGTGGCCTTAGCTGCACGTACGTTATCCGCACTGGTGACTGCACTGGTCAAACGTGTAGGAGGGCTCACCCCACGCAGCGCTGCTTCTCTCGCCTCGACGACGCTTGGCGCACTCAGTTTCCTGAGGCCACTGAGCTGCCCCGCTGGGCTGATCTGATGAAGGAAAACATTGATATCTTTGCACTAGACTTTGATGCTATTCTCACCGCCATGTATGTGATGTCTGTTAGTGGAGAGGGTGCTCAGTACCTGCGTGTTCTGCCCGATCCGGGCATTCGGACCAATGAGGCTGCCGCTCTAGGTGCTAGAGTGTCTGCTACCCCAGGTGCTGGTGAGGCTACCGCTCTAGCTGCTAGTGAGTCTGCGCCCCCTGGTACTGAGCCGACTGAGGCACTGCACACCTTCACACTGGACTCAGGTGCTTCCCGCTGTTTCTTTCGTGACCGCACGGCCCTTGAGCAGCTTGCTCAGCCAGTTGCAGTCTCCCTCGCTGACCCCTCTGGGGGTTCGGTCCTTGCGACCTCCTCCACTGTCCTCCCCTGTCCCGCGGTCCCGTCGGGCACACTGTCAGGTCTCTACCTCCCCTCGTTCTCTACGAACTTGGTGGCGGGTAGTGCGCTCCAGGACGGGGGTGTCCACCCGTTCACCCCTGCCTACGAGCGCGTGACACACTGCACGTGTGCTCGGACGGGCCGTCGGCTGGCTACCTTCACAAGGCAGCCGGGGTCGGACCTGTACACACTGACCACTGAGTCCCCTCAGGTAGCTGCGTCTGCGTCTGCGTCAGGTCAGCTGTCGGCCCCCTGCTCATGTCGCTCTCTGGCGCACGGGACCGTTCTCTAGCACCACCGACTTGGTCACCCATCCGTGCAGCGCCTTCGGGCCATGCACAAACGGTACCTTGTCTCTGGTCTTCCCAGGGTTCTCCCTCCCCTCCCACCCTCGCCTGCTCCTCCCTGTCTTCCCTGTGTCGAGGGGCGGCAGCGCGCCGCTCCTCACTCCTCCTCGTTTCCCCCGACGACTGCTCCCTTGCAGACGCTCCACATGGACGTGTGGGGCCCAGCCCGCGTCCGTGGTCAGGGTCAGGAGAGGTACTTCCTGATAGTTGTTGACGACTACTCGCGCTACACCACGGTCTTCCCCTTGCACACCAAGGGTGAGGTCCTTGATGCTTTGATCCCTTGGATCCGCGCTTCTCGTCTCCAGCTCAGCGAGCATTTCCACTCGGACTTTCCTGTCCTGCGCTTGCACTCTGACAGAGGTGGTGAGTTCTCCTCCGACCTCTTGGCAGCCTACTGTGCGGAGCACGGCATCCGCCAGCCGTTCACGCTTCCGGTCTCTCCACAGCAGAATGGGGTTGCTGAGCGCCGCATTGGCTTGGTCATGGAGGTCGCTCGTACCTCCTTGATCCATGCGGCTGCCCCCCCACTTTCTGTGGCCGTTTGCGGTCCGATACGCTGCGCATCAGCTCAACCTCTGGCCCCGTGTCTCCTTGCCGGAGACTTCCCCGACACTGCGTTGGACGGGAGAGGTTGGCGATGCATCGCGTTTCCGGGTCTGGGGATCTCAAGCTTTTGTTCGCGATACGTCCGCGGACAAGCTCTCCTCCGGCGCTGTTCCTTGTGTCTTCCTTGGCTTTGTCCAGGACGCGTCTGGTTGGCAGTTTTACCACGTCACCTCGCGCCGTGTCCTGCCCTCTCAGGACGTCACTTTTGACGAGTCTGTGCCCTACTACCGCCTCTTCCCCTACCGCACTGCCCCGCTCCCCCCCCCGCGCCTCTCTTCCTCGCGCCAGGTGCTGCTGTGGTAGACCCCCTCCCCCCTCAGGGTGCCGCTCCCTCAGGTGTGTCCCAGGTAGACCCGGTTGAGCCTGTCGAGGTAGCTGTCGACTCTCGTCCTGCTAGGGGTGCTGAGCCTGAGCGTGCGGAGCCTGGGGTTGCGGAGTCTGGGGGTGCTGAGCCTGGGGGTGCGGAGTCTGGGGGTGCTGAGCCTGGGGGTGCGGAGCCTGCGGGTGCTGAGTCTGGGGGTGCTGAGTCTGGAGGTGCTGAGCCTGGGAGTGCTACACCTGGAGGAGCTCTCTCTCCTCACAGCACCTGCGTGAGTGGTACTTACAGTACTGCAGCCTCAGGAGAGGTGCTTTTGGAGCTAGGAGTGCTGCTAGAGCTTGGGCTAGTGCTTCCCCTCCTAGGCGGGAGCTGCCCTCTCCCCAGCGGCTTCGAGAGTGGTACGCACGGCGCTGCAGTCTCAGGAGTGGCGCTCCTTGTGCTGTGGACCCGGGCGTTGGAGCTGCTACTGGTCCTGCTGACCCTGGAGTTGGAGCTGCTACTGGTGCTGAGGACCCGGGCGTTGGAGCTGCTACTGGTGCTGCGGACCCGGGCGTTGGAGCTGCTGGTGGTGCTGCGGACCCGGGCGTTGGCGCTGCTGCTGGTGCTGCTGACCCTGGAGTTGGAGCTGCTACTTGTGCTGAGGACCCGGGCGTTGGAGCTACTGCTGGTGCTGCGGACCCGGGTGTTGGTGCTGCTGTTGGTGCTGTGGACCCTGGCGCTGGTGTCTCTTCTGGCTCTGGAGACACTGCACGGCCGCGGCCGTACTTCGTTCCGCTCCTTCAGCAGGTTCTTGGTCAGCCTCCTCCTTGTCGCCCTCCTCCCTCCTTAGAGTTTCCTCCGTCTGTCCAGTCGCAGTCACAGCTGCTGTGTGCCTCGCCCCTTCCTGGTCTTTCTCCCTACACTGGTCCGACAGGCGGTCTTACAGAGCGTCGTGAGCCAGAGTCTCGTCCTGTGTCGCCTGTGTCTCGTCCTGTGTCACCTGTTCTTGCTGCTCGCACTGCTAGCCGTGTTCCGCGTGAGCGCCCTCCTGCTGTCCGCGGCACACACTATATGACTCTGCGTCCTTCCACTGCTCCCCAGCGTGTCCCGCTCCCGTCTCCTCCTGCGTCCTCTCTTCCTGCTCTTGCTGACCCGGAGTCTGACTCCCTTCGCGCTACCAGTCCTACTGTCACGCGTCTCCTGGCTACTGTTGTCACTGACCCTTCCTTTGAGTCCGCTGCTACGTCTGCCTTAGTTGCTGAGCTTGTCGACTTTGCTGCCACCTGTCGTCTAGACTACGCCGCTAGCCTAGTTGCTGAGTCAGTGTCTGTCTGTCCTCCGTCCGTCGGGGGTGAGTGTGCTCTTGGCACGGACGTTCTTGAGGACAGGCAGGAAGAGTTTGAGTGCTTCGCCGCTGCTTTACCTCATCTCGTGTCCATGCTAGTTGCCGCTGAGGGAGATCCGGATGCACCAGACATCCCGACTCCTCGATCGTACGCTGAGGCGATCGAGAGTCCCTACTCCTCTCAGTGGCAGTCAGCCATGGACGCAGAGATGGCTTCCTGGAAGTCCACATGTACCTACGTTAACGAGGTTCCCCCACTGGGGCGAACATCGTCAGTGGTATGTGGATTTTCAGGGTGAAGCGGCCGCCGGGTTCTCCGCCTGTCTTCAAGGCGCGTTACGTTGCACGAGGCTTCAGTCAGCGAGAGGGAGTGGACTTCTTCCAGACCTTCTCCTCGACCCCGAAGATGACCACTCTTCGGGTTCTGCTGCACGTCGCCGCTCAGCGTGACTACGAGCTCCACTCTCTTGACTTCAGCACTGCTTTCCTACAGGGCAGCCTGCACGAGGAGATCTGGCTACGCCGCCCACCTGGCTTCACTGGGTCGTTCCCTCCTGGTACCCAGTGGAGCCTCCGGCGGCCAGTCTACGGTCTCCGACAGGCACCGTGTGAGTGGCACGACACATTGAGGACTACACTTGCGGCTCTTGGGTTCGCTCCCTCTACTGCTGACCCGTCACTGTTTCTACGCACCGGCACTTCGGTGCCGCCGCTCTACATCCTCGTGTACGTCGACAACTTGGTCTTTGCCACTGCTGACACTGCGGCACTCGCCCACGTGATGTCGGAGTTGCAGAAGAGACACACGTGCACAGACCTGGGTGAACTGACAAGATATCTTGGGTTGTGGATCACCCGGGACAGAGCACGCCGCACCATCACCTTGACTCAGTCACACATGGTGCAGCAGGTCCTTCAGCTCTTCAGCTTCACGTACTCCTCGCCTCGGTCCAGTCCTCTGCCTACAGGTCACTCGCTCTCAGCTCTGCCTTCGGATGAGTCCGTAGAGCCGAGTGGCCCGTATCCAGAGCTTGTGGGCTGCCTCATGTACCTGATGACCTGCACTCGACCTGACCTTGCATACTCTCTTAGCATCCTTGCACGCTATGTAGCTCCTGGCCGTCACCAGAAGGAGCACATGGATGCTGCTAAGAGGGTGTTGCGCTACCTGTGCAGTACGTCGGGCATGGGGCTCGTGCTTGGAGGACGAGACCGAGTTGTACTCACTGGGCACTCAGACGCTTCTTGGGCTGACGACGATGCTACTCAGCGGTCGTCACAGGGTTACACATCCAGCCTTGGCTCTGGTTCAGTTTCTTGGCGTTCTACTCATTCTTCTTCTGTTCTCAGCTCCAATTGTGAGGCTGAGATCTACGCCACAGCCATGGCTGCACAGGAGTTATGCTGGCTCACCTACCTGCTGACCGACCTGGGAGAGCGGCCTAGTTCTCCTCCAGTGCTGTACGTCGACAACAAGGCTGCAATTGCCTTGTGTGAGGAGCACAGACTGGAGCACAGAACAAAGCATATCGCTCTGCGGTACTTCCTTGCTCGAGAGCTGCAGCAGCGTGGTCAGCTTCGTCTGCGTTACGTTGCTGATGTGTTCACCAAGGCGCTTCAGCCTTGTGACCATCTAAGTTTCTGTACTGTTCTAGGCCTTGTGCCTACTTTCCCTCACTTGCTCACTTCTTGACTCTGCGTGTACTTCGATCTCTATATATATACCTGCATGCTTACACTTATTAGGTTGTGATCACTGTATCTCTTGATATATTATCAAACTGCATGTGAACTGGTCTTGTGACCGCTTACTTGTGCTCGGAATTTGTGTGGTATCCTTGAGATCCACCCTGAGCTTGTTTTGACTTGCTTTGCTTTGACTGGTCTTGTGACCCCTTGCTCTCCCCCACTTCGCCTATGGGGGTGTGTCAAACATTATATATGTTGTAGTTGTTTAGGCTACAGTGGCTTAGCCTTTAGGGGGTACACAATTCTAGGTTTAGGTACTTGTACTCACTTTTCTCTCAATTCAATCATTCATTCTCTAACACCGCATGTGATAATGAGAACGAGAATGAATGACTAAGGAATGGAAGTGATACAAATGTGCAACCCTAGAAATGTGTACCCCATATGGGCTACCCCACTATAGCCTACACAATATTCTAATTTGACACACCCCCATAGGCAAAGTGGGGGAGAACAAGGGGTCACAAGACCAGTCAAGCAAAGCAAAGCAAAGCAAGCTCAAGGTGGATCACAAAGTCACCACACAGTCCGAGCACAAGGTCAAGGCCACAAGGCCAGTTCACATGCAGGAGTGCACATATATATATAACACTAAACAAGCAAGAGCAGGTATATATAGATGCAAGAGTACAAGTAAGATCAAGAGGTGAGCAAGTGAGGTAAGACAGGTACAAGTCCCAGCTGAGTGCAGAAGCGCTGATGATCACAAGGCGAAAGTGCCTTGGTGAAAACATCAGCAGTGTTGGCCTCAGAGGCCACGTACGCAAGTCGCAACTGACCACGCTGCAGCAGCTCACGAGCAAGAAAGTAGCGGAGAGCAATGTGCTTCGTTCTGTGCTCCGGGCGCTGCTCTCAACACAGAGCCAGCATGGCCTTGTTGTCTACGTACAGCACTGGAGGAGAACGAGGCGGCTCTGCAAGGTCAGTCAGCAGGTAGGTGAGCCAGCGAAGCTCCTGAGCAGCCATGGCCCCGGCGTAGATCTCAGCCTCACAACTGGAGCCGAGAACAGAAGACGAGCGAGTAGCCCGCCACGAAACAGAGCCGGAACCAAGACTGAAGGTTTAACCCTGTGACGATCGCTGCGTAGCCTGGTCGTCAGCCCAAGAAGCGTCCGCGTGCCCAGTGAGGACCACTGGACTCCGCCCTCCAAGCACTAGCCCCATGCCACACGTACTGCACAAGTAGCGCAACACCCTCTTCGCTGCAGCCATGTGCTCTGGTCGGTGTCTCCCAGGAGCAACATAGCGTGCAAGAATGCTAAGAGGGTATGCAAGGTCAGGTCGTGTGCAGGTCATCAGGTACATGAGGCAGCCAACAAGCTCTGGGTACGGGCCACTCGACTCTACGGACTCATCCGAAGGCAGAGCTGAGAGCGAGTGGCGAGTAGACAGAGGAGTGGCCTGAGGCGAGGAGTACGTGAAGCCGAAGCGCTGAAGGACCTGCTGCACCATGTGTGACTGAGTCAAGGTAATGGTGCGTCGTGCTCTGTCCCGAGTGATCTGCAAGCCAAGGTAGCTGCGCAGTTCACCCAGGTCTGTGCACGTGTGTCTCTTCTGCAGCTCGGACTTCACGTAGGCGAGTCCAGCAGTGTGCGCTGTGGCAAAGACCAAGTCGTCGACGTACACGAGGATGTAGAACGGCGGTAGAGAAGTGTCGGTGCGCAGAAACAACGACGGGTCAGCAGTAGAGGGAGCAAACCCAAGAGCCGCAAGCGTAGTCCTCAGTGTGTCGTGCCACTCACGCGGTGCCTGGCGGAGACCGTAGACTGGCTGTCGGAGGCTCCACTGGGTGCCAGGAGGGAAAGTCCCAGTGAAGCCAGGTGGACGGCGCAGCCCGATCTCCTCGTGCAGGCTACCCTGCAAGAAAGCAGTGCTGAAGTCAAGAGAGTGGAGCTCGTAGTCGCGCTGAGCGGCTATGTGCAGCAGCACCCGAAGACTGGTCATCTTCGGGGTGGGAGAGAAGGTCTGAAAGTAGTCAACTCCCTGCCGCTGACTGAAGCCACGAGCCACGTACCGCGCCTTGAAGACAGGTGGAGAGCCCGGCGGCTGCTTCACCCTGAAGATCCACATGCCACTGACGATGTTCGCCCCAGGAGGGGGAACCGCGTCAACGTAGGTGCCTGTGGATTTCCAGGAAGCCATCTCTGCATCCATAGCTGCCTGCCATTTAGAGGAGTAGGGACCCTCTACGGCCTCCGCGTAAGAGCGCGGAGTCGGGATGTCTAGTGCATCCGGGTCTCCCTCAGGGGCAAGTAGTACGGACGCGAGATGAGGTGAAGCAGCAGCCAGACACTGGAACTCCTCCTGCCTGTCCTCAAGGACGTCCGTGCCAAGAGCACACTCACCCCCGACGGACGGAGGACAGACAGACGCAGACTCAGCAACAAGACTGGCAGCGTAGTCGAGACGACAGCGAGCAGCAAAGTCGACGAGCTCAGCGACAAGCGCAGACGCAGCAGTGGACGCAAAAGAGGGGTCAGTGACCACAGTAGCAAGGAGACGCGTGATAGTAGGACTGGCAGTACGGAAAGAGTCTGACTCCGGGTCGGCAAGTGCAGGAAGAGAGGACTCAGGAGGAGAAGGCAAAGGGGCACGCAGAGGAGCAGTGGACGGACGCAGGGACATCCGGTGCGTGCCAGGGACAGGAGGAGGACGCTGACGCGAACCGCGACCACTAGCGCGAGCAGCACGAACAGACGACGCAGGACGAGACGCAGGCTCACGACGCTCAGCAAGACCTCCAGTAGGACCAGTGTAAGGAGAGGGAGCAGGAAGTGGGGAGGCGGGCTCTAACTGTGACTGGGACTGGACGGGCAGTGGACACTCTACAGGAGGAGAAAGACCAAGAACCTGCTGCAGGAGCGGAACGAAGTACGGCCGAGGCCGCGCGGCAACTCCAGACACAGCAAAGACAGCACCAGCACCCTCAGCGGCAGCACCAGCACCAACGACACCTCCAGCTGCAGGACCTCCAACAGCACCAGCAGCACCCACAGCAGGACCACCGCCAGGAAGGACAGCAGCAGTCTCAGCACCAACACCCTAAGTAGCTCCAGCTCCAGGCGGACCCGAAGGCCCAGGAGCCCCGGGACCGGCGGCACAAGTACCCTCAGCGGCCGAAGAAGCTCCATCTCCAGCAGTACGCCTCCAGCGGCGAGCAAACCACTCGCGCAGCTCGTGTGGAGAGAGTGGCTCCCGCCGAGACGAAGCACCCGGAGAGCCTCTAGGCCCCGCACCGCCAGACGCCAGAAGGGGAGGGCCAGTGGCCGCAGGCTCCGCAACTCCAGGCTCAGCAGCACCCCCTGGCTCAGCAGCTCCTGACGTAGAACCCCCAGGCTCAGCACCCCCAGTCGCAGCACCCCCACGCTCAGCACCCCCAGACTTAGCACTCCCAGGCTCAGCACCCCCAGGCTCAGCACCCCCAGTCGTAGTACCCCCAAGCTCAGCACCCCCGCGCGCAGCACCCCCAGAGTCAGCACCCCCAGGCTCAGCACCCGCAGCAGTACCAGAGTCACCAGCAACCTCGACCGGCTCGACTGCGTCTACCTGGGACACACCTGAAGGGGCAGGACCCTGAGGGGGGAGGGGGTCTACCGGGGGGGACCTGGCACAAGGAAGTGCGGTGGCGGGGGGAGGGAAGGAGTGCGGTAGGGGAAGAGACGGTAGTAGGGGACCGACTTGTCGAACGTGACGTCCTGGGAGGACAGAACACGACGAGAGGAGGGGTTGTAGAACTGCCACCCTGGGGCGTCAGGGGGGAAGCCTAGGAAGACACATGGAGCAGCATGAGGGGATAGCTTGTCCGCAGACAAGTCGCGGACAAACGCCCGAGATCCCCAGACACGGAACGCAGACGCATCGCCGACCTTCCCCGTCCACAGCAGAGCTGGGGAGGTCTCCGGCCGGGAGACCCTGGGGTGAAGGTTGATCTGATGCGCCGCGTACCGAACCGCAAACGGCCACAGAAAATGGGGGGCAGCCGCATGCCCCATTTTGCTGTGGAGAGTCCGGAAGCGTAAAGGTCTGGCGGATGCCTCGTGCACGACAGCAGGCTCGCAGAAGGCCAGAGGAGAACTCTCCACCTCGCTCAGAGTGCAAACGCAGAACAGGAAAGTCCGAGGCGAAGCTCCTCCTGAGCTGGAGACGAGCTGCGCGGACCCAGGCGATCAACACCTAAGTGACATCACCCTTGCTGCGCAAGGGGAAGACTGTGGTGTAACGCGAGTAGTCGTCAACCACCAGCAGGAAGTAGCGCTCGTGACCCTGTCCACGGACGCGGGCCGGGCCCCACACATCCATGTGAAGCGTCTGCAAAGGAGCCTCTGTCGGGGGAAACTGGGAGGAGTGAGGGGCAGCCCGGAGCCGCCCCTCGACACAGGGGACACAGGGAGGTCCTGGCCCCGAAGGAAGGGGAGGGAGAGACCAGGGGAGACCAGAGACAAGGACACGAGAAGCCATGCCCCGAAGACGAGGCAAGGAGGGATGGCCAAGACGGTGGTGCCACAGGAGAGTCTCGTGAGACAGGAGGCGACACGAGCAGGGGGCAGACTCAGGACCAGACCTGGACGCAGCAGCAAACACCTGACCCGACGTAGCTACCTGGCCAGACGCAAGGACAGGAGGAGACTCAGTGGTCAGGGTGTAGAGACTCGACCCCGGCCGACGCAAAAACGTGGCCAGGTGTCGGCCTGTGCGGACGTCCGAGCAGTGGGTCACCCGCTGACTCGCAGGAGTAAACTGGTGAACCCCCACATCCTGCAGGTCAGCACCACTCACCAAGTTCGTCGAGAACGAGGGGAGGTACAGACCAGACACGGTGCCCGAGGGGGCAGCCGGACACGGGAGGACAATGGAGAAGTGAGAGAGGACAAGACCCCCAGAGGGGTCAGCCAAGGAGACTGCAACCGGCCGACCAAGCGACGTGAGTGTGGTGCGGTCTCGAAAGAAGGAGCGAGAAGCCCCTGAGTCAAGTGTGAAGGTGAGGGAGGCCGAAGCCGACGCAGTACCTGAGAGTGCAGCCTCACCAGTACCTGAGAGCGCAGACGCACTGGCACCTAGAGCAGCAGCCTCACAAGCACCTAGCGCAGCAGTACCAATGCCCGGGTCGGGCGGGAAACACCGGTAACAGTCACCCTCATCACTAATAGTCACAGCATACATGGCAGCAAGGATAGCATCAAAGTCAAGATCAAAGATAGCTACGCCAGCCCTAGACAGCTCTCCCCAGCGGGGAATCTCACTAGCCTCGGGGAACTGCTGACGCCAAGCGTCCGTCAGGCGGCCAAAGCAGCGCTGGGTGGGGTGGGCACCCCCACACTGCTCACCCGCGCTGTCGCCGGAACGAAGGACGTAGGTGCACGGACCAAAACCCCCACCACGCTAACGCTGCGCGTACCACTCACGGAGCTGCTGAGGCGGGGGGATGTCCCGAGAACGCTGCTGCTGCTGCTGGCGCGGACCACCACCAGAGCCGCTCCGCTGCGGGGCACCACCCCGACCAGCTCCACCCCCTCCGCCACCGCCGCCTCCACCTCCGCCACCACCGCCGCCTCCGCTCCCACCGCTGCCGCCGCCATCGCCTCCGCCTCCGCTTCCGCCACCACCACCACCACCCCTGCCACCACTCCCACCGCCACCCCCACTCCCTCCGCCGCCTCCACCGCCCCCGCCAGCTCCACCCGCGCCCTTGCCCCTCTTGCCCTTGCCAGGTCGGCGTCTCTCGCTAGGGGCAGACGCCGCGCCGACCGACTCAAGACCAAGCAGGTCGGCAGCAGCAGCAGAGGCAACAGAGAGCAGCAGGGGGGAAGGAGAACACCCCTCAAAGATGGGGGTGCGAGGGTCACCCCGAGAGGCTCCTACAGCGACGATGCTCTTCTCCGCCGCCAGGAGGGCCTTCTCGAGGAGGTCAACAGTGAGAGTGGTGGGACAGACTGAGAGAAAGTGGTCCCTGACTACGCGAAGGGAGTCAGGGAGGCGTGTGACTATGTAATAGAGAGTGATGTACATGGGGGGAGGGTTCTTGGCGCAGAACTCAGCAGGAAGCGCGGCGCGGTAGCGAGTGTCACTAGTGCGGAGGTGCGTAATGAGGTCAGCGACTGTGGGAAAGGCAGCAATGTCGGGAAAGAGGTACGGTAGCATGAGGCGGCTCAGTGCAGCAGTGGCAGGGGAAGAGTAGCGCGCAACTACAGCGTCGTACAAGGCCTGAGCACTCTTGTACTGACTAAAGTGCGCGCGCTCAGTGGTAGGAAGGTGGCGACGCACAACAAGACGTGCAGCAGCATCGCGCGTGGCCCACTGGGAGCGAACAGTGGGGTCAGCATCAGCAGCAGGGGCAGGAGAGGCGCCAGAGGTGAGGTCAAAGAGAGAGAGACCGTCTGCCCTATCGCACTGTAAGAACAGCTGCAGGTCGTCGACCCAGACCTCAAAGTCAATGGCTCGACCCTCAGCGTCAAAAGCGAGGACACTAGGGGTAGCCATGACGACGACATACGAGCAGTGCAAGCAGTAGGGGAAGGGCACGCAGTGACAGTGGGGCTGTGCTCACCGGACAGGGCAGGTCGGGCGGCTCTGCAGTAGGGCGGCTCGGCTGCTGGGCGGCTCGGCTCCCGGGCGGCTCGGCGGCAGGGCGGCTCGGCTCCCGGGCGGCTCGGCGGCAGGGCGGCTCGGCTCCCGGGCGGCTCGGCGGCAGGGCGGCTCGGCTCCCGGCGGTTCTGCTGCTAGGTGGCTCTAGTGCAGGGCGGCGCGGTAGCTCTGGTTCAGGGCGGCGCAGCGGTCGTAGATAGGGCGGCGGGTGGGCCGCAAGTAGGGCGGCGGGTGAGCCGCAGGTAGGGTGGTTGGTAAGCCGCAGGTAGGGTGGCTGGTGGGGCCGCAGGTAGGGCGGCGGGCGGCGGTAGGGCCGCAGGTAGGGCGGCGGGCGGGCCGCAGGAAGGGCGGCGGTAGGGCCGCAGGTAGGGCGGCAGGCGGGCCGCAGGTAGGGCAGCGGACGGGCCGCAGGTAGGGTGGCGGGCGGGCCGCAGGTAGGGCGGCGGGCGGGCCGCAGGTAGGGCGGCGTTAGGGCCGCATGTAGGGCGGCGGTAGGGCCGCAGGTAGGGCGGCGGTAGGGCCGCAGGTAGGGTGGCGGGCGGGCCGCAGGTAGGGCGGCGGGCGGGCCGCAGGTAGGGTGGCGGGCGGGCCGCAGGTAGGGCGGCGGTAGGGCCGCAGGTAGGGCGGCGGGCGGGCCGCAGGTAGGGCGGCGGGCGGGCCGCAGGTAGGGCGGCGGTAGGGCCGCGGGTAGAGCGGCGGGCGGGCCGCAGGTAGGGCGGCGGTAGGGTCGCAGGCAGAGCGGCTGAAAGGCCGCAGGTAGGGCGGCGGTAGGGCCGCAGGTAGGGCGGCAGTAGGGCCGCAGGTAGGGCGGCGAGTAGGGCCGCAGGGCGGCGGGGCCGCGCGATGGAGCGGCGGGGCCGCGAGTAAGGGCGGCGGGGCCGCTCGATGTGGCGGCGGGGCCGCGAGGAAGGGCGGCCGGGCCACTAGGTAGGACGGCGGGGCCGCGCGATGGGGCGGCGGGGCCGCTAGGGCGGCTCGACGCGACCGTAAGGGCGGCGCGGCGGGGCCGCTAGGGCGGCGTAAGGGAGAGCGCGACTCGAGGCGCGACTTGTGGGCCCTAGGAACAGTCCCTAAGAGGGGACCTGCTCTGATTCCATGTGATAATGTGTACCCCATATGGGCTACCCCACTATAGCCTACACAATATTATAATTTGACACCGCACCCCCAGGCTCAGCACCCCCAGACCCGGCACCCGCAGGCTCAGCACCCCTAGCAGCACCAGAGTCAACAGCTACCTCGACAGGCTCGACTGCGTCTACCTGGGACACACCTGACGGGGCAGGACCCTGAGGGGGGAGAGGGTCTACCAGGGGAGGACCTGGTGCAAGGAAGAGCGGCGGCGGGGGGAGGGGCGCAGTGCGGTAGGGGAAGAGACGGTAGTAAGGCACCGACTCGTCAAAGGTGACGTCCTGGGAGGACAGAACACGGCGCGAGGTGGGGTGGTAAAACTGCCAACCAGGCGCGTTAGGGGGGAAGCCAAGGAAGACGCAGGGAACAGCACGGGGGGACAGCTTGTCAGCAGACAAGTCACGGACAAACGCCCGAGATCCCCAGACCCGAAACGTAGACGCATCGCCAACCTTCCCCGTCCACCGCAAGGTGGGGGAGGTCTCTGGCAAGGAGACCCGGGGCTGAAGGTTGAGCTGATGCGCTGCGTACTGAACCGCAAACGGCCACAGAAAATGGGGAGCAGCCGCATGGATCATGGACGTATGAGCGACGTCCATGACCATGCCAATGCGGCGCTCAGCAATCCCATGATGCTATGGAGAGGTCGGAAGCGTGAAGGTCTGGCGCATGCCCTATGCACGACAGAAGGCTCCTAGACGGGCAGAGGAAAACTCCCCGCCTCTATCAGAGTGCAGATGCAAAACAGGAAAGTCCGAGCCGAAACTCTCTCTGAGCTGGAGACGAGTTGCGCGGATCCAGTCGATCAACACCTCAGTGACGTCACCCTTGCTGCGTAAGGGGAACACCATGGTGTAACGCGAGTAGTCGTCAACCACCAACAGGAAGTAACGCTCGTGACCCTGGCCACGGACGCCGGCGGGGCCCCACACGTCCATGTGAAGAGTCTGCAGGGGAGCCTCTGTCGGAGGAAACTCGGAGGAGTGAGGGGCGGCGCGCTGTGTCAGAACATATAGCTTATGCTTATTGTGTAGGCTATAGTGGGGTGCTGCGACTGGGGGTGCTGAGCCTGGGGGTGCTGAGCCTGGGGGTGCTGAGCCTGGGGGTGCTTCGTCCGAGGGTGCTGAGCCTGGGGGTGCTGAGCCTGGGGGTGCTGAGCCTAGGGGTGCTGAGCTTGGAGGTGCTCCGCCTGGGTGTTCTCCGGGTGCTTCGTCTCTGCGGGAGCCACTCTCTCCACAGGAGCTGCGCGAGTGGTTTGCCCGGCGCTGGAGGCGTGCTGCTGGTGCCGGAGGTTCTTCGGCTATTGAGGGTGCTGCTGTCGCGGGTCCCGGAGGTGCTCGTACTGAGGGTACTGGAGCAGCTCGGCCAGCGAGGTCGACTGGAGCTGGTGCTGCTGAGGGTGGTGGAGCTGAGACTACTGCTGGCGGTCCTGCTGCGGGTACTCCTGGTACTGCTGGAGGTTCTGGCGCTACTGGAGGTGCAGCTGGAGCGGGTGCTCCTGCTGGGGGTACTGGTGCTGTACCTGCTGTGTCTGGCGTCGCCGCGCGGCCTCGACCGTACTTCGTTCCACTCCTGCAGCAGGTTCTTGGTCTCCCGCCTTCTACTGGTCCTCCTCCTTCTTTAGAGTGTCCACAGCCAGTCCCGTCACAGTTACAGTTGCACCCTACCTCCCCGTTGCCTGCTCCTTCTCCCTACACTGGTCCTACTGGAGGTCTTACTGAGCGTTGTGAGCCTGCGTCTCGCCCTGCGTCGCCTGTCCGTGCTGCTCGCGCTAGTGGTCGTGGTTCACGTCAGCGTCTTCCTATTGTCCCTGGCACGCACAGGATGTCTCTGCGTCCGTCCACTGCTCCTCTGCGTGCCCCTTTGCCTTGTCCTCCTGAGTCTTCTCTTCCTGCTTTTGCCGACTCGGAGTCGGACTCTCTTCGTGCTGCCAGTCCTACTGTCACGCGTCTCCTTGCTACTATCATCACTGACCCTTCCTTCGAGTCTACTGCTGCGTCTGCCTTAGTTGCTGAGCTCGTCGACTTTGCTGCTCGCGGTCACCTAGACTACGCTGCTAGTCTTGTCACTGAGTCTGAGTGTGTCTGTCCTCCGTCCGTCGGGGGTGAGTGTGCCCTTGGCACTGACGTCCTTGAGGACAGGCAGGAGGAGTTCCAATGCTTGGCAGCTGCTTAACCTCATCTCGTGTCCGTACTGCTTACCCCTGAGGGAGACCCGGATGCACTTGACATCCCGACTCCGCGCTCTTACGCGGAGGCGATAGAGGGTCCCTACTCCTCTTAGTGGCAGGCAACTATGGATGCAGAGATGGCTTCCTCGAAGTCCACAGGCACGTACGTTGACGCTGTTCCCCCTCCTGGGGCGAACATCGTCAGTGGTATGTGGATCTTCAGGGTGAAGCAGCCGCCGGGTTCTCCACCTGTCTTCAAGGCGCGTTACGTGGGTCGTGGCTTCAGTCAGCGGCAGGGAGTTGACTACTTTCAGACCTTCTCTCCCACCCCGAAGATGACCACTCTTCGGGTACTACTGCACGTTGCTGCTCACCGTGACTACGAGCTGACTTCAGCACAGCTTTCTTGCAGGAGAGCCTGCACGAGGAGATCTGGCTGCGCCGCCCACCTGGCTTCACTAGGTCGTTTCCCCATGGTACCCAATGGAGCCTCCGGCGGCCAGTCTACGGTCTCCACCAGGCACCCCGTGAGTGGCACGACACACTGAGGACTACATTTGCGGCTCTTGGGTTTGCTCCTTCTACAGCCGACTCTTCGCTGTTTCTGCGCACCGACACCTCTTTGCCGCCCTTCTACATCCTCGTGTACGTCGACGACTTGGTCTTTGCCACAGCTGACACTGCTGGACTCGCCTACGTGAAGTCCGAGCTGCAGAAGAGACACACGTGCACAGACCTGGGTGAACTGCGCAGCTACCTTGGCTTGCAGATCACCCGGGACAGAGCACAGCGCACCATTACACTGACTCAGTCACACATGGTGCAGCAGGTCCTTCAGCGCTTCGGCTTCACGTACTCCTCGCCTCAGGCCACTCCTCTGCCTACTCGCCACTCGCTCTCAGCTCTGCCTTCGGATGAGTCCGTAGAGTCGAGTGGCCCGTATCCAGAGCTTGTTGGCTGCCTCATGTACCTGATGACCTGCACACGACCTGACCTTGCATACCCTCTTAGCATTCTCGCACCCTATGTTGCTCCTGGTAGACACCGACCAGAGCACATGGCTGCAGCGAAGAGGGTGTTGCGCTACTTGTGCAGTACGTCGGGCATGGGGCTAGTGCTTGGAGGGCGGAGTCCAGTGGTCCTCACTAGGCACGCGGACGCTTCTTGGGCTGACGACCAGGCTACGCAGCGGTCGTCACAGGGTTACACCTTCAGCCTTGGTTCCGGCTCTGTTTCGTGGCGGGCTACTCGCTCGTCTTCTGTTCTCGGCTCCAGTTGTGAGGCTGAGATCTACGCCGGGGCCATGGCTGCACAGGAGCTTCGCTGGCTCACCTACCTGCTGACTGACCTTGGAGAGTCGCCTTGTTCTCCTCCAGTCCTGTACGTAGACAACAAGGCCATGCTGGCCTTGTGTCGAGAGCAGAGACTGGAGCGCAGAACAAAGCACATTGCTCTTCGCTACTTTCTTGCTCGTGAGCTACAGCAGCGTGGTCAGTTGTGACTTGCGTACGTGGCCTCTGAGGCCAACACTGCTGATGTCTTCACCAAGGCACTTGCGCCTTGTGATCATCAGCGCTTCTGCACGCAGCTGGGTCTTGTGCCTGTCTTGCCTCACTTGCTCACCTCTTGACCTTGCTTGTACTGTTGCTTATATATACACCTGCTCTTGCTTGTCTAGTCCTTTATATATATGTACTCCTGCATGTGAACTGGCCTTGTGGCCTTGAACTTGTGCTCGGAATGTGTGGTGACTTTGTGATCCACCTTGAGCTTGCTTTGCTTTGCTTTGCTTGACTGGTCTTGTGACCCCTTGTTCTCCCCCTATGGGGGTGTGTCAGAAACTATAGCTTATGCTTATTGTGTAGGCTATAGTGGGGTAGCCCATAAGGGGTACAACCCAATTAGGGTTAGTACTTGTACTCAGTTCATTCATAGTTCATCCATTCTCGTTCTAAGTTTCTCACGCTGCCGCCCCTCGACGCAGGGAACGCAGGTAGGGGCAGGCCCCGGAGGGAGGGGAGGGAGGGACCGGGGGAGACCAGAGACAAGGACACGGGAGGCCATGCCTCGGAGACGAGGCAGGGAGGGGTGACGAAGGCAGTGGTGCCAGAGGAGAGTTTGGTGGGACAGGAGACGACACGAGCAGGGAGCAGACTCAGGTCCAAACCTGGACGCTGCAGCAAACACCTGACTCGACGCAGCTACCTGACCAGACTCAGCAACCGGAGGAGACTCAGTAGTCAGTGTGTACAGGCTCGACCCCGGCCAACAGGTAAACGTGGCCAAGTGTCGGCCCGTCTGAGCTCACGTACAGTGGGTCACCCGCTGACTCGCTGGAGTGAACTGGTCAACCCCCCCATCCTGTAGATCAGCACCACTCACCAAGTTCGTAGAGAACGAGGGGAGGTAGAGACCAGACAGGGTGCCAGAGGGGGCTGCCAGACACGGTAAGACAGTGGAGAAGCGAGCAAGGACAGGACCCCTAGAGGGGTCCGCCAGGGAGACCGCAACCGGCCGACTTTAGCGGCGTAAGCGTGGTGCGTTCTTGAAAGAAGGAGCGGGAAGCACCCGAGTCAAGGGTGAAGGTGTGTAAGGCCTGAGCCGACGTGGTACCTGAGAGAGCAGACTCACCAGCACATGGGGCAGCAGACGCACTAGCACCTAGAGCAGCAGCCTCACCAGCACCTAGAGCAGCAACCTCAATGCCCGGGTCAGGCGGAACACACAGGTAACAGTCACCCTCATCACTAGTAGACACAGTATACATGGCAGCAAGAATTGCATCATAGTCAAGATCAAAGGTAGTAACCCCCACCCTATACAGCTCTCCCCAATGAGGGATCTCAGTGGCGTCAGGGAACTGGTGACGCCAAGCGTCCGTCAGGCGGCCGAAGCGGCGCTGGGTGGAGTGCGAGCCCCCGCACTGCTCACTAGCGCGGTCGCCGGTACGCAGGACGTAGGTACACGGACCAGTACCCCCACCTCGCTAACGCCCAGCGTACCACTCATGAAGCTGCTAGGGGGACGGGGTCTCACGAGTGCGCTGCTGCTGCTGGCGCTGACCACCACCTAAGCCGCCCCGCTGCCCAGAGCCACCCCGACTAGCTCCACCTCCTCCGCCGCCACCTCCGCCACCGCCGCCACCGCCTCCTCCTCCGCTCCCACCGCCACCGCCGCCGCCGCTTCCGCCGCCACCGCCGCCACCGAAGCCCCCACCCCCGCCACCACTTTGACCACCACCCCCACTCCCTCCGCCTCCTCCATCGCCACCTCCACCGCCCCCACCAGCTCCTCCAGCGCCCTTGCCCCCCTTGCCATTGCCGGTGCGGCGTCGCCCGCTAGGGGCAGACGCAGCGCCGACCGACTCGGTGCCAACGAAGTCGACGGCAGCAGCAGAGGCAACAGAGGGCAAAAGGGGGGAGGGGGAGCACCCCTCAAAGACAGGGGCACGCGGGTCACCTCTAGAGGCTCCTACAGCGACTATACTCTTCTCAGCTGCCAGGAGGCGCTCCTCGAGGAGGTCAACGGTGAGTGTGGTGGGGCAAACAGAGAGGAATTGGTCCCTGACCGAGCGAAGGGAGTCAGGGAGCCGGGTGACTATGTAGTAGAGGGTGATGTACATGGGGGGGGGGGGGGGAGTTCTTGGCGCAGAACTTAGCAGGAAGCGCAGCGCGGTAGCGGGTGTCACTAGTGCGAAGGTGCGTAACGAGGTCAGCGATAGTGGGAAAGGCGGCGAGGTTAGGAAACAGGTACGGCAGTATGAGGCGGCTAAGAGCAGCAGTGGCAGGGGAAGAGTAGCGTGCAACTACAGCGTCGTACAAGGTCTTAGCACTCTTGTACTGACTAAAGTGCGCACGCTCAGCGGTCGGTAAGTGGCGACGCACGGTAAGACGGGCAGCAGCATCGCGCGTGGCCCACTGTGAGCGAACAGTGCTGTCAGCATCAGCAGGCGGGGCAAGAGAGGCACCAGAGGTGAGATCGAACAGGGAGAGTCCGTCTGCCTTATCACACTAGAGGAAAAGCTGCAGGTCATCGACCCAGACCTCGAAGTCAATAGCACGACCCTTAGCATCAAAGGTAAGGACACTGGGGGTAGCCATGACAGCATTGGTCTAGCAGGGAGTGCTCTCACCAGTCCGGGTGGGTAGGGCCGGGGCGCGCCGGTAGAAACAGGGCTGCAACAGCGGTGGCAGCGGCTCGACAGAGGCAGTGGCGGCTCGACGGCAGCCTCGGCGGCTCGGCTGCTCGGCGGCTCGGGCTCGGCGGCTCGGTGGCTCGGCTGCAGGCGACTCGGCGGCTCGGCGGCTCAGGTGCTCGGCGGCTTGGCGGCTCAGCTGCTCGGCAGCTAGGCGGTGAAGGGGCCGGGACGGCGACGGGGCCGCAAGAGGGCGCCGACGGGGCCGCAGGAGGGCGGCGACGGGGCCGCAAGAGGGCGGCGACGAGCCCGCGAGAGGGCGGCGACGAGGCCGCAAGTGGGCGGCGACGGGGCCGCGAGAGGGCGGCGACGGGGCCGCAAGAGGGCGGCGACGGGGCCGCGAGAGGGCGGCGACGAGGCCGCAAGAGGGCGGCACTGGGGTCGCTAGAGGGCGGCGACGCGGCCGCGAGAGGGCGGGGACGAGGCCGCGAGGAGCGGCTGCAGGGCCGCGACGGGCGGCGACGCGGCCGCTAAGGGCGGCGACGGGGCCGCGAGAGGGAGGCGACTGGGCTACGATAGGGCGGGGACGGGGTCGTGGAGGTGGGGCCGCAAGGGGACGCTGAGGGCGGCGCGACGGGCCGCTAGGGGGCGGCGACGGGGTCGCGAGGGGCCGTGAGAGAGGGGGGGGGGGGGGGGGGGGGGGGGCGCTAAGGGTGGCGCGACGGGTCGCTAAGGGGAGGGCGGCACACAGGGCGCGCCTCGGTCAGGGGCGACTCGATCTCAGGGCAGGAAAAAATCGATTTTCAGTGGTGGGCCCTAGGAAGTTCCCACTAGGGAACCTGCTCTAAACCATGTGAGAATTGAGGAAATGAAATGAACTAGCAAGCAGGTGGGTACAAGTAGGAAAACCTAGAAGTGTTGTGTCAGAACTTTACAGCTTACTCATTTGTGTAGGCTATAGTGGGGTATCCCATAGGGGGTACAATCCCATTAGGGTTTCCTATTTGTACTCACTTCATTCATAGTCATTTCATTCTCGTTCACTTCTTCTCATGGTATCGAGCAGGTTCCCCTGTGGGAACTGTGCTTAGGGCCCACCACCACTACCTCGTAACCTTTTTTTTCTGCCCGGAGCGCCCTCCGGGCCCCTTTCTCTTCCTTTTTTTTTTCGATCTGCCCTAACGGCCCCTTGCGCCTGAGCGCCGCCTGCCCTAGCGCCATAGCGCCGCCCGCCCTAGCGCCCGCGCGCTGCCCGCCCTAGAGCCCTAGCGCGGCCCGCCCTAGAGCCTGACGGCCGCCCGCCCTAGAGCCTGAGCGCCGCCCGTCGCCGCCCTAGCGCCCGTGCGCCCGACGCCCGCTAGCCGCCCGACGCGCCGCCCGTGCACAGCCCGTGCGCCGCCCGTGCGTCGCCCTCAGCAGCTCGATGCGCCGCCCGTGCAGCCGCCCGTGAGCTGCCTGTGCGCCGCCCGACGACCCGCCCGAGCAACTGCCCGTGCTGCCGCCCGTGTAGCCGCCCGCGCACCCGCCCGTGCAGCCGCCCGCGCACCTGCCTGTACAGCCGCCCGCGCACCCGTCAGCGTCAGCCGCCGTTCGTGAGCCGCCCGTGCAGCTGCCCTCAGCCGCCAGTTCAGCCGCCCGTGCAGCCGCCAGTGCCGCCCGTGCAGCCGCCTATGACGCCGCCCGTGAGCCGCCCGTGAGCAGCCCGTCTCGACGCCCGCGCCGCCCGTGTCACCCGAGCCGCGAGCGCCCCCCGAGCAGAGAGCCGCCCGAGTCGCCCGTGCCGCTGCACGCCCGAGCCGCCCGAGCCACCCGAGCCGCCCGAGCCGCCCGAGCCGCCCGAGCCGCCCGAGCCGCCTACGGTACTGAGCGCCGATCCTTTGGGGCTGCTGCTACTCCTGGACCGGCGGAGTTGCTGAGCTGCCGTGTTGCTGTCCTGCTGAGCTGCTCGACCCTTCCTCTTTGGTGAGACTGTCGGCTGCTATCATGGCCACCCCTAGTGTCCTGGCCTTTGACGCTGAGGGTCGCGCCATTGACTTTGCGGTCTGGGTCGAGGACCTGCAGCTGTACTTGCAGTGCGATTCAGTTGATGACATCTCTCTCTTTGACTTTGCCTCTGGCGCTGTCCCTGCCCCTCCTGCTGATGCTGACCCCACTGTTCGCTCCAAGTGGGCCACACGCGATGCTGCTGCACGTCTTGCTGTGCGTCGCCACCTCCCTTCCTCTGAGCGTGCACACTTTAGTCAGTGCAAGACCGCTCAGGCCTTGTACGACGCTGTAGTTGCGCGCTACTCCTCCCCTTCCACTGCTACACTGAGCCGCCTCATGCTACCTTACCTCTTCCCTGACCTTGCTGCCTTTCCTACAGTCGCTGACCTCTTTACCCACCTTCGCGCTAGTGACACTTGCTACCGAGCTGCGCTTCCTGCTGCCTTCTGCGCCGAAAACCCCCCTCCCATGTACATCACCCTCTACTTTCTAGTCACCCGTCTCCCTGAGTCCCTTCGTGCTGTTAGGGACCAGTTTCTCTCTGTCTGTCCCACCACCCTCACTGTCGACCTCCTCGAGAAGTCCCTACTAGCGGCCGAGAAGAGCATAGTCGCTGTAGGGGCCTCTCGTGGTGACCCCCGCACCCCCATCTTTGAGGGGTGTTCTCCTTCCCCCCTGTTACCCTCTGTTGCCTCTGCTGTTGCGGCCGACCTCGTGGGTCTAGAGTCGGTCGGTGCGGCGTCTACCCCCAGCGGTAGGCGCCGCTCTGGCAAGGGCAAGGAAGGCAAGGGAGCGGGTGGAGCTAGCGGGGGCGGTGGCGGAGGAGGTGGGGGCGGCGGGGGGAGTGGGGGTGGCGGTGGACGTGGGGGCGGGGTTGGAGGTACTAGTGGCGGCAGTGGAGGCGGAGGTGGCGGCGGAGGTGGCGGTGGAGGTGGCGGTGGGAGCGGCGGGGGCGAGGGTGGCGGTGGCGGCGGAAACGGGGGTGGCGGTGGTGGAGATGGTCGGAGTGGCTCGTCCCAGCGGAGCAGCACTGGGGGTGGTCAGCGCCAGCAGCAGCAGTAGCAGCAGCAGCAGCGCTCTCGCGACGTCCCCGCCCCTCAGCAGCTCCGTGAGTGGTACTTGCAGCGTCAGCGTGGTGGGGCGTTCGGTCCCTGCACCTACGTCCTTCGCACCGGCGACCGCGCGGGTGAGCAGTGTGGGGGCACCCAGACCGCCCGCCGCTGCTTTGCCCGCCTGACCGACGCTTGGCGCCAGCAGTTTCCGGAGGCCTCTGAGATACCCCGCTGGGGAGAGCTGTCTAGGGCTGGTGTAGCTATTTTTGATCTTGACTTGGATGCTATCCTTGCTGCCATGTATGCTGTGACTGCTAGTGATGAGGGTGACTGTTACCGGTGTTTCCCGCCCGACCCGGGCATTGGTACTGCTGCGTCAGGTGCCAGTGAGGCTGCTGCTCTAGGTGCCAGTGCGTCTATGCTCTCAGGTACTGGTGAGTCTGCACCCTCAGGTACTGTGTCGGCTTCGGCCTCTCACACCTTCACCCTTGACTCTGGGGCGTCTCGCTCCTTCTTTCGGGACCGCACCACTCTCACGCCGCTTAGTCGGCCAGTTGCGGTGTCCATGGCTGACCCCTCTGGGGGTCCTGTCCTGTCTTGTTTCTCCACAGTCCTCCCGTGTCCGGCGGCTCCCTCTGGCACCCTGTCTGGTCTCTACCTCCCCTCGTTCTCTACGAACCTGGTGAGTGGTGCTGACCTACAGGATGCGGGTGTCCACCAGTTCACTCCTGCTCGTCAGCGGGTGACACACTGCACAGAGGCTAGCACAAGTCGCCACCTCGCTACGTTTACACGTCAGCCAGGGTCGAGCCTGTATACACTGACCACTGCTTCTCCTCCAGGTGCTGAGTCTGGTCAGGTAGCTGCGTCGGGTCAGGTGTTTTCTGCAGCGTCCAGGTCTGGTCCTGAGTCTGCCCCCTGTTCGTGTCGCCGTCTGTCTCACGAGACCCTCCTCTGGCACCACCGCCTTGGCCACCCCTCTCTGCTTCGGCTCAGAGGTATGGCCTCCCGTCTTCTTGTGTCTGGTCTCCCCCGGTCCCTCCCTCCCCTTCCTCAGGGCCCTGGCCCTGCCTGTGTCCCCTGTGTCGAGGGCGCCAGCGGGCTGCCCCTCACTCCTCCCAGTTTCCTCCGACAGAGGCTCCGTTGCAGACACTTCACATGGACGTGTGGGGCCCTGCCCGCGTCCGTGGACTCGGTCACGAGCGCTACTTCCTGTTGGTGGTTGACGACTACTCGCGTTACACCACAGTCTTCCCCTTGCGCAGCAAGGGTGATGTCACTGAGGTGCTGATCGACTGGATCCGCGCAGCTCGTCTCCAGCTCAGGCAGAGCTTTGGCTCGGACTTTCCTGTGTTACATCTGCACTCGGACAGAGGCGGAGAGTTCTCCTCTGGCCTTCTGCGTGCCTACTGTAGTGCGCGAGGCGTCCGCCAGACCTTCACGCTTCCGGACTCACCGCAGCAAAATGGGATTGCAGAGCGCCGCATCGGCATGGTCATGGACGTCGCTCGTACGTCTATGATGCATGCGGCTGCCCCCCATTTTCTGTGGTCGTTTGCTGTCAGGTACGCGGCGCATCAGATCAACCTCCACCCCAGGGTCTCCAGGCCGGAGACCTCCCCAGCCCTACTGTGGACGGGGAAGGTTGGCGATGCGTCGGCGTTCCGGGTCTGGGGATCTCGGGCGTTTGTCCGCGACTTGTCTGCGGACAAGCTGTCCCCTCGCGCTGCTCCCTGCGTCTTCCTGGGGTTCCCCCCCGACGCCCCTGGGTGGCAGTTCTACCACCCCACCTCTCGCCGTGTTCTGTCCTCCCAGGACGTCACGTTCGACGAGTCGGTACCCTACTACCGCCTCTTCCCCTACCGCACTCCGTCCCTCCCCCCACCCCCGCTCTTCTTGGTACCAGGTCCCCCCCCGGTAGACCCCCTCCCCCCTCAGGGTCCTGCCCCTTCAGGTGTGTCCCAGGTAGACGCGGTCGAGCCTGTCGAGGTCACTGGTGACTCTGGTGCTGCTGTGGGTGCTGAGCCTGGGGGTGCTGTGCCTGGGGGTGCTGAGCCTGGGGGTGCAGGGTCTGGGGGTGCAGAGTCTGGGGGTGCTGAGCCTACGGGTGCTGAGCCTGGGGGTGCTGAGCCTCGGGGTGCTGAGTCTGTGGGTGCTGAGCCTGGGAGTGCTGAGCCTGCTGAGCCTGGAGGTGCTACGCCTGGAGGTGCTTTGCCTGGGGGTGCTGAGCCTGGAGGTTCTTCGCCTGGAGGTTCTCCGGGTGCTTCGTCTCGCCGAGAGCCACTCTCCTCACAGGAGCTGCGTGAGTGGTTTGCTCGGCGCTGGAGGCGTGCTGCTGGTGCTGGAGGTTCTTTTGCTACTGAGGGTGCTGCTGCCGCGGGTCCCGGAGGTGCTCGTATTGGGAGTACTGGAGCTGCTGGGCCTGCGGGTTCGCCTGGAGCTGGTGCTGCTGCGGGTGTTGGCGCTGAGACTACCACTGGTGGTTCGACTGGCGGTGCTCCTGGTGCTGCTGGAGGTTCTGGGGCTACTGGAGGAGCTGCTGGGGGTTCTGGAGCTACTGGAGGTGCTGCTGGAGGTGCTGCTGGAGCGGGTACTCCTGCTGGGGGTACTGGTGCTGTCCCTGCTGTTTCTGGCGTCGCCACGCGGCCGCGACCGTACTTCGTACCGCTCCTGCAGCAGGTTCTTGGTCTTCCACCTTCTCCTGGTCCTCCTCCTCCTCCCTTAGAGGGTCCACAGCCTGTCCAGTCACAGCTACAGCCTGCCTCCCCTTTGCCTGCTCCTTCTCCCTACGCTGGTCCGACTGGAGGTCTTACTAAGCGTCGTGAGCCTGCGTCTCGTCCTGCGTCGCCTGTTCGTACTGCACGCACTAGTGGTCGCGGTTCGCGTCAGCGTCCTCCTCCTGTCCCTGGCACGCACCGGATGTCTCTGCGTCCGTCTACTGCTCCTCTGCGTGCCCCTTTGCCTTCTCCTCCTGCTTCCTCTCTTCCTGCTCTTGCCGACCCGGAGTCGGACTCTCTTCGTGCTGCCAGTCCTACTGTCACGCGTCTCCTTGCTACTGCCGTCACTGACCCTTCTTTCGAGTCTTCTGCTGCGTCTGCCCTTGTCACTGAGCTCGTCGACTTTGCTGCGCGCAGTCGTCTAGACTACGCTGCTGGTCTTGTCGCTGAGTCTGAGTCTAGTTGTCCTCCGTCAGTCGGGGGTGAGTGTGCCCTTGGCACGGACGTCCTTGAGGACAGGCAAGAGGAGTTCCAGTGTCTGGCCGCCGCTTCACCTCATCTCGCGTCTGTACTGCTAGCCCCTGAGGGAGACCCGGATGCACTAGACATCCCGACTCCGCGCTCTTACGCGGAGGCGATAGAGGGTCCCTACTCCTCTCAGTGGCAGGCAGCTATGGATGCAGAGATGGCTTCCTGGAAGTCCACAGGCACCTACGTTGACGCTGTTCCCCCTCTTGGGGCGAACATCGTCAGTGGCATGTGGATTTTCAGGGTGAAGCGGCCGCCGGGTTCTCCGCCTGTCTTCAAGGCGCGGTATGTGGCTCGTGGTTTCAGTCAGCGGCAGGGAGTTGACTACTTTCAGACCTTCTCCCCCACCCCGAAGATGACCACTCTTCGGGTACTGCTGCACGTTGCTGCTCACCGTGACTACGAGCTGCACTCTCTCGACTTCAGCACTGCTTTCTTGCAGGGCAGCCTGCACGAGGAGATCTGGCTGCGTCGCCCACCTGGCTTCACTGGGTCTTTCCCTCCTGGTACCAAGTGGAGTCTCCGGCGTCCAGTCTACGGTCTCCGCCAGGCGCCGCGTGAGTGGCACGACACACTGAGGACTACGCTGGCGGCACTTGGGTTTGCTCCCTCCACTGCAGACCCGTCGCTGTTTCTGCGCACCGACACCTCTCTGCCGCCGTTCTACATCCTCGTGTACGTTGACGACTTGGTCTTTGCCACAGCTGACACTGCTGGACTCGCCTACGTGAAGTCCGAGCTGCAGAAGAAACACACGTGCACTGACCTGGGTGAACTGCGCAGCTACCTTGGCTTGCAGATCACCCGGGACAGAGCACGCCGCACCATTACCCTGACTCAGTCACACATGGTAGTAGGTCCTTCAGCGCTTCGGCTTCACGTACTCCTCGCCTCAGGCCACTCCTCTGCCTACTCGCCACTCGCTCTCAGCTCTGCCTTCGGATGAGTCCGTAGAGTCGAGTGGCCCGTATGCAGAGCTTGTTGGCTGCCTCATGTACCTGATGACCTGCACACGACCTGACCTTGCATACCCTCTTAGCATTCTCGCACGCTATGTTGCTCCTGGGAGACACCGACCAGAGCACATGGCTGCAGCGAAGAGGGTGTTGCGCTACTTGTGCCGTACGTCGGGCATGGGGCTAGTGCTTGGAGGGCGCAGTCCAGTGGTCCTCACTGGGCACGCGGACGCTTCTTGGGCTGACGACCAGGCTACGCAGCGGTCGTCACAGGGTTACACCTTCAGCCTTGGTTCCGACTCTGTTTCGTGGCGGGCTACCCGCTCGTCTTCTGTTCTCGGCTCCAGTTGTGAGGCTGAGATCTACGCCGGGGCTATGGCTACCCAGGAGCTTCGCTGGCTTACCTACCTACTGACCGACCTTGGAGAGCCACCGCGTTCTCCTCCAGTCCTGTACGTAGACAACAAGGCCATGCTGGCCGTGTGTCGAGAGCAGCAACTGGAGCACAGGACAAAGCACATTGCTCTCCGCTACTTTCTTGCTCGTGAGCTGCAGCAGCGTGGACAGTTGCGACTTGCGTACGTGGCCTCTGAGGCCAACACTGCTGATGTCTTCACCAAGGCACTTGCGCCTTGTGATCATCAGCGTTGCTGCACGCAGCTGGGTCTTGTGCCTGTCTTGCCTCACTTGCTCACTTCTTGACCTTGCTTGTAACTTCACCTATATATACTCTTGCTCTTGCTTGCTTGACTCTTGTATATCTCTATATGTGATCTTGCATGTGAACTGGCCTTTTGGCCTTTGAACTTGTGCTCGGAATGTGTGGTGACTTTGTGATCCACCCTGAGCTTTGCTTTGCTTTGCTTGACTGGTCTTGTGACCCCTTGTTCTCCCCCACTTTGCCTATGGGGGTGTGTCAGAACTTTACAGCTTACTCATTTGTGTAGGCTATAGTGGGGTATCCCATAGGGGGTACAATCCCATTAGGGTTTCCTATTTGTACTCACTTCATTCATAGTCATTTCATTCTCGTTCACTTCTTCTCATGTTGTACCCCATATTGTCTACCCCACTACAGCCTACACAGACTATAGCATATGAATTTGACAGACAGAGGCGCTAAATCAATTGTTTCCAACACTCTCCTTCGCTTCTGGAGTGTCGCTGCTGGTGACGTGGCTTTGTCCAGTCAGTAGCATGCAGTACTCGAACTTTTGCTTCCCGAGCTTCTTGGTCAAGTAATCAGCTGCCATCTCAGACGTGGGACAGTAAGACAGCTCAAGTCCCCCCCTCTCGATCTTGTCCTTAACGAAGAAATATCGCAGGGCGATATGCTTCGTTCTGTTCGCGAATCCGCTTTTGTTGTCTATGCGAATTGCCGATTGGTTGTCGCAGAACAAGGAGAAGCTGGGTTAACTGAGCCAGTTACCGCGGATCCTTCCTTGTTATTTCTTGCCGTGTAGCGGTATGGCGCGGAGATGGTGGTCGGCGTGAGTGCGAAGCGTTTGGCGATGGTGTCGGCGTATTTTGCGGCGTTGAGGTAGATCGCGCCTTCTTCTTCCTGGATGTTGAGGCCGAGATACTGCGTGACAGTGGACGAGAGTGTGAACGTGAGATCCTTCTGTAGTTCCCCTTCGAACCAGGTGGTGACGTTGTCAGTCGAGCCGATGTAGAGTAAATCGTCCACGTAGACGATCAGTAGGATGTAATCGGTGCCCTTTGTGAGCCGATACATGCCCTGGTCGTGAGGTAGTTGGCGGAATCCAATGCGAATTGGTCTTGCGTGCAGATACTGCTGCCACAGCCTTGGAGCTTGTTTGATGTCGTACAGGGATTTTTGCAACTGACAGACTTGGTTAGGCTCTCCGTGGGAGCCGTGTGAAAGTTCGACGAAGATTTCGGCGTCAACAGGTGCGTAAAGGAATGCGTTGGCGACGTCGATTTGCCGCAATTTCTTCTTCTTCATGGCGACGATCGCGAGGAGAATTCGTAGTGAGGTGTGTCGCCTGACCGGGGCGAATGTCTTGGTGGAGTTGCGTCCGTGCTCTTGGTCAAAGCCGCATACGACCCAGCGTGCCTTCAACTTGTCGATGGTGCCGTCTGCCTTTGTCTTCACACGGAAGACCCATTTCCCGGTGAGTACTGTCTTGTTTCGTGCCACGCCGATGGGAACGACTTTCCAGGTGTTGCGTTCCTCCAGTGCTTTCAGTTCCCTGTCCATGGCTTCACGCCATTTTCCCCTATGCTCCCCCCCCAGAGCCTGCTGAACTGTGGCAGGCTCCTTAGGAGTCTCCGTGCCGTGGACTGCGGTGACGAGGCCGAGTATCTGGAGGCCACTCTGTGTGTAGCGGGGGAGAGTTGTGTCCGCGGGATAAGCTGCTTCGTCTCCTGCTTTTGGGTCAGGTATGAAGTTGGGCCCAATGTGTTCTGCTTCGTTGGTGTTGACTTATGCAGGTGTAATGTAACTGTTGTCGGCGAAGTGGTAAAATACTTCGGCGTTGGCGCTTTCGCGAGGATTTTCGTCATCCATTCGGACGTCGACGGAGCAGTAAGGGAGAGGTCCGGCTTCCTCCGAGGCTTCATCCATGTTCTGCTCGTCCCAGTCAGCTTCGTCTGCTGCCGAGGCGAAGGCTCGGTCACCACGAAAGCCACCTGTGGGGTCCCGATCTTCTTCCAGGTTGGCAAGATACGTCGGAAGGGTGAGTCGTTCGTAGAAAATGACATCACGTGCTGCTACTGTTTCTTTGGAGTGGACGTCGAAAATCTTCCACGCGTTGTAATTTCTTTCGATGCCCAGGTGTAGTCCCCACTGTGCGCGTTGGGAAAATTGGCCACCTCGTGCAGATGGGGGTCGGTACTGTACCATGCAGCCGAAAACTCTTAACATTTTTGTGCTGCCCTGTTTTCCTGTCCACAGCAAGTGCGGTGATGCGTTGTTCGGGAGCGATGATGACGAGAGCAAGTTGTGCAGCATGACAGCGTGGTCCATTGCTTCGGGCCACTCGTGGTTGGGCAGTCGCATGCCTCGTAGCATCTTGCGCATGGTATTCTGGAGAGTCCTGTTCATCCTTTCTGCTACGCCTTGCTGTTGGTGAGCGTAGGGAAGAGAGATGAGCCTCTTGATCCCTCTTTCTGCCAAGTACTGCTTGAACCTCTATGAGGTGTATTCTCCTCCTCCGTCTGATTGGAAGCCTTTTAGCTTCACGCCCGTGTCAGAATATTATGCTCTAGCCTGTAGTGGGGTGCTCTATAGCGAGTACAACCCTTCTAGGGTTTGCTATTTGTATCCTCATTCTTGCTAGTGCAACCTCCTCTTTTACCTAACTCTCTCTTGCCTAGCTAGGTAAACCCTAGCTATGGCTCCTCACTATACCTACTACTCTCACATGCTATCAGAGCTAGTACGCTCCTGGCCTGTGGGCCCACCTGCTTCTGCTGCTATCCTGTCTGTCGCGCGCCCCGTGGCGTGCGACGTTTATTTTCTTCCCGCCACGTGCTCGGGGCGCATGGCGGTTTTCTGCCCACCGCGCGCTCGGGGCGCACGGCGGTTTTCTGCCTCACGCGTCACCCGGAGGACCCGCGGGTCCCTCCACGTCGACCGTCGTGTCACCCAGGGACCCGCGCATCCCTCGTCGTCGACCGTCGCACCGCCCCCGGAGAACCGCGCGTCCACCCCGTCGACCGTCGCGTCGCCCCTGGGGACCCGCGTGCGCCCCCCGCGATCCCGTTGCGTCGCCCTAGGGACCCGCGCGCGGCCCCCGCCATCCCGGCGCGCCACCCCGTGGGACCCGTGCGTCGCTTCGTGGACCCGCGTGTCGCCCTGCGGCCCCCCTCCCCGCACACCTGAGTTCGCTTACTGCACACCCGAGTTCGCTTCCCGCACGCTTGTGCACGCTTCGCGCACACCTGAGCTTGCTTACCGCACACTCAGGGTATGGGGGTGATGGGTATGGGGGTGGCGGGTGTGTGAGCGGTCCCCTGCTCCTCCTCCTCCTCCGTCTCCCGCTGCTGCAGCTGCCGCTGAGGGGGGTGGGTGTGTGGGAGACGAAGGAGTGGTGCTAGGGGGGTGACATGTGAGTGACCCTAGGGGTATAGTAGGGGGTGTGTGAAATGGGGGTGGGATAGTTTGGGGAGGTTGAAGGGGGTGGCCGCCGAGAAGCCAGCAGCTCCAGTCGCTCGTGAGACCGTTGCGCCAGTCGCCCGTGAGCCCGTTGCGCCAGTCGCCCGTGAGCCCGTTGCTCCAGTCGCCCGTGAGTCCGTTGCTCGTCTGCCGCTACTTTTAGCCGCGGAGCCAGTTACTCCAGTAGCCCGTGTGCCAATTGCTCCATTTGCCAGTGTGCCAGTTGCTCCAGTTGCTCGTGTGCCAGTTGCTCTAGTTGCGCCGTGTGCCAGCAGCTTCAGCTGCCGCCCACTACCTCCTCTCCTCTCATAGTCCCTCCTCCTCCACACTAGCCCTCTGCGATAGCCTCTAGCTTTGCTCATAATTGTGGGCTTACCTACCTACTACTCTAGCCCGATTCTCGTTCTGCTACTGGGAGCCAAGCGTCAAAGGCCTCGAAAGCCATGTCCTTGCTCGGAAGGTTAAGGTGCCAAACGTAACGCGTAGCGGCATCGATGAACGTGATGGTGTAGCTATATGCTCCTTGTCCAGGTTCGCGATTGTACAGGATGTCGCTGTACACTTTCTCAAGTGGTGCGTAAGCTGGTGCGCTGGGGTTATGGTGAGAAGAGAATGGCCGATGTGGTAAGTCAGCTTCGGGGCAGGTAAAGCACGTTCCACGAGCTCGTCGAAGTTCGCTTCCGTCGGTTAGGAGCAGTGAATCTTTGTAGAGCACTCCTGCTCTGATTGTGATGTTTGACACCGTGTTGCTTGGATGTCCCATTCGTGCGTGCCAGATGTCTTCGCCAGCTCGATGTCCGGGTGAGCGACGGTACAAGTCGGAGTTGGAGTAGAAGCTTGCGGTGAAGTTTGCGCTTCGATGTACTTCTCGTGGTGTTGGGTTAAGTTGCTGCGCAGGAGTGGGTGGGATGTCATCCTCGATTGGAGCCGGTGCAGTTGAAGGACCATCGATTGGTGTCGATGTTGCCGCTGCTGCTGCCGTTGTTTCTGCTGCTGCCGATGTTGTCTCCGCTCCTGCCGATGTTGTTTCTGCTGCTGCCGATGTTGTCTCCGCTGCTGTCGAGTGTTGAATCGATGCTAATGCTCTTGTTCGTTCTACCTCATGGATGGTGTGCGAGTACCAGAAGCCTTCGTGGCTGAAGTCGGGGTCGAGATCCGGTGGATGTGTCCAGGAGGTAAAAGTGACGATCCCGTCGCTGTCAACTGTGCCGAGATCTGGGACGAAGACGTTATTTTTCAAGACCGCCTTCCCGAAGTAGAGACCGCCCTTCCCGTGGTATAACTTAAGCTCCTGAGTGGTGCTATCTGCTTCGAGGTGTATGCCCTTTGCCATCAGTTGACTAACGCTTAGTAAGTTGTAGCCGAGTCCTTCTGCTATTAAAACCTTTGACATTTGTAGTATGACGTTTGTCTCTCGTGACTGAAGTTGAACTATGCCTTGTCGTCGTGTGCACAGGTTCTGGTTGTTCGCGACGGTGATGACGACTTCCCGCTGGAGTTGGTATTCCCGTTGAACGAAGCGACCTGAATAGCACATGTGTTGTCCGCAGCAGCTGTCCAAGAACCAGGTATCCTTCCCAGACGGTTCGTTTTGGGCGATGGTTGCGTACGTTGGGTTCGGTTGCAGCGACTCTCGACGTGGAGTCCTTTTGTCGAGTTATTCTTCTGGTGAGTAGTGCGGCGGCGATTCAGTGATGCAGGAGTTGGTCAATCTTGCCATGCAGCTGACGATGTTCCTTGTTTCTTGTGCAGGTTGTCCCGTCGACATTGTTGACGATTGAACTTGAGTGGTGGAATTTGCTTGCGTTGAGGCAACTTGACTGCTTGAAGGTCGGAGCTGCCGCTGCGTTGGTGCTGACTGCTGCCGGTTAGGGCAATGTGTGCGGGGATGACCTGGCGTCTTGCAGAGATGACAGAACGGAGGTACGGGTTGTTGACCTTGGTACTTGTTTTGCCGATGGTTGTTGTTGTTGTTGTAGCGCCGTTGAGTGTGGAAGGCGAACTCAGGCACTGACGTCTTCCTCTTGTGTATTTCTTCTTGTAGGTCCATGTCTTGCTGTTCGGCGTGAATCTCGGCGCAGAGAATTGCTTCGGAGATTTTCCCGTGGGCTCGGAGAATGGCTCGGGTGGAGTGCCATTGCGGACCAAGGCCGCCAGTGATGACTGTGACGAAGGCGTCTTCGGATATCGTTCCTCCGCATCGAAGAAGCTTGTCGCGCAACTCGCGACAGCGACTGATATACGCCATCCCCTTTTCGCCCGGTTTCATTTCCACTGTTGTCAATTGCGCCATCAACCGACTCTGATTGACGATGTCTGTTGCTTGATGTAGGTTCTTCAGGTGTTTGTATGCGAGTTCGGCAGAGTTGCCGTATCCCCGGTAAGACCGAATGTTCTGTTGCTGATTCGGAGTGATGTTCCTCAGTAGAATTGTGTACGCCATCATCGACTGATACGTGTACTGCTGCTTGTCGTATTGCGTGCCGTTTGTTGGATATGGCAGGGACCCGTCGAAGAAGCTGAGTATCTGCGCGCCTTCCATCATTAGCTCAAACTCGAATGACCAGGTGAAGAAGTCCTTCCCGTCGAATGGTCTTGAAGTTTGCAGTTTCAAGACATGTGCGAATTGCGACTGAACTTGGAGTGCGTCCAACGTCTTCTCTTGTCGAGGTGAAGGTTGCTGGTGCGGCATGAAGCTGATGGAACCTCGCTGGGGCTCGTACAGAGCGAAGGTAGGTTGTTGCTGATTTCCTCGTGCGTAGGATGAACCGTCGAGGCTCATCGGTGTTGCGTTGTTGTTGTTGCTGTTGTTTGACTGCGCAGGTGCCCCTTGCTGATGTTGTTCGTAGAAGGACATGAAGGAGAAGAATTTCTCCATCATGTCTAGGTCGAAGGCCGCGGCTTGATTTGCGGGAGTTTCGATAGACCCAGCTGCTGGTCTTGTCGTTGTGCCCTCCTCTGTCTGTAAGCTAGAGGCAGGAGGTGGAGTAGGAGTAGTACCGGGAGAGCCGTTAGAGGAGCTTCTCTCCTTCTGCGTTGCCATGCCTTGTGATGTGGGTGTTTTGATTGCAGTTGAATTTGTCCTGATAGCTCTCATACCATGTTGGGCTGAGAAAAGCCCTTAGGATCTGTGCAGGACTAAATTCTGAGTAGGACAATGTAATAGCGGAAGCGTTTAATGAGAAGTTTGTGAACCACCTTGCGCTGGTATGTGAGGGCAAAGTAGATTGATTAAAGCATAAGGACACAAGCTTTTATAAGAGTACAAGGAATACGAAGAGATACAGTTAATAACCGTTTTACTATTGCTGTTGAGGTTCGACACAGTGACGACTCGAGCAACTGCTCAATAGCGAGTCAGTTGTTTGTCCTTGTTGTCGCGCTGTTCTTGTCAGGTCAAAGGTCGCTGACCTTTGACTTTCGCGTAACCTCCAGCAGTTGTTCAACCTCCGAGGGTTGACTCGCTAATGCTTTGATATGTTCCGCTTCGCTTCTGACTTGGTGTTTCGACACGACAGAGGCGCTAAATCAATTGTTTCCAACAAATTATAAGCCCACCCCCCTAAAAAACCCTGTTTTATTATACCTCCCCATGGGGACTTATCCGGGGGGTGACGGTATTCTAAACCTGTCGGTCTGGTATGCTAATATTATTCAAGGAAGTAACACAAATTTCGAATTCATGTTATTCCAGAAGTGTGACCACCACTACTATTCCCCTCTAGCTTCCATAGTGCTAACTGCCCCCAAAGCTGCTTTCAACTCTCCAAACTCCCCAACATCAGAAAAATGGTCTCCCTGCGGACAAACAAGAGAAAGGAAGGAGCTTTCAGATACGCATACGTGCTTGGAGGTTGGAGAATGAACAACATTTGAGGCGCCTTATTTATGAACTCCACAAATGCCTAGTAAGTCTTTCCAGCCCTTTCAAGCGAAAGCAATCGGACATACAATCACAATAGATTGTACCAGATTGTAGTAATAACATCTTCCCTTTCCATGTTACCTGCTTCAAGATGTTGCTTAGAAGCATGCGCACCGATGCCAACCTCCTTTTGCCAGCACCACTCACTCTCACTCCCTCCCCTTCTCTCTCCTCCACTCCTTCCCTCTTCACTTCCTCCATCCCCTCTTCCCCAGCCACCCCTCGCACCACTGCCACCGTCCACCTCAGCGCCGCCCGTGTCAGCTGGCGGAACGCATCTGGCTCGCCGTGCTGCCAGCTGGCAGACTGCAGCGAGCGCACGTGGCGCAGGAAGGCCTCCGCTGCCACGTCAGCATCGCCCACGGCTTCCAGGAAGGTTCCTTGCAGGCGGTAAATCTCCGGCACTCCTGCTCCTGACGCCACTGCCTGTTGGTGTTTGTTTAGGTTTAGGGGGATGACAAGTGGAATGGTGGGGGGTTGAGGGGATGTGGTGGTTACGGGATTTGTCTATCAAGCAGTAAATCTCCGGCACCCCTGCTCCTGACGCCACCGCCTGTTGGTGTTTGTTTAGGTTAGAGGGGGTTGACAAGTAAGGCAGTGGGGGTCGAGCAGAGGTGGCGGCTGAAGGATATGCACAATGTGTGTCAAGCATAAGGCAGCAAAGGCAGCAGCAGAGTGTCGTGAATCTTGCATAAACCGAGGACGGCATCCCACCTTTCCCAGAAGCTTCCTCAGCTCGGTTTCAAGCCTGGCGGCCTCCCTTTCGTTCATGGGACCGCCACTCCCTGCTTGCGTCCCTCCATCCTCCTTATAAGCACCATTCGTTTCTGGCACACCATTCCCCTCTCCTCCACCCTCTCCTCCACCCTCCCCGCCCACCGCCTCCTCTCCCCCTGCCATCTTGCCCAGATCCAACGGCTGTAAACTCATCATCAAATCATCAATCTCACCACCATCCCCATCTCTCCCCTCCAACCCCTCCCCACCACCCTCACCTCCACCCTCCTCTCCCCTTCTCCCTCCCTCGCCATCTCCGCTGTTCTCCTCCTCCTCCTCCCCTTTCCCGCCTCTCCTATTCCTCTCCACCACCCCTATCAGCCCCTCTAGCACGGTTGTGTCGACCCGCTTGCCCTGAGTGAGCTCCAGCACTCGTGATGCTGCTCTGACAGCCTTTGGGGGAGAAGCACGGGGGGAGAGGGGGGTAAGTGGGGGTTGGGGGAGAGTGGGTTGAAGCAATACTTGTGTCGACCCGCTTGCCTTGAGTGAGCTCCAGCACTCGTGATGCTGCTCTCACCGCCTTTGGGGGGCGGGGGAGTGAGAGAGGGGAAAGTGGGGGGTGGGGGAGGGTGGGTTGAAGCAACACCCGTGTCGACCCGCTTTCCCTGAGTCAACTCGAGCAATCGTGATGCTGCCCTCACCACCTTCGGGGGGAGAGAGAGTGGGGAGAGGAAGGCGAGGGGGAAGAGTGGGGGAAGGTGGAGGGGGGTTTAGGGCAGGGGAAGAGATGAAGAGAGTAGGGGGAGATATAGGGAAGTAAGCAGCACCCGTGTCAACTCGCTTGCAATGGGTGAGCTCGAGCACTCATGATGCTGCTCTAACAGCCTTTGGGGGGAGAGAGAGAGAGGAGGGAGAGGAATGGGTGGGGGGAGAATGGGGGAGGTGGCATGGGGTTGGGTTGGGGGCAGGTTAGAGCAGGGAGAGAGAGGAAGTAGGTGCTGTGGGGTGGGGCGAGGGTAGGGGGGGGAGGGAGAGAGAGGACCAGGGGCCGGGGTGATAAAGGGATGCGGAGAGCAGAGAGAGAGGAAGAGGCAACTGAGAGTACTTGTTTGAGAGGAGAGGAAGAAGAAGCTATAGTTCCACGTACAGGGGAGGCGGGGAGAGAGGAGAGGACGGGGATATAAGCCATTTACAGTTTCTTGAAGTATTATATACCCAATACTATAAGATTCCAATTTGAATTTCAAGAGTCCCAATGCTATAACACGTCCAAGATGGCACCCTACCTGGTGGCACCCTGCCCCACCTGCTGGCACCGCATCACACCTGCTGGCAACCCACCGCACCTGCTGGTAGCTCTTCACATCCAGAGCCACCTTCGCAAAGTTTTCCCACAGGTGCCAGTCCTCTCCCCTGTGGAAAGGAGAGTGGGAGGCGGGGGAGGGGGACGGGGGTGAAGCTGTGTGAAGGGGTTGGAGTGATGGGGCGGAGTGGTGGGGCGGAACGATGGGGAGGAGCGATGGGGAGGAGCAATGGGGAGGAGCAATGGGGAAGCAGGAGTGATGAGGAGTGGATCACAGTAGTTCTCCTGCAAGAGCACACATCTCAACTCCTTGTATCCCATTGCACTCCCTACTCACTTGTGCTTAAGTGCCTCCTGTAGTGTCTTAAACGCCTCTTGCATTCGGTTGCGCTGTAAGTTGCTGCCATGCCAAGGGGGTTTCAAAGTGTGAATGTTTAAATGGTATATAAGGTGTGGAGGACAGGCAGGAAGAAAGACAGGAAGGTAAGTTTCTCCCATGGCAGCCAAGGTGTGAACGGAAAATGATATGTCCGGTCATGAGTAAGAGAAAGAGCACGAGCTATGCTAGCATTGATGTGTTGTGCGATGCGAGCATGAGCTAGCAAGGCAAGACATCAATGCCGAGCATCGCATGCCATGATAATCTCAGTCAAGTTGTGCAAAGCCAAGTTGTGCAAAGCCAAGTTGTGCAAAGCCAAGTTGTGCAAAGCCAAGTTGTGCAAAGCCAAGTTGTGCAAAGCCAAGTTGTGCAAAGCCAAGTTGTGCAAAGCCAAGTTGTGCAAAGCCAAGTTGTGCAAAGCCAAGTTGTGCAAAGCCAAGTTGTGCAAAGCCAAGTTGTGCAAAGCCAAGTTGTGCAACGCCAAGTTGTGCAAAGCCAAGCTGTGCAAAGCCAAGTTGTGCAAAGCCAAGCTGTGCAAAGCCAAGCTGTGCAAAGCCAAGCTGTGCAAAGCCAAGCTGTGCAAAGCCAAGCTGTGCAAAGCCAAGCTGTGCAAAGCCAAGCTGTGCAAAGCCAAGCTGTGCAAAGCCAAGCTGTGCAAAGCCAAGCTGTGCAAAGCCAAGCTGTGCAAAGCCAAGTTGTGCAAAGCCAAGCTGTGCAAAGCCAAGCTGTGCAAAGCCAAGTTGTGCAAAGCCAAGCTGTGCAAAGCCAAGCTGTGCAAAGCCAAGCTGTGCAAAGCCAAGTTGTGCAAAGCAAAGCTGTGCAAAGCCAAGCTGTGCAAAGCCAAGTTGTGCAAAGCCAAGTTGTGCAGCAAGCAGGCACGCCAGCATTAGCGTGCAAGCATGAGCATGCATGCATGACCGTGCATGCATGAGCATGCATGCATGAGCGTGCATACATGAGTGTGCATGCATGAGCGTGCATGCATTAGTGTGCATGGATGACTGTGCATGCATGAGCGTGCATGCATGAGCGTACAAGCATGGCCGTGCATGCATGACCGTGCAAGCATGGCCGTGCATGCATGACCGTGCAAGCATGGCCGTGCATGCATGACCGTGCAAGCATGGCCGTGCATGCATGAGCGTGCAAGCATGGCCGTGCATGCATGACCGTGCATGCATGAGCGTGCATGCATGACCGTGCATGCATGAGCGTGCATGCATTAGCGTGCATGCATGAGCGTGCATGCATGAGCGTGCATGCATTAGCGTGCAGGCATGACCGTGCATGCATGAGCGTGCATGCATGAGCGTGCAAGCATGACCGTGCATGCATGAGCGTGCATGCATGAGCGTGCATGCATGACCGTGCATGCATGAGCGTGCATGCATGAGCGTGCATGCATGAGCGTGCACGCATGAGCGTGCATGCATTAGCGTGCATGCATGAGCGTGCAAGCATGACCGTGCATGCATGAGCGTGCAAGCATGACCGTGCATGCATGAGCGTGCATGCATGACCGTGCATGCATGAGCGTGCATGCATTAGCGTGCATGCATGAGCGTGCATGCATGAGCGTGCATGCATTAGCGTGCAGGCATGACCGTGCATGCATGAGCGTGCATGCATGAGCGTGCAAGCATGACCGTGCATGCATGAGCGTGCATGCATGAGCGTGCATGCATGAGCGTGCATGCATGAGCGTGCATGCATGAGCGTGCATGCATGAGCGTGCATGCATTAGCGTGCATGCATGAGCGTGCAAGCATGACCGTGCATGCATGAGCGTGCATGCATGAGCGTGCATGCATGAGCGTGCAAGCATGAGCGTGCATGCATGAGCGTGCATGCATGAGCGTGCATGCATGAGCGAGCATGCATGAGCGTGCAAGCATGGCCGTGCATGCATGAGCGTGCAACAAGACTGTGCATGCATGAGCGTGCATGCATTAGCATGCATAAATGAGCGTGCCTGCATGAGCGTGCATGCATGAGCGTGCATGCATTAGCGTGCTTGCATGAGCGTGCATGCATGAGCATGCATGCATGAGCGTGCATGCATGAGCGTGCATGCATTAGCGTGCATGCATTAGCGTGCATGCATTAGCGTGCATGCATTAGCGTGCATGCATTAGCGTGCATGCATTAGCGTGCATGCATTAGCGTGCATGCATTAGCGTGCATGCATTAGCGTGCATCCATGAGCGTGCATGCATTAGCGTGCATGCATTAGCGTGCATGCATGAGCGTGCATGCATTAGCGTGCATGCATGACCGTGCATGCATGAGCGTGCATGCATGAGCGTGCATGCATGAGCGTGCATGCATGAGCGTGCATGCATGAGCATGCAAGCATGAGCGTGCATGCATGAGCGTGCATGCATGAGCGTGCATGCATGAGCGAGCATGCATGAGCGTGCAAGCATGACCGTGCATGCATGAGCGTGCAACAAGACTGTGCATGCATGAGCGTGCATGCATTCGCGTGCATAAATGAGCGTGCATGCATGAGCGTGCATGCATGAGCGTGCATGCATTAGCATGCACGCATTAGTGTGCATGCATTAGCGTGCATGCATGAGCGTGCATGCATGAGCATGCATGCATGAGCGTGCATGCATGAGCGTGCATGCATTAGCGTGCATGCATTAGCATGCATGCATTAGCGTGCATGCATGAGCGTGAATGCATTAGCGTGCATGCATTAGCGTGCATGCATTAGCGTGCATGCATTAGCGTGCATGCATTAGCGTGCATGCATTAGCGTGCATGCATTAGCGTGCATCCATGAGCGTGCATGCATTAGCGTGCATGCATTAGCGTGCATGCATGACCGTGCATGCATGAGCGTGCATGCATGAGCGTGCATGCATGAGCGTGCATGCATGAGCGTGCATGCATGAGCATGCAAGCATGAGCGTGCATGCATGAGCGTGCATGCATGAGCGTGCATGCATGAGCGAGCATGCATGAGCGTGCAAGCATGGCCGTGCATGCATGAGCGTGCAACAAGACTGTGCATGCATGAGCGTGCATGCATTAGCGTGCATAAATGAGCGTGCATGCATGAGCGTGCATGCATGAGCGTGCATGCATTAGCGTGCATGCATGAGCGTGCATGCATGAGCGTGCATGCATTAGCGTGCAGGCATGACCGTGCATGCATGAGCGTGCATGCATGAGCGTGCAAGCATGACCGTGCATGCATGAGCGTGCATGCATGAGCGTGCATGCATGAGCGTGCATGCATGAGCGTGCATGCATGAGCGTGCATGCATGAGCGTGCATGCATGAGCGTGCATGCATTAGCGTGCATGCATGAGCGTGCAAGCATGACCGTGCATGCATGAGCGTGCAAGCATGACCGTGCATGCATGAGCGTGCATGCATGACCGTGCATGCATGAGCGTGCATGCATTAGCGTGCATGCATGAGCGTGCATGCATGAGCGTGCATGCATTAGCGTGCAGGCATGACCGTGCATGCATGAGCGTGCATGCATGAGCGTGCAAGCATGACCGTGCATGCATGAGCGTGCATGCATGAGCGTGCATGCATGAGCGTGCATGCATGAGCGTGCATGCATGAGCGTGCATGCATGAGCGTGCATGCATGAGCGTGCATGCATGAGCGTGCATGCATTAGCGTGCATGCATGAGCGTGCAAGCATGACCGTGCATGCATGAGCGTGCATGCATGAGCGTGCATGCATGAGCGTGCAAGCATGAGCGTGCATGCATGAGCGTGCATGCATGAGCGTGCATGCATGAGCGAGCATGCATGAGCGTGCAAGCATGGCCGTGCATGCATGAGCGTGCAACAAGACTGTGCATGCATGAGCGTGCATGCATTAGCATGCATAAATGAGCGTGCCTGCATGAGCGTGCATGCATGAGCGTGCATGCATTAGCGTGCATGCATGAGCGTGCATGCATGAGCATGCATGCATGAGCGTGCATGCATTAGCGTGCATGCATTAGCGTGCATGCATTAGCGTGCATGCATTAGCGTGCATGCATTAGCGTGCATGCATTAGCGTGCATGCATTAGCGTGCATGCATTAGCGTGCATGCATTAGCGTGCATCCATGAGCGTGCATGCATTAGCGTGCATGCATTAGCGTGCATGCATGAGCGTGCATGCATTAGCGTGCATGCATGACCGTGCATGCATGAGCGTGCATGCATGAGCGTGCATGCATGAGCGTGCATGCATGAGCGTGCATGCATGAGCATGCAAGCATGAGCGTGCATGCATGAGCGTGCATGCATGAGCGTGCATGCATGAGCGAGCATGCATGAGCGTGCAAGCATGACCGTGCATGCATGAGCGTGCAACAAGACTGTGCATGCATGAGCGTGCATGCATTAGCGTGCATAAATGAGCGTGCATGCATGAGCGTGCATGCATGAGCGTGCATGCATTAGCATGCACGCATTAGTGTGCATGCATTAGCGTGCATGCATGAGCGTGCATGCATGAGCATGCATGCATGAGCGTGCATGCATGAGCGTGCATGCATTAGCGTGCATGCATTAGCATGCATGCATTAGCGTGCATGCATGAGCGTGAATGCATTAGCGTGCATGCATTAGCGTGCATGCATTAGCGTGCATGCATTAGCGTGCATGCATTAGCGTGCATGCATTAGCGTGCATGCATTAGCGTGCATCCATGAGCGTGCATGCATTAGCGTGCATGCATTAGCGTGCATGCATGACCGTGCATGCATGAGCGTGCATGCATGAGCGTGCATGCATGAGCGTGCATGCATGAGCGTGCATGCATGAGCATGCAAGCATGAGCGTGCATGCATGAGCGTGCATGCATGAGCGTGCATGCATGAGCGAGCATGCATGAGCGTGCAAGCATGGCCGTGCATGCATGAGCGTGCAACAAGACTGTGCATGCATGAGCGTGCATGCATTAGCGTGCATAAATGAGCGTGCATGCATGAGCTTGCATGCATGAGCGTGCATGCATTAGCATGCATGCATGAGCGTGCATGCATTAGCGTGCATGCATTAGCGTGCATGCATGAGCGTGCATGCATTAGCGTGCATGCATGAGCGTGCATGCATTAGCGTGCATGCATTAGTGTGCATGCATTAGCGTGCATGCATTAGCGTGCATGCATTAGTGTGCATGCATTAGCGTGCATGCATTAGCGTGCATGCATTAGCGTGCATGCATTAGCGTGCATGCATTAGTGTGCATGCATTAGCGTGCATGCATTAGCGTGCATGCATTAGCATGCATGCATTAGTGTGCATGCATTAGCGTGCATGCATGAGCGTGCATGCATGAGCTTGCATGCATGAGCGTGCATGCATTAGCATGCATGCATGAGCGTGCATGCATTAGCATGCATGCATTAGCGTGCATGCATGAGCGTGCATGCATTAGCGTGCATGCATGAGCGTGCATGCATTAGCGTGCATGCATTAGTGTGCATGCATTAGCGTGCATGCATTAGCGTGCATGCATTAGCGTGCATGCATTAGCGTGCATGCATTAGCGTGCATGCATGAGCGTGCACGCATGAGCTTGCATGCATGAGCGTGCATGCATTAGCATGCACGCATGAGCGTGCATGCATTAGCATGCATGCATTAGCGTGCATGCATGAGCGTGCATGCATTAGCGTGCATGCATGAGCGTGCATGCATTAGCGTGCATGCATTAGTGTGCATGCATTAGCGTGCATGCATTAGCGTGCATGCATTAGCGTGCATGCATTAGCGTGCATGCATTAGCGTGCACGCATTGCTGACCATTGCTGTGCAAGCATGACCTGACCTGAGCACTCGCAGCATAGACTAGGCACTCACAGCACCGCCAGGTTGTTCCACGCCTCCCCGTTGTCTGGGTCGATCTGCACCGAACGTGTGAGCGCATACAGCGCCTTGTCCCCGTCACATGCCTGCAACCAGCTCATGAATGGGAGTTGGGAGACATGTGGCAAGCAGGCAGGGGTCAAACGGATGAACGCAGGTGGGCTGAACAAACATGTGTGTGGGATCCGCACTGCAGCCCACCTGTTGGCCTATCACGACTTAGAGACTGAAGTTATGACTTAACCTGTTAGTACAGTCGATACATCTCTCACTTACTGCTACTAAGTGAACGCCCTCCACAGCTAGGTTGTAATCCAGAAAGAGCCAACCAAGAGATGACATTTGAGTCGACTCAAAAGTCGTCTAAACGCAATCCATAGCTAGGTTGTAATCCAGAAAGAGCCAACCAAGAGATGACTTGTGAGTCGACTCAAAAGTCGTCTCAACGCACTCCATAGCTAGGTTGTAATCCAGAAAGAGCCAACCAAGAGATGACTTTTGAGTGGACTTAAAAGTCGTCTCAACGCACTCCATAGCTAGGTTGTAATCTAGAGAGAGCCAACCAAGACATGACTTTTGAGTCGACTCAAAAGTCGTCTCAGCGCACTCCATAGCTAGGTTGTAATCCAGAAAGAGCCAACCAAGACATGACTTTTAAGTCGACTCAAAGTCGTCTCAACACACTCCATAGCTAGGTTGTAATCCAGAAAGAGCCAACCAAGAGATGACTTTTGAGTCGACTCAAAAGTCGTCTCAACGCACTCCATAGCTAGGTTGTAATCCAGAAAGAGCCAACCAAGAGATGACTTTTGAGTCGACTCAAAAGTCGTCTCAACGCACTCCATAGCTAGGTTGTAATCCAGAAAGAGCCAACCAAGAGATGACTTTTGAGTCGACTCAAAAGTCGTCTCAACACACTCCATAGCTAGGTTGTAATCCAGAAAGAGCCAACCAAGACATGACTTTTAAGTCGACTCAAAAGTCGTCTCAACGCACTCCATAGCTAGGTTGTAATCCAGAACGAGCAAACCAAGAGATGACTTTTGAGTCGACTCAAAAGTCGTCTCAACGCACTCCATAGCTAGGTTGTAATCCAGAAAGAGCCAACCAAGAGATGACTTTTGAGTTGACTCAAAAGTCGTCTCAACGCACTCCATAGCTAGGTTGTAATCCAGAAAGAGCCAACCAAGACATGACTTTTGATTGAGTCGACTCAAAAGTCGTCTCAACGCACTCCATAGCTAGGTTGTAATCCAGAAAGAGCCAACCAAGAGATGACTTTTGAGTCGACTCAAAAGTCGTCTCAACGCACTCCATAGCTAGGTTGTAATCCAGAAAGAGCCAACCAAGACATGACTTTTGAGTCGACTCAAAAGTCGTCTCAACGCACTCCATAGCTGGGTTGTAATCCAGAAAGAGCCAACCAAGACAATTTTTGAGGCGCCTCAAAACTCGCCTTGATTCTTTAGGTGCCTCAAAAATCTCAATATCTAAGTTATACTCCAGAAAGAACCAACCAGAGGGACGCAAAGGCCTGACAACCAGAGCAGTTCCCATTTTGCCAGCACCGGCCATACCTGTACAGCTTGCTCTCACTCTTTCTGCCCCGCGCTGCACCGCACTACGCCTACCTGAATAGCAGAGTAGCCCAGGGAGAACCAGGCAGATGCATGCAGCGGGCTGATAGCCAGCGCAGCCTGCCAGTGAGCCATGGCTGCCTTGAAATCCTTGCTGTTCATTGCCATGCGCGCTAGTGCTCTCTGTATTGAAAAGGGTGAAGAGAGATGGAGAGAGGAGTGGAGAGTGTTGAACAGCAGCCTCTCCTTTTCAGCCTCCCAGTGAGCCATGGCTGCTTTAAAGTCCTTGGCGTTCATTGCCATGCACGCTAGTGCTTGCTGTGATGGGGAGTGGGAGCAGAGCAGAGTAGAGGGAAAGGGGGAATGAGGCCACGTCTCACTAAGAGAACTCTCCAACTCCCACACCTTCCCACGTCTTTCCCAGTTCACATGCAAAGCAGCCATTCCTGGTTTTGTTTTGAGAATAGTGAGTTGTGAGTCGACTCAAAACGCAGCCATTCCTGGTTTTGTTTTGAGGATAATAATATAAAAAAAACCCTGGAACGCCTTCCGAGCCTTCTTTCTCATCGCACTCCTCCTCAGGGAAATCTCAGAATCATGTTTGAGGATTCTCAAAAGCCCACCCCTCCTGCCACTGTACTGTCAACATACCACCATTACGTCCGTTGATAACACCTTACGTACTATGCCGCACCGCACTGTACTGCAATGCACCACACTCCACCACCGCTCTCCATACCTGTGCGCGTGCATATCTGTGTCGGGAAAACTCCCAGGCCTTCTCATAGCACTCTTTCTCCTCCGTCAGATCTCCCAGGCAGCACCACAGGCGTGAATCCTCCTTCTGCTCCTTCAACCTCGCCGTCACCAGCGCTGCTGCTGCTGCCCGTTTTCCCAAAAGGCTGAGATGGGGGAGGAGGGGGGGAGTGGAGGAGGGGGGGAAGGGGAGGATGGGGGGAAAGAAGGACAGATCCCAGGCAGCACCACAGGCGTGGATCCTCCTCCTGCTCCTTCAACCTCGCCGTCACCAGCGCTGCTGCTGCTGCTCTTTTGCCCAGCAGGCTGGGATGGGATCATGGGAGGAGCGGAGGGGGATGGGATGGGGTTGAAAAACTATGTTTCAGCCTTGCCGTCACCAGCGCCGCTGCTGCTGCCTTCTTCCCCAGAAGACTGAAATGGGGGTGAGAGGAAGGGGGTGCTTGTGCGTTGAGTCGACTCTACTACAACAACAGATGGCCACAGAAGCTCACTCGTTCCCCTCGAACAGGTGTATGCCGAGTTAATTCGAGACACACTTGAAGAGTGTACTGTGTACTGTGTACCTTGCAGGCTAGCCGTGTGAATGTGAATCAAGTGTACCTGCAGCTCAACTCAAAACCATGTCTAGTGCACCGTTGCTAAACAGTGTTCACCTGTAGCTGTGCTCATCTCTATTAGAACAGATGGTCCCACAGCTGGATCATTACAAACGGTCACACCTGCATACCAAGTGCACCCTTTTCATTGTTTCCGAGTTGACTCACAACACACGTGTGAAGTGAAGTGCACCCACCCTCCTTTGCAGCTGACCTGTAGCAGTCGATCAGATGGTCCCACAGCTCGTTCGCCTCAAGAACCGTACTGTACCTGCATGTAAGTGCACCCTTGCAGTGCACCCTACCTTGCTCGCAGTGCTCACCTGTAGCAGTCGATGAGATGGTCCCACAGCTCATTCGTCTCAAACACGCGCATGGCCTCGCCCACACATCCGCTCGCCACCAGCACCTCCCCATACTCCCTGCCGTGATGTGTAAGTGGGGGCGGGAGGGGGTGGGGTGGGGATTGGGAGGGGTAAGAAATTGGAGGGGTTGGGGAGAGAGTTGGTGTTTGGTTGGTGCAACACCTTGCCACATCCCCTGTGTTGGTGACGTGATTGTGGAGAAGTGTGGATGGGGAGACGGAAAGGGAGGCTGGGAAGAGACAGAGCAGTTGTTCCGTCTCCCAGCAAGAAGTTGACGTGATTGTGGAGAGGTGTGGCTGGGGAGACGGAACAACTGATCTGTCACCATCAGTTGACGGGATGGATTTTTGAGAAGTTTCAGGCGAAACCTAGGCTGGAGTCTGGGGAGCACAGAGAAAGACTGAAAGCAGCTGTGTTGGACAGTTTACGGTTTTGATGTATTTTTGTGCTAGCTTGGATAATGTTGGTGGTTTGAACCAGTTTCGTTGGTGTTACTTTTGAGAATCCTCAGAGTAACACCAACATAGCCAGCCTTCAGGATCACTTATTGCAAAGGTCTCGTGGTTTGGTTTGGCCTGTGACTCACTTGGAGAGAGTACAGCAGGCATGGTGGGGAACCAAACAGCAAAGCAGTATTGCATTGTTTCTTCTCTGCTGCCTCCCTTTTCAGCTCTCTCAAAGATAGGATGTGATTTTCTCAAAGAGAGCAGGCTGGGGTGTAGCTCACTTGAAGAGAGCAGGCTGTGACTCACTTGAAGAGAGCAGGCTGTAGCTCACTTGAAGAGAGCAGGCTGTGACTCACTTGAAGAGAGCAGGCTGTGACTCACTTGAAGAGAGCAGGCTGTGACTCACTTGAAGAGAGCAGGCGTGGTGGGGAACCAAACAGCGAAGCAGTATTTCATCCTCCCTGCTGCCTCTCTTTTGAGTCGACTCAAAGGTATAACATAGCTCACTTGAAGAGAGCTGGCTGTGACTCACTTGAAGAGAGCAGGCGTGGTGGGAAACCAAACAGCGAAGCAGTATTTCATCCTCTCTGCTGCTTCTCTCGCTTCCTCCTCCGGCAACGCAGCCGCCACAGCTCCTCCCGATGATCCCGAGGCTGCTTGCGATTGCTGCTGGCGAATCCTCTTCTCCTGATGTGAGACTGACTGGATCTGAAGTGGGAGCACACCACCGCACCGCACAGCACAGCACAGCACAGCACAGCACAGCAATAAAGGAAACCATACGGATCACAGTCATCTGCTCGTAGACAACAAACATGTGGAGAAGTGACTTGACACCTGTGTTCCCTTAGCTTGGTGGCGTGAAATTCAAAGAATTTGAAGAACGAGATTTCACGCACACCAAAGGACAACACCAGGAAGCAAGATGGAACACAGAAATGTGCTTTACAAGCCGCAGGTAGCAGAAGCCTGATAATCCATTCCTTCCTATTCACTCCCAGCCCAGCTCACCAGTCGCTCCATTCCTCCTCCCTCACCAATCACTCCATCTGCCCTCTGCTTTGTGTGCGAGTGCGAGCGGTCACAAGATGCCACTGAGACGTCTCAAGCTACAATGGCAGTATTCCTTCCTTACCCACACACTCCCCACTCACCAGTCGCTCCATCGTCGCAACTGCCCTCTGCCGCGTGTGCGGTCGAACAGAAGAAGCCACTGAGGCGTCTCAAGCTGTAATTTCTGTTCCCCATTCCATTCCTTCCCCATCCATTCCCCCTCACCAGTTGCTCCATTGTCGCAACTGCTCTCTGCCGCGTGTGCGGTCGCTTGCGTTCCCACCGCACCCTCAGCAGCTCACAGCCCGCTTTCACCTGTGGAAGTCAGGTGGAGGGCAGGAGCAGGGTGAGTGGGAGTAGGCAAGAGGAAGGAAACGGGTGTGCGGTCGCTTGCGCTCCCACCTCACTCTCAGCAGCTCACAGCCTGCCTTCACCTGTGGAGGTGGGGAAGGAGGGGAGGTGGGGAGGAGTGAAGCGGGAGGGAGGAGAGAAGGTGAGAGGAAGGACATGAGTGTTAGCCTTGCTTGCACTCCCACCGCACCCTCAGCAGCTCACAGCCTGCCTTCACCTGTGGAGGTGGGGGAGGAGGGGCAAAAATTTTTGAGTAAGTTTGCGGTGGGAGGGAGGGGAGGGGGTATGAGAAAGCCTCTTGTGTTCCACCGCGCCCTCAGCAGCTCACACCCCCCTTCACCTGTGGAGGCAGCTAAAGAGGGTCGGTGGGGAGCACGGGAGGGGGGAGGAGGAGAGAAAGTAAGAGAAAGGGCACGGGTGTTAAGCCTTGCATGTGTTTTCACTGCACCGAACCCCCAGCAGCTCACAGCCTGCCTTCACTTCACCTCTGGGAGTCCGGTGGAGAGGAGGAGAGGAGAACGTAAGGTAAAAATTGTGTGGAAGGGAATGGGTGTTAGCACTGCTTGCGATCCCAGGGCACGCCCAGCAAGGTGACTTTTGAGCAGACTCAAAAGGCACTGCTTGCGATCCCAGCCAGGGCACGCCCAGCAGCTCACCCCACCTCTTCGCCTGTGGAAGTCAGTTCGTAGAGCCAAATGCGTTCTCAAACAGCCAGAGAGAAAACACACTACTACCAGAGAACACACACGCATGCACCCATGCACGCACGCACCCATGCATGCACGCACCCATGCACGCACGCACCCATGCACGCACACACCCATGCACGCACACACCCATCCATGCATGCACACACCCATGCATGCACTAATTGTGTTTCACATTGGTGTGATCGGGCAGGGCAGCAGCAGCAGCATATCATGGCTGGCCGGGATGTTTCACTGGAAGGAGTTGTTCTTGTTAGCTTTTCTTAAGCGGTTGTTGCGGTGAAGCCTCCGCAACAGAAGTTTCGATCACGTTGGGTGGGATGTGTTGCTGGTTGTTGTTGTTTTTTTTTTTTTTTTGTTTTTTTTTTTTAAGATGGTTATTTTTTTTCTGATAAGGTGGGGCAAGGCAAGGCAGCAGCAGCATACCATGGGTGGGATGTGTTGTTGCAGAGTGATTGCTTCGATATAAGGCGCTGCTTCCCAGCCTGTAACACAGTTGTTGTCACACATTAGAAAAAGGAAAAAAACAAAAGGAAAAGGTTCACGCTTACAAGAAAGAAGGACCGAAAGAGCAAACTGAAGAAAGAAAGAAACTTCTTTTTTTGAGTGGCATGGCGTCTAAAAAGGCCTCTGCGTGTCACAATCTGTCTACGTTTCTAAGAAGTCTCAGAAGTCATCCCACTCACCTCTCAGTTCATCTGCTGCGTTTTGCTTCACTGTGACAACAGCCATTGCCAGCACCGCCGCCTGCTCATCACCCCTCAATGCCCCTCCCTTTCCCCTCATCCCCCCGCCCGCCCCTTCTTCCCCAACGCCTGAAAGGCCATCCCACTCACCTCTCAGCTCATCAGCAGCGTTTTGCTTCACTGTATCAACAGCCAGCGCCAGCACCGCCGCCTGCTCAACACCCCTCAGCACACCACTCGTGCCACCATCGACAGCACTCTGCTTCTCTTCCTTTTCACCCCCATTTGCCACGATCTCACCCCCACCACTTCCCCCTTCCACCAGCCGCGGGGCCAGCAGCACATCACACTCCTCCGGCTCGAACAAACACTCCAACTCCTCCATACTCTCCCCCTCCTCCTCCTCCTCCCCCCCATCTCCCTCCTTTCCACCTTCCCCCTTCTCTCCCTTCTCTTCTTGCTGCCCTTGCCTGTCCCCACATGTCACATCCTTGGGTAATTCCATATCGCTTAACACTGCCCCATCTCCTTCCTTAAGGGCGTCACTTCTTGTCACTGCCAGCACAAGCTGTGCTTTGGGATCGACCTGTGTGCATGCAGCACAGGGGACAAAGGATTGGCAGTGCGGGAGGGGGATGAGGCCTGTCAGTTTCACACCGCCCCATCTCTTTCCTTTACGGCTTCGCTTCTTGTCATTACTAGCACGAGCTGTGCTTTCGGATCGACCTGCGTGCATACCATGGGTGAGTGGGAAGAAGAGTTGAGAGGAAGATGTGGGAATGCGGGAGGGGATGAAGGCGTGTCGCTCAGCTTTTCTCCATCTCCTTCCTTCACGGCTTCGCTTCTTGTCATTATCAGCACGAGCTGTGCTTTCGGATTGACCTGCGTGCCTACTGTGAGAAGCGGAGGTGGGAAGGAAATAGGGAAGGAGAGGCGAAAAAAAAGAGATTGGATGAACATATGCGAATGCTGCAGGGGGCGAACCAAATCATGGCCCATATCCTGTCCAACTGCGCTTTGTCACCACCATACACATGCCATTTTATAGAAGGCAATGGTCATCACATGCCATGCCATGCCATCCCATGTGTGTGACCCACACCCAACCCACCCTGCTGAAGTCCTGTGCATGCATGTGCGCATGCACCCCCACTTTCAAGCCCTTCCTCTCACCCTTTTGAGGCGCCTCAAAAGCCCTTTCTCTCACCCCTACCCTACCCCTGTTCACCTGATGTATGGTGCGGTACCCCATGGCTCCAGTGACACCCAGCACCACTCCGCACTCCTGCAGAGCTCTCTCAAACCACTTCCTGCCCGCCAGAGTGGGTGTTTGTTGTGGGTGCGAGGAAGTGGGGGGGAAAGAAGGGGGAAGGTGGAAGGAATGCGGGATGGGAATGATTGAGCCATGGAACAGCGCTATTCTGCGCTGGGGATGCGCTATTCTGCGCTGGGGATGCGCTATTCGCTGGGGAGTTGTGTGAAAAGCAGAGTAGCGCATCCCCACATTGTGAAAAGCAGAGTAGCGCATCCCCACATGGTGAAAAGCAGAGTAGCGCATCCCCACATTGTGAAAAGCAGAGTAGCGCATCCCCACATTGTGAAAAGCAGAGTAGCGCATCCCCACATTGTGAAAAGCAGAGTAGCGCATCCCCACATTGTCCACGTGTCAGGCACACACCTGGCAGTGTCCACGTGTGCATACGCCATGTCCATCATCCCAGCCTCCAGATGCACCATCGCTGCCACCCGCACACACACTTCCCCCTCCCCCTCCCCCTCCTTCCCCCCCTCCTTCTCCCCTCCCTCCGCCTCCTCCTCCTTCTCCTCCTCTTTTCTAAACAAAGCTCGTCTCACGGCATCTTTCCTCCCCAGCGTCTCTCCCAGGTGAGCAGTGCAGGGGAGCAGCAGGGCGCGGAGGGAGGGGGACCGCTCCTGTAGCACCCTCTGGTGAATAACGACAACCCTCGCCGCCCACCAGGGCCAGGAGGGCGGCAGCAAGGACGGGGAGAATGCCTCAGAAGGTTTGACAAAGGGAGTGGAGGAGGAGGGGGAGGAGGAAGAGGAAGGGGAGGGGAATATGAGTGGGAAGAGAGGGGGGAGGAGGAGGGTCCTGGCGAGTAGGAGGTACTGGGGGAGGTGGCATCTGCCTGTGACGTCAGCACCATCTGTCATGAGCTCCACCTGACACCACTTGCTCAGCGCCACGCGTGCCACCTCGCTGGCGAGGAATGAGGGGTGGCTGGCAAGTGCTGACGTGTCAACGGGGGTTGCTGACGTGTCGCTGCTGGCTGGTGCTGGGTTGAGTGGGAGTGTTGAGACTGCAGAAGGCTCGGGACTGGTGGTGGTGAGAGAGAAAGAGGGAGTGGAGAGTGAGAGAGGAGGGAGTGGAGCGAAGGGAATGGGAGGCATGGGAGAGGGGACGTGGGAGGTGGAGGGAGGTGAGGGAAAGGGGGGCACATGAGGAGGAGGGGGGGAAGGAGAAAAGGGGACAACAGTTGAATTTATGTTTGAATGTGCGACGATATGGGAAATGGAGGCACAGTGATCACATGATTTTGATTCGTGTCCCCATTTCACAGCACGGGGTTTAGGGTCCAAGCCTGAAATTCAAGGACCAAGGTTTAAGGCTCAGGGTATGACCTTTTAGGCTGTGGGATAAAAAATTTAGGGCTGCAAGTGGGCTTGCGGATTAACTGTGCGATGAAGCTTAAGCTTAAACCCCAAACCCTGAGTGCCCTCACTGCCCTGATTACCCTGACTGGTTCTTGAGAATTCCCAGTATCCTAATCCTGGTTTTCTGGATCCACGCCTCTTTCACTGCACGTCTTGGTAGCCTCTGCTAGGCAACCAAAGGAATTCAGTAGCTCACATCCATTCTTCAGTGTAAGCACGTGACCCTCACTCCCATTCTCTCGTTATAAGCACGTACAGTCACACCCACCCGCTAACATTCGCCTGCACGAAGAGGCAGAGGCTCGCCGCCCCCATCATCAGCACCAGCAGCGCCTTCTCTCTCGCGCTCCACTTGCCAACCCTCTCCTCCTCCTCCCCCTCCATCTTCCCGCTTCCCGAGTGAGGTTTCCCCCCCTCCACCAGCAGCGCGCCGACTCTCCCCCTCACTGCGCAGAAAAACGCTTCCGCCGCGGCTGCGCCCGCGGCCGCTTCCCCTGGCTGGTTCTCCGCGCGCGCGGCCACTGCTTCCGCCAGCTGCTCCGCGGAGGGGAGGACCGCGAGGGCGGAAGATGCGCGCTCCAGCGCGGCTGCATACCTCCCCGCGCTGATGAGCGCAACCACGGAGCCTAGCGCGGCTAACGGCCGTTCGCCTGACCTGTTGTCTCTTGAACCGCTAAGCCCGTCACTATCGCAAGCGAGTTTTCGCGAATGTAGCTCGTCGCGATGTCGTAGCGCGAACGACGGCGGCGCTCCGAGCGAGGCGAGCAAAAGCTCGACTTCGAGTGATCGCTCCGCGATGCTCCCGCTAGAGCTAGCGCGTGCCATGGTGACTAATCTTCGCGTTATTGGCTATGGAATTTATGTTTGTAGAAGTAGTTTGGGCCTTTAGCGAAACAGCCTTTGTGGCACCCGTTTACATATTTCGCATCAGACGTGAGCGAACGTGAGCGAAACGACGGTCGTTAGACCTTCGGCTAGAAGTCGCAACCTCAAGCGAAACGTGAGCGAAGCTCCAACAGAATATCAGCGAAAATTAGCGAACGAAACCCACTAGGCCGATCAATCGCGAACTCCGTAACATGTCGCTTCCCTCTGCAGTTTCGCTTTGCAATTCCAACCCAAAGCACCATTGATAATTCCGCCACCCCACATCATCAAGCCTACTAGCCTTCCGCCTACTTTCTTCATCGCGTCCCAGGCTTGCGCCATTTTCAGCTGCTCTGAAAAGGCTCGATCAGAGGAAGATTTTTACCACGTAAAATAATAGTTCGACTTTGCGGTCTCTGCCTTAGAGATTTCTTCTCAGAGAACTGTCGTCCTCTTGGCTCTTCAACACAGTTTTTTAGGCGCCTCTAAAAGGCTCTTCGCCACCGCTCGCCAGAACCGCTCGCCAGAACCGCTCGCCAGAACCGCTCGCCAGCACCGCTCGCCAGCACCGCTCGCCAGCACCACTCGCCAGCACCGCTCGCCAGCACTAAAAAATGGACGAGCTATACAGCGACGACGACGGGTACGCGTCGCCCATCGACGATAACGAAGACGATGCACTGTCGGATAAGGGTGAGGAGGAGCTGGATCGCGACGAGGAACGCATTCAAAACCCCGCAACCATTCTCAACCCCGACGGAACGTACCGCTGCCCGTTCTGCCCGGGGCAGATGAAGCAGGATTACAAATTCAACGAAGTTATGACACACGCAGAAGCTCAATCGAAAAAGACGTCGAGAAAAGGGGCCAAGGAGAGTCGGCGGCACAAGAAGCTGGTGGAGCGGCTGATGCGGCCGGACATGCAGCCGGAAAAGCCTGCTCGGGCTGTAAACGCGGCACCTCTTCAGACTCCTGCGGTTGTGGAGGTAAGACATGGCTTATGAAGTGTATTCAATTTTCTTTTTCGTACTTAATGCACATCTTTCCGTTGCATCGATTTTTTTTTTTTTTTTTGTATATTTATTTTCCTCTTGTATATATCTACATATACACATATTTGTTTTGCAGGATAGGATTCTCTGGCCGCCCGTGGCGATTGTGAAGAACCTGCAGACGTATTGGACGTATGATAAGATTCAGAACAGGAAGATTCTGGGCGGCACCACTCGGGAGGAGCTGGAAAGCACTCTTAAGAACTACGGCCCACGGAAAGTGGATGTTCTTTACAGTGCGTGGGGGGTGATGGGGGGGGGGGTGGGTGGGTAGATGACATGACTCATACACATGCTTGCATCTCTCATCGCGAGACAGAAAAGGGAGGAACATTCTGGGCGGCACCACTCGTGAGGAGCTGGAAATAACTCTTAAGAACTATGGCCCGCGGAAAGTGGACGTTCTTTACAGTGCGTGGGGGGTGATGGGGGGTGACAGTGAGTGGGGGGTGATGGGGGGTGACAGTGAGTTGGGGGGTGATGGGGGGTGACAGTGAGTGGGGGGTGATGGGGGGTGACAGTGAGTGGGGGGTGATGGGGGGTGACAGTGAGTGGGGGGTGATGGGGGGTGACAGTGAGTGGGGGGTGATGGGGGGTGACAGTGAGTGGGGGGTGATGGGGGGTGACAGTGAGTGGGGGATGGCGGGGGGTGACAGTGAGTGGGGGGTGATGGGGGGTGACAGTGAGTGGGGGGTGATGGGGGGTGACAGTGAGTGGGGGGTGATGGGGGGTGATGGGGGGTGACAGTGAGTGGGGGGTGATGGGGGGTGACAGTGAGTGGGGGATGGCGGGGGGTGATAATACTGTGCGTGTTATACAGTGCCGTGGGCCGCGGAAAGTGGATGTGTAATACAGTGCGTGGGGTGTGAGGGAGGGAAGGGCTGGAGAGGGAGAGAGACTCAACATGGGGAGGGGAGTAGGAGTGCTGTTGATAGCAAATGATCTCATGTCAATTCGAGCTTGTCACATCCGCATTCGCATGCGGCATGCGTGCCGCCTGCCTGCCTCTTTCATGCCCTCCAGTTTCATGTTGCTCGTTGAGTTCTCCCCTATCATCTTCACTGATTTCGTTGATGAGACCACAAGGTTCGACGGATCATCTTCACTTCACGTGGAGGAGAGGAGAGCGCGCCAAGGGGTGGGAGACCACACCACATACACATGCCTGCCGCTCAGTTTCTTTCCAATTTTGCTTGCTTCCTTGATTCGATCCTCACCCACCCTTCATCAGACTTCAGCGGCCACACAGGGGCGGCTCTGATTCACTTGGAGGAGGACGCGCCAAGGGGTGGGTGGGTGGGAGCCCTCCTGCAGACATTCACATGTCTGTCTCTCTCTGTCCTTTCCAGCTGCCTGCATCTCTCTCTTGACTCCCCCCCGTCCTCAGACCGCATGAGCCATACCGGCATGGCTCTGATTGACTTTGGGAAGAACGCGCCTGCCCTTGATGGAGGCTGGGAGGCCACATCCACATGCCTGCCTCTTTGTTTCTTTTCTAACTGCATCACTCCCTTGACCCCCCCCTCCTCTTCCTCAGACCGCATGAGCCATACCGGCATGGCTCTGACTCACTTCGAGGGAAACGCCGAGGGGTGGGTGGGAGGCTGAGAGAGAGAGAGAGAGAGAGAGAGAGAGAGAGAGAGAGAGAGAGAGAGAGAGAGAGAGAGAGAGAGAGAGAGAGAGGCCACATGCATACACATGCCTGCCTCTGTGCTCCTTTCCAATCTGGGCTTCTCTTCTCATTCAATCCTCACCCTTCATCAGACTTCAAGGGCCATACTGGCAAAGCTCTCCTTCTCTTTGAGGAAAACGCCAAGGGGTGGGAAGCCGCCTCGAAGCTGGACAAGACATATAGCCAGGCAGGGTTGGGGAGGAAGGGGTTCTCTAATGGGAGGAGGGGCGAGACCAAGGAGTTGTTCGCGTGGGCGGCAAGGGAGCAGGATTTGAAGGAGGAGAGTGAGAAGGGGCCGCTGGGGAGTGTGCTGCACAAGAAGCACAAGGCGACCAAGAGCTTGAGGGAGGTGAGTTTGGTTTGGTCTACAGATCTGACTTGAAAGGTATCTGGGGGTTAATGGAGTGAGAAGGGGCTGGTGGGGAGTGTGCTGCACAAGAAGCACAAGGCAACCGAGAGCCTGAGAGAGGTGAGGTTCGGTGTGTAGATGTGACTCTGGAGGTGTTTTGGGGTTAATGGAGTGAGAAGGGGCGCTGGTCTGGTCTGGTGAATGTGCTGCATAAGTAGCACGGGACGACTGAAGATTCTAAGGGAGGTTATGTTTGTTCATGGATGTGACTTCAGATCGACGGTAGAGGGTGAGTGAGGATGAGCCAGTGGGGAGGGGAGGTGCTGAAGAGGTATGTTTTGAGTCGACTCAAAACACACCTGGTAGAGGGTGAGTGAGGATGAGCCAGTGGGGAGGATGAGCCAGTGCGTGTTTTTTGAGAATTCTCAAAAAACACGCAGTGGGGAGGTGCTGAAGAGGTAATATGGCATCTGTACGCTCCTCTCTCTTCTCTTTTCCCCTACTCTCTTCTTGCGTCCTCAGGTGTTGGACGAAGAGGAGTCAGTGAGGCGGCAGCAGGAGAGGGAGGAGAGGCGGGTGCAGGAGTGGGCGTTGATGCGTTTAACTCACTCTGCCCCTCTTCTCCCCCTCTCCCCTCCCATCCCCTCCCCTCCTTGCGTCCTCAGGTGTTGGACGAAGAGGAGTCAGTGAAGCGGCAGCAGGAGAGGGAGGAGAGGCGGGTGCAGGAGTGGGCGTTGATGCGTTTAACTCACTCTGCCCCTCTTCTCCCCCTCTCCCCTCCCATCCCCTCCCCTCCTTGCGTCCTCAGGTGTTGGACGAAGAGGAGTCAGTGAAGCGGCAGCAGGAGAGGGAGGAGAGACGGGTGCAGGAGTGGGCGTTGATGCGTTTAACTCACTCTGCCCCTCTTCCCCCCCTCTCCCCTCCCATCCCCTCCCCTCCTTGCGTCCTCAGGTGTTGGACGAAGAGGAGTCAGTGAAGCGGCAGCAGGAGAGGGAGGAGAGGCGGGTACAGGAGTGGGCGTTGATGTGTTAAACTCACTCTGCCCCTCCCTTCCCCCCCTCTCCCCTCCCATCCCCTCCCCTCCTTGTGTCCTCAGGTGTTGGACGAAGAGGAGTCAGTGAAGCGGCAGCAGGAGAGGGAGGAGAGGCGCGTGCAGGAGCGCGCGTATATGCGCCTATCAGAGCGACTGCAGGACACAGAGGGGCGGCTCAAGGAGATGGAAGATTCTGCTATGCAACTCAGGAAGAAGCACGAGCAAGGTGGGCCCGGGGCTGAATGGTAGGGAGATTATCTCAGGGAGCGTTGGTGGAGCATGCATGCGTGTTAGAGCCTGGCAGAGCGCCTGCAGGACACAAAGGGGCGGCTCAAGGAGATGGAAGACTTTGCAATGATGCTCTGGAAGAAGCACGGGCAAGGTGCGCAGTGCACAGCTTGGGGGGGTGATTTTCTGGGAGGGAAGTTTTGTAAGGGAGGATTGGTGGTGGGGTGGATGCATGTGGTGGTGGAGAGTGAGGCTATTGGAACGCGCACAAGAAGATCCCAGAGGGGCGGTTCAAGGACGAGGATTCTGCTATGATGCTCAGGAAGGTGCACGAGCAAGGTGCGCAGTGTGCAACATGGGAGAGAATGTATGTGAGGGTTGTGATTAGGGTGTATGGTATGGAGTATCAGTTGCTGTAGGCAGGTGAGCTGAGTGAGAGATTCCGGGAGCTGCCACAAATATTTGCAGCGACTGAATGTCAGGTTGCATAGGCGAATCAAGGAGCTCATGCCTTGAGGTATTGACGTCTTTGTCAGTTGACGCACCTCAATTGATGTCACTACCTCAAGGCATGAGTGCCTTGATTCGCCTACGCAAACCGGCGTTGAGTCGCTGCAATTCCTTTGCGAGAGCTCCCAGAATCTCTCACTTAGCTCACCTGCTACAACAACTGATACCCCATCGCACCTTTATTACGAGCAAGGGGAAGTATGTGGTGCACACATGTGAAAGTCAGTCAAATAGCCTGTGGGAGGGAGTGCTTGCTTGCAGGACACAGAGGGGCGGCTAAAGGAGATGGAAGACTTAGTATGATGCTCAGGAAGAAGCACAGGCAAGGCGTGCGGAAGGTGTTGCGAGACGGGGATGATGAAGAAAGTGTTATGGCGTTCAGATCACATTCGGGATGGCATGAAACGAGAAGTGAAAGGGCTGTTCCCTCCCCTTGTCCTGTTACATGCCTTTTGTCACACCTTTGAAGAAGTGTTTTGAGACGTCTCAAAACACTGTTCCCTCCCCTTGTCCTGTTACATGCCTTTTGTCACACCTTCCCTGTGTCCTCCCTTGTTCTTCTTATTGTTGCAGAGTTGGCAGAGGCACACGCGCACACACAGGAGGTGGTGGAGAGGCAGATGAGGAATCGCATGCGCGAGGTGCGGCGTATGGAAGGAGAGGTGGAGTGGCTGCAACAACAGCTGGAGGCGAAGAGTGTTGACGAGAAGAAGGTAAGGGGAAAATGGGGTGAGGGGAGAATGGGGTGAGGGGAGAATGGGGTGAGGGGAGAATGGGGTGAGGGGAGAATGGGGTGAGGGGAGAATGGGGTGAGGGGAGAATGGGGTGAGGGGAGAATGGGGTGAGGGGAGAATGGGGTGAGGGGAGAATGGGGTGAGGGGAGAATGGGGTGAGGGGAGAATGGGTTGAGGGGAGAATGGGTTGAGGGGAGAATGGGTTGAGGGGAGAATGGGTTGATTGAGGAAGGCAGATGAGGAATCGCATGGAAGAGGTGCAGGGCTTGGGAGGAGAGATGGAGTTGTTGCAACCACAGCTGGAAGCAAAGAGTGTTGACGAGAAGGTGAGGAGAAAGGTGAAGGGGGGTTGAAAGGAGGAACACTGGGGGAGGGGAGGGAAAGGGGTGGGGTGAGAGAGGAGAGGAGGAAAATGGGGAGAGGGGGGGTGCAACGAGGAGCATGAGGTGAGTGAGGGGAGAGGCAGATGAAGGACTGCATACAGGAGGTGCAGCGTATGGAAGGGGAAGTGGAGTGGCTGCAACGACAGCTTGAGTCGAGGAGACCAATGAGCAGGAGGTGAGGGCTTTTGAGGCGCCTAAAAAATTTGCGGGTAATGAGACGAATTTTGAGGCGCCTAAAAAAATTGCGGGTAATGAGACGACTTTTGAGGCGCCTCAAAAGAAGTGGAGTGGCTGCAAGGACAGCTTGAGTCGAGGAGAGCCAATGCGCAGGAGGTGAGGGGGTTTCTGAAGGAGGAGAGGGGTATTGACTCTCGTATATGCACTTTGCACATGCACTCTCACACACGCTCGCTCGCACGTGCACTCTCGCTCGCACACAAACACTACTATTTTAACCTTATGAGTGCCTTGCCTTATGACCTTGGTAAACTGCGTGCGAAGCTGTAAAGTAGCCATTGTTGGAAGAAAAGTTTGTCATCAAGGTTTCGCAGAAAAAGAAGACGGGGGCGGAAGGGACCACGGGAGCCAACACTCGCGAGGTGCTTTGCCCTATTGGAGCTACTTTTGAGAATTCTCAAAAGTCGCTCCAATAAAGGTGGGGGCCGAAGGAACCACGGGAGCCAACACTCGCGAGGTGCTATGCCCTATTGGAGCTACTTTTGAGAATTCTCAAAAGTCGCTCCAATAAAGGTGGGGGCCGAAGGAACCACGGGAGCCAACACTCGCGAGGTGCTTTGCCCTATTGGAGCTACTTTTGAGAATTCTCAAAAGTCGCTCCAATAGAGGTGGGGGCCGAAGGAACCACGGGAGCCAACACTCGCGAGGTGCTTTTCCCTAAAGGTTCCGGGCCGTGATGCGGCCCTCATGCGGCCATCATGCGGCCATCATGCGGCCATCATGCGGCCATCATGCAGCCATCATGCGGCCATCATGCGGCCATCATGCGGCCATTATGCAGCCATTGCCGTGATTTTCCCACTCGCGCGGTTGTTTGATGGCGTGTCGTGGTATCTATGATATCCCATTGCTTTTAGTCACATCCGTTCCGTTTTATGGCAGACGAGGCGGAGGCTGGAGGAGCTGACATGGAAGCTGAAGCAGCAGGAGCAGCAGGGGGAGCTGCAGCAGCAGCAGGCTCAGAGGCGAGCGGTGAGTGGCAAATGCTGGGGGAGGGTGGGGAAGGGAGTAGCGGAGAGGGTGGGAGAAGTCATGGGGAAGAATTGGAATGGAGTAAGTTTTTGATGCCCCAAGCTAGGCCTAGCTGGCATAACCAACAGGCGAACTTGAACAGTTCAACTGGCATGGCTGTTGGCCTGCCCCAAGTTCAAACTCTCTATAGAAGCGCGATAGTCCCGTGCCATTTCCTGCGAAACATTCGTGGTTACCGTGAAGCGAGTTTTGGGACGCCTTGAATCCGTTTTCTGTGGAGCGCCGGTACTGCAATCATGATGGAGTCATCTCTTTTGCCACGTGTAAAAAGTTTATTTTTGAGACGTCTCAAAAATAATCTTTTTACACGTGGCCCGTGTTGTTCCTCGGATGCCCATTCAATGGAGACGATCCTATCCACCTCGCCTTGCAACGGAGTCGACCCCGCCGTATCCCAATCTGCCACACACTACCATGCTCCTACTTCCATCCTTCCTTCCTTCATCCCTTCCTTTCCTACCGTCCGTCCCTCTTTCCCCCCTCCCCAGCGGGAGAAGAGGAGTTGGAGGGGATGTTTCAGCAGGTGCGGCTGAAGGTGGAGCAGAGGCATCAAATGGGGGTGCAGTCCGAATAAGGCTCAAACCACCTTGCCGCTCCCTCCTTCCCTCCATCGCTCCCTCTCCCCCCCTCACCAGCGGGAAATGGAGGAACTGGAAGCGAGGTTTCAGCAGGTGTGGCTGATGGTGAAGCAGAGGCATTTGAATGGAAATGCAGCTTGAGGAGGCTAAGTGCTCCTTGCTCTGGCTTTCATCCCTCCGTTCCTCTCCTTCTCCCGTCCTCACCAGCGCGAGATGGAGGAACTGGAGGGGATGTTTCAGCAGGTGCGGCTGAAAGTCGAGCAGAAGCACCGAATGGAGATACAGGTTGAGGAGGCCAAGGGCAAGCAGGCAGTAGCGGGGGTGGGGGAGGGGGAGGGGGAGGGGGAATTGGAGGGGGAGGGGTCTAAAGAGGCGGAGGAGAGGCTGAGGCGGCTGGAGGAGGAGTTGGAGGAGGCGAAGGAGATGGTGGAGGAGGAACAGGACCGGTTCTTTCGCCTGTCGGTGGTTGCGCGGGTCAAGGATGACGACGTGTTGAATGCCCGGAAGACCGCGCTCGAGGTGTGCGTGCGTGCGTGCTTGTTTGCTAGCCAAAGTTTTTCTAGTCGACTTGAAAGTCATCTTCATTCTTCATTCTGACGACCGGAAGACCGCGCTCGAGCTGCATGCTTGCTGGCTTGCCTTCAGGAGTGTGCTTGCTTGCCTGCCTACAGTGTGCTTTCCTGGTTACTGTTTGCTTGCCTGGTTGCATGCCTCATCACTCTGGCTCAAGGCCTTCCGAGCGTGCCGCACATGAAAGGCGTGCCCTGCTTGCGATGCGCTCAACTCACTCTTCTTCTCCCCTGCGCCCTGCCCTCTCCTCTCCCTCTCCCTCCTCTACCCCCTGTCCTCTCTCCTCCCCTGGTCCTTTCCTCCCATCCCCCCCTCCAGTTTCTGAAGGAGCATCAGAAGCATCTCAAGGCAGTGACCCTCCCAGGAGTACCCGAGCTGGTGAACAACCCTCCTGTGCGCCCCCAGACCGTGGGGCTGCTCAAGAAACCCCTCTGGCTCAAGGCCTACACGGCCTGCCGCACATGCAAGGCGTGCCCCGAGTGCCGGGCGAATAAGGCACTTAAAAAGTGCGAGCGGTGCAGGGCGTGTGGGGCGTGCAAGGAGGGGATGGAGGGTCGGGAGGAGCGGGACCCCAACTGGCAGGCGGATTTCACTGTCAAGTTCTCCGCGTGGGAGGAGCTGATCAGGTCCACTGATTATGACTTTTTCCGAGTCCAAGAAATAGATGGAGTTGCCAAGGTATGCCAAAAGCTCTCCATACCTAAGGTACATTTGAGTTGACTCAGAATTCACCTTTTTTTTTTGGTGGGAGGAGCAGATCAGGTCTAGTGATTATGACTTCTTTTGGCTACCAGCTTAAAAAAACTTCTGTCTCCGCTTCTTCTTCTGTTCCCCCCCATTTCCTTCCGTTCCTCCCTGCTTCCCTTGTACCAACAGCGTGTGTTCAACAGCACAGACGAGCTGGTAGCCAAGGCAATGAGAGAGTATGGAGGCGCCTTAACAGCCGTTTGTCCCTGCTTCTCCTTCTCCCCTGTTTCCTTGTGTCGCCTGCCTCCCTGTACCAACAGCGTGTGTTCAACAGCACAGACGAGCTGGTAGCCAAGGCGATGAGAGAGATTGAGGCCGATTTCGCGTGGGCGGGAGTGGCGGATTTCAAGCGAGCTGCCGCAGAAATCGAAGAGTACAACGCGAGTGGGCGGTACCCTGTTCTTCTGCTGGTCAGCACCGAAGGGGATGAGGCCGACGAGGGGAATGGAGGAGGCGAGGGGAGTTGCGGTAGTGAGGGTATGGCAGGAGGAGGGGAGCAGGCGGGAGCAGGAGGAGCAGGAGGAGCAGCAGGGGGAGGAGGAGGAGGTTGCGGGAAAGGGGCAGGGGGTGGGGAGGAAGTGGGTGGGGTGAGGAAGGTAGCCAAGATTGGGACTGTGGTGAGTTACCTTGTGGATATTCTGAAGGTGCTCATTGCTGCTGCGCCTAAGGCAGAGGCGGTGGAGGGGAGGAAGAAGAGGAGGGCGGAGGAGAGTGTGGAAGGGGCGAGTGTGGGGGGGAGGGTGGAGGGAGGGGCGAGGGGAGGGAGAGGGAGAGGGAGAGGTGCAGAGGGAGGAGCAAGTGGAAGGGGAGGGGCAGGGGGAGGGGGAGGGGTGGGGGGAAGGGTGGGGGATGATAGCAGGGGTGGGAGGAATCAGAGCAACACAGTGGAGTGGAGAGGGGTGGAGAATGGTTATGGGGGAGGTAGAGGCGAGGTGAGCACTGCTGGCAATGGCGGTGGTAGGGGTCTGGGCAGAGGTGGACGGGGAGGGCGGGGATAGTACAAAGATTAGAAAACATACACTATTTTCGGTTTGAGTGTGTTAGGCCCGACGGCCTAAGTCCGCTAAAGAATAGCGGGGTTGACTAAGTCGAGGATAAACGCGGCGGAAGACTTTGGCGAAAGAGAGTGTTGGCGAAATAGGCGAACTACCGTATACTCCCGGACAAAACACCCCCCCATAATTGTACACCCCCGGGTAGCTTGTGCGGGGTGGGTGTTATATAGACCTCGTTTCTACTATACCCCCCTTTTTGGCTGATTTTCTATAACACCCCCCTTTTCTTACGGATTCATTATTTTAGTCGTTAACGTGTAGCTGCAATACGGAAGAATATCGTGTGAATTTCTCCCTCAATGAAATTTCGCGGTACATTCAAAGGCAATCTGCCGAGATTTGCCCCCTCCCACTATTTCTCTGTTGCCACGTGCAAGTGAATCTTCCGTTGCAAGTGGCAATAGAGGTGTCAAATGGCATTTTCATGAGGGCGATGAAGTTCGAGGCCGAAACTCACATTCGCGCCTCATGCAGTGATGCTAAAACGACCAGCAAAACACCCACATTGACTAATTAAAAAAACACTAACTCTAAAATATGCCATATTTAAAGACCCGGGTATTATGCATTTTTTTCCTATGACGATACCCCCTCCATTTTTTCCCTGTATTTTTAGCTATACCCTAGGGTGTTATGTCCGGGAGAATACGGTAAGTAATTGATGAGTTGAATGAGAATTCATTGATATTGGTGGATACAAGCAAGGATGATATAGTATGCAAGGTCGAATGTCGGAAAGTACTTCGTGGGACTAGAAAGTAGAAGCAAGAAAAGTAGAGTGCCACGTGACACAAGGAAATCAAGGAAGATAAGGATAAGGGTGAGTTGGAAAGTACTGTTCAAAGGGAACAGTAAATCCCCCCTTAACAGAGTGTGGACATTGGCAAGTGTATCAGATTATATCCAGCCTAGGTGATGTGTCTAACTGTTGAAATTTGAGGTAGGCTAAATCGGGTTGATTTTGCACAAGGTTACTTAACGAATTTATAAAGAGAACACCGAGGCGATGTTACTGAATTTTTCCTTCCATTCCCGCCAAAACTTGTCGCACGCCCCGCAGTATTATTGTTTGAATTTCCGAGCTAACCATCAGCTGATCAACGTCCCTCAACCCAATACCACCGCAACACTAGGACTACTAATCTCCTTCCTTGTTCATGGCTCCTTATTCCAAGACCAACGAAGTGGCAATAGCCGCAAGGGCTTGTTCCAAGCGTACTAACGCTACACGCGTAACAAATTAACGCGCATTTTCCGCTTTCCATGGCTTCGTTTGCGGGACTTGAATCGGCGACTGCACCTGCGAGGGATAGCATTGGCCGCGATACTGTCAGACTCGCTAACGAGATAGTTGCGCCGTTGTGTGTTCCGGGCTTGATAAGAACCAATAAGGTCGGGATGGAACAGGAAGCGTTGGGAACGAAAGTCGAGGTGACGGAAAGAGTAGACGGCTGGCAGGCAGACCGAGGAATTGGTTCCCAACTTGACGGACGGCCGGACGGAATCCGTTCCTATTCTGGCAAAAGCCCCGACGGAATCCATTCTTATGCTGACGAAGGGCCGCCCGAAGCGACTGAAGCCAACACAGGACGGCCGCAAGGCGGGAATGAGGAATTGCATGACGCGGGGAGGGAGGACAGAGAACAGAGGACAGAGAGGACAGGGACAGAGGTAGCCAGTACCGCCGATGCTGGCGAGATGGAGAGGAGGAGACGCGTGAGTGGACTCAAACATGAGGAGAAGGCGGAGAGAGGTCATACCGGTGACGGCGGTGCTGGCGAGTTGGAGAGGTTACGGCGGCGGCTGAAGGAATGGGAGCGACGCTTTGCCGAGTCGCACGGCCGTGCGCCGTCCCGTGCTGACGTGGAGGCCGATCCGACTGTAGGTGAGTATTACAGTGCAGGGCAGGGAGGGGGGTATACAGTGCTTTGGCTGAGAGCATTGCGTTGTTGCTGCTGTTTTATGAAAGTTCTCCAAAAACCCACTGTTTTTTCTCCAAATCAATGGGTGTGACACTTGTTGATTGCAGTTCGCGAAACCTATCACGGGGTTGATTAAAAATATCTAATTTCTTTTTTTATCGTGTTCTTTTCCCTGCCAATCCTGGCCGCAGCTGAGCAGTATGAAAAATACGCCCGGCATAAGGAGCGGGAGAGGAGAAAACGGAAGAGGTCTCAAGAAGGTGCTACTACCGAAGCCGCTACTAACAAAGGGGCTTCAGCGGAAGGCGAGAAGGGATCAAATAACAAAAAAGGCAGCAGAGAGCATGTTACCGCGGACAAGAGTAGAAAGGGAGATCAGAAGCAGGCGAAAAGAGAAACACCTCACCAAGATAATAGAGAGGCCCGTGGGAGGGATGGTGGGGGCTTAAGTAGAGCCTCCCTGGGTTCCAGGTCGTATCTGCGCACGCAGCAGCAGCAGCAGCAGCAGCAGGTGGAGCCGGCAGCAGTGTGGCAAAGCAGCAGACCGTTCAGCCTTGTTGTGTGCGCAGGGGGGGGGAGGGGGAGCGGGAGGTGGAGGCGGAGGCAGAGGGGGAGGGGGAGAAGGAGGAGGTGGAGCGAGAGGAGAGGAAAGTGAGGAAGGAATGGGGGAAGAGGAAAAAATAAGGGGAGGGGAAGGCGAGGGAGAGGATCTGGCAGGTGAGGGAGCAGGAGAGGCGATGTTTAATGGGATTGCGGTGCCTGTTCGTCCTGTAGGCATGCTTGGCTGTATTGCTCCCTCGAGTCTGCTTGTAACGAGGATAGATAGATGGGCAGGGAGGTGGGGCGTTGAATGCAGAGACGCTGAGCTGGCAGGTGGGGCTGTGCCACTGCAGGTGCCTGACGTGGAACCTGTAGAAGCTGACGTGGTGCAACGAGAGGCTAATGTGGCACGGAGAGAAGCTGACGTGTTGCAGGGACGAGCTGATGTGGATGCGGCACGATGTGTGGTTGTAGAAGCAGCAGAAATAGCAGTGACAGCAGAAACACCACCAGCACCAGTGCCGCCAGCAGCAGAAGCTGCTGCTGATGGGACGGTGCAATTCCCAGCAGCACCATCAGAAGCAGCAGGAGCAGCAGGAGCAGGAGCAGGAGCAGCAGGAGCAGGAGCAGCAGGAGCAGCAGGAGCAGGAGCAGCAGGAGCAGCAGGAGCAGCAGCATCAGGAGCAGCAGGAGCAGGAGCAGCAACGCCATTGCTATCACCACTACCTGCAGCAGCACCATCAGACCCATCATTATCAGCAGCACCGCTATTAGCAAGAGAAGCATCAGGAGCGGCAGCAGCACAATCAGCAGCACGATCAGAAGTATCGCCATCATCACCACCACCACCAGAAGCAGCAGTAGCTGCAGAAGCAGGTGATTTGAGTCGCATGACTGTGGTGCAGCTGAGGGCTGCCCTGCTGGCCAATGGGCTGCCGACATCTGGCAGAAAGGCCGAGCTTGTGAGCCGGCTGGCAGGGGCTGGTGGGCATGTGGGTGGGGAGAGACGTGTATTTAGGGAGAGACGGGGGGATGAGGGGGTTGGGGGTGAGCTAGACGGGGTTGGGGGGCGTGTGGGTAGGGTAGGTGGGAGTAGAGGAAAGAAGGTTGGGGGAAGCAAGGGTAGGGAAGCGGGGCAAGGAAGGAGGCAGGTGGTGAAGGTGAAGGGGCGGAAGCGAGTGAGAGCAGAGGAGGGCGATGGTGAAGAGGCTGGGGACGCTGGGGAAAGGAGGGAGGAGCAAGGTGACGAGGGCAAAGGGAGTGCAGGGGAGAGAGCGGGTGGGAGAAGAGTCACTCGGCTGGCTGTTCAGAAAGCAAAGGAGGATGGGTTGGAGGAAAAAGAGCAAGGGAATGAGGGGAGGGAGGTGAAGGGGAGTAGTAAGGGGAGTGAGGATGGGAGTGAGGAGGAAAGTGGGAGTGAGAGTGGGAGCGAGAGTGGGAGTGACAGTGGTTCTGATTGGGGGAAGGAGAGGGGAGGGGTGAGCAGCAGCAGTGAGAGTGAGGAGGAGGAGATGGGGGGGGAGGAGGTGGAGGGAGAGAAGCAGGAGAGGAGCGAGGCAGATACAGCAGATAGAGTCGCATTCAATAGAGTCACAGCAGGTACAGTCGCAGCAGGTATAATCACACGTGAGGGTGAGAGAGGAATGGGTAAGCCTGCCCGCAGAAATGCATGCGGCAAGACCAAGGGAGAAGCTGGTGTGAGAAGGGCAGGGAAGGTGCCGATAAGAAAAGGTAGGAAGCAACAGAAGGGATTGAGTGGTGCTGCCGATAATGTTGGTGGCGGTGGCGGTGGTGGTGGTGGTGGTGCTGCTGCCGCTACTGTTACTCCTGTTACTCCTGCTACTGCTGCTACTGCTGCTACTGCTGCTGCTGTCGGCAGGGGTGGTAACGGCAGTGCAGCAGCAGTGGAGTATGGATGGGGTAACCCCTTAGCCCTGCAAGCCCTGCGACGGAAAGAGGCTGAGAGGAAGAAGCAGAGGAGGGTGGCTGCTGCTAGCGGCGCAGGTACCACTGGTGGTGGTGGGAGTGAGCGTGTAGGTTATGGTCTTACCAGCAGCAGGAATGCTAAGGGGCGGCCTGGGTTGCAAGGGAGAGATAATTTTGTTCGCCTGAATATCAATGGTAGAGGGGGTAAGAAGAGGTTCGGGAATGGTACCAAGACGAGCAGGTTCGGGAGTAGGAATGGTGGAGGGAGTAGGTTTGGGAGGTTCCGTGGTGGGTATGGAGGGGGGAGGAGGAAGGGGGGTTACAGGAAAAATGGGAAGGGAGGGGGGGCGGGGGAAGGGGGAGAGTGTGGGATGGGCTTGGGTGGATGGATGGATGATGGTGCGATGATGGGGTTGGAAGGGGCAGGAGAGAAAGGAGAGAGGGGAGAGGCCAGGGAGGGAGGGGCAGCCCTCAAAGTGCGTCAAATGGAGAATGAGAGGACGGTGGGGAGAGTGGGAGGAGTGGCACGGAGCGACAGAGGTAACGGGGTGTATGGGAAAGGGAGCCAGGATGAGAAGCAGGAGAAAGAGGCGGGGAAGGAGGAGGAGGAGGAAGAGGAGGTCGAGGAGATGGAAGGGGGGGATGACCAGGGCGAGGAGGAGAAAGCCACACAGGGCAAGAGACGAGTACAGAAGAAGAGGAAAAGCGAGGACACAGGAGCGGGAGAAGAGGAGGAGATGAGTGAGAGGGCTGAGAGAGTGGAGAGAGCTGGGATGGTGGAGGCAGCTGGAAGGGACCCTTCGGAGGGCAATCTGTTGAGGGTGCTGCGGAACGTGTTTGGCTTCGATCGGTTCCGCGATGGACAGGTGGCGGCCATCCAACGGGTGCTGCGCGGCCAATCAACGCTCCTCGTGCTGCCAACTGGCGCTGGGAAGTCGCTCTGCTACCAGGTGGGCGCTTATGTTACCAGGTAGCCGTCACTGTCACCAAGTCCCTCAGCCTGATGTCCATTAAACAGACCACATACTCCCCATGTCCTTTGTATCAGCCTGATGACGTTTGAGTTGACTCAAGAGTTGGCCACGGAACCCCTCTACATCAACCAACAGCACCTCGGCCTGCTTCTGCCACTTGCTCTCTTTCCATCCCTTTTCTCTTCCCAATCCTTCTCTCCTAACAGCTCCCAGCCTTCCTCCTCCTCGGCCCCGCTAGTGGCGTTAATGCAAGACCAGCTGGCACACCTGCCGCTGTGCCTTGTCTTGTGCTCCCTTTGACACCCACTCAAATCCCCCACAAACCCCGCAACCCCACTCCTCTCCCTCGCAGCTCCCAGCCTTCCTCCTCCCTGGTCTGGTGCTAGTGGTCAGCCCGCTAGTGGCGCTCATGCAAGACCAGCTCGCGCACCTGCCGCCCTGCCTTACCTTTCCTCCCCCACCCACCCACCCTCCTCATGACAGCTCCCAGCGTTCCTCCTCCCGGGCCTCACGCTAGTGGTCAGCCCACTGGTGGCGCTCATGCAAGACCAGCTCGCGCACCTGCCGCCCTGCCTGCCCGGTGCCCTCCTCTCGTCCTTCCAGGTGTGTGGGCGCTTGGTAGATAGATACATAGGTGTACATACATAGGTAGACTGGTTCGCCGGAAAACAAAATTGAGAAGTCACCTTCACTCTTGCCGTCAGCCCTTTGGTAGCGGTTATGCAACGTGCCGCCCTGCTGTCCGGTGCCCACTCGCATCCTTTCAGGTATGTGCCTCCCTCCCTGACCACATGCCCTCTCTTGTCTCACCTGCGCGCCTGGCAGCAGCATCCCTCCTTCCCCATTTTTCCAGCCCCCTCATCTCCCTCTCACCCCCCACTGTCTCACAGTCACCCCATGAGAGCAACGCATGGAAGAGGCTGAGAGCGGGAGGGGGCCTGAAGGCGAACGCCTGGCCATAACACCTTTTGAGTCGACTCAGAAGGCGAACGCCTGGCCATAACACCTTTTGAGTCGACTCAGAAGGCGAACGCCTGGCCATAACACCTTTTGAGTCGACTCAGAAGGCGAACGCCTGGCCATAACACCTTTTGAGTCGACTCAGAAGGCGAACGCCTGGCCATAACACCTTTTGAGTCGACTCAGAAGGCGAACGCCTGGCCATAACACCTTTTGAGTTGACTCAGAAGGCGAACGCCTGGCCATAACATCCCTCCTGCACTTGCTGTCCTGCCCCCACACCCCACCCCCCTGCCACACAGTCACCCAGTGAGAGCGGTGCAGTGATAGAGAGGCTCAGAGAAGGGGAGCTGAAGGTGCTGTTTGTGTGGCCCAAGCGCCTGACAGCACCGTCCATCCTGCCTCTGCTCTCCAACCCCCTTTCCAACCCACTCATACCCCTCTCATCCCCCTGCCTCCCCCTGTCTCACAGTCACCCGGTGAGAGCGGTGCAGTGATAGAGAGGCTCAGAGGAGGGGAGCTGAAGGTGCTGTTTGTGTCGCCTGAGCGCCTGGCTGCGCCCTCCTTCCTCCGCCTGCTCTCCAGCCTGCCCCAGGGCGTGTCGCTGGTGGTGTTCGATGAGGCGCACTGCATTTCAGAGTGGTGAGAATGGGTGCATGCATGCGGGCTGGGTTTTCTAGGTTCCAGTCACCCTGGAAGAGCTGAGTCGTGATCATGTTTTCAATAAATTTTCAAAAGCCAATCTCTACTTTTTGAGTCGACTCAAAAGTCATTCCAAAGGCCAATCTCTACCTCTCAGTGACAAATTTCTTCGACAAGACCCACTGCATTTAAGAGTGGGAAGGAGGGGCGAATGGGTACATACATTGTGATGTGCGCTGATTGGTAGGGGGATGTCTGTAACGAGCTGTCCCTTCAGGTTCTTTGGTGGCCGTCCTCTCCTTCCTGTCTTCACCTTTCATCACCCCTCTTCACCTCTCCTCACCTCTCTTAACCTCTCTTCAACTCTCAGTCAATGCCGCCAATCCCACGCTTCTTTGTCCCTCTCCAACTCTCTCGTCCCCACACGGCAGGTCGCACAACTTCCGCTCGGCCTATCTGCGCCTCTCCTCCATCCTGCTCTCCAGCGGTCTACTGGAGAGGCAGGCAGCAGCACCTGAAGAAAGAAAGGCTGCAGCAGCAGCAGCGGAAGAAGCATCAGACACCAAGGCTTCTTCTGCTGATCCCTCTTTTGCAGATGGTGGTGGTGGTGCTGCTGCTGTTGCTGCTGCTGCTTCTGATGTGGAGGGTACCAATGATTGTCTACCTGGTGGTGACAACACTAACAGTAGTAACATTCCCCGCAGGCCTTGCATTCTTGCCATCACTGCCACCGCCACGCGCCTCGCCACGTCATCGCTCATCGCAGCGCTGGGTATCCCGCCGGGCGGCGTGATTCGGCGCGGAGTGGTGCGGCCGAACCTGCACCTCTCAGTGTCAATAACCGGGGCCAAAGGACTTGTGCCTGGGACTGGTTCAGGACCTGCTGATGTGGTGGGAGAGAACAAGTGGGGGGGCGGGGCTGCAGCAGCAGGGCACAGCAGGCAGCGGGCACTGGTGGATCTTCTTGCGGCTCCTCCCTTCTCTTCTGCCCGCAGCATCATCGTCTACTGCTCCTTCCAGGTGGGTGCTCCTTCCCAGGTGGGAGCCGCTGTGATGTGAGGGGTCTATGCAGGTTAACGGGGCAGCAGCAAGGTAGAGCAGGCAGTTGGCTTTAGTGGATGAAGCTGCTCTTCCCACGTGGTTGACTGTGTGGATCCAAAGGGCAGAGCAGAGCAGTAGACAATCACCGTGTGTAGTGCCAGAATGCCCGGCATTCTGGCTGACTTGTGTCACGACCTGATACCTCCCCAGGTCTAGGGAGCCAGTGTCTGTTCGTTCCAGTTGCACATGCTGACAGTAGTGGCATGAAATGAAATTCTCTGGAGACCCGCTCACAACATGTTGTTTCCCTCTCCTTTCCATTGCCATCTCTTGAGCCAAATCAAGAGCCGCCATGTCTTTGCTTGCCCCTGTAACTCTCTCAGTCGAATCTTAATCTGTTTCCCTCTCTTCTCTCCCCTCCCCTGCCAGTGGGAGGCTGATGACTTGGCGCGCATTCTTCGAGACAACCGGATCGCAGCTCGGGTGAGTTGGGTGGTAAGAGGGTCACGTTTGAGACCTCTCAAATGTGTCTCTAAATCGCAGCTAGGGTGAGTCGAGTGAGAGGGGGACTTGCAGATGAGGTTTGCATTCATGATTGCCCAGCAGCTCCAGTGACTCTAGCGAGAGTGTAAAACTCAGAATGGAAAACGGGTTCCAGTAAAGCTCAGCTCCACCTGCCGATGAGTTCTGCAAGCTCCCAGATTCCGCTTGCTTTTCACTATGTTGCCCCAATCCCCAACCTCCTCCTTGCTCTGGTGCTTACGTCGCTTCATGCATATGTCTCATGTTCTCTCTGCTCTGTCATCTTCTCGTCTCTTCTCCTCTCCTCTATTCTCTTCTCCTCTCTTCTCCTCTCCTCTATTCTCTTCTCCTCTCTTCTCCTCTCCTCTATTCTCTTCTCCTCTCTTCTCCTCTCTTCTCGTCCTTCCCTTCCCATGCCACCTACCTCCAGAGCTACCACGGTGGGTTGCAAGCAGGCGAGAGGACACGCATCCTGCAGCGCTTCACAGCCAACAAGCTACGAGTGGTGCGTGCACTGCTGCCTCTGCTGCCTCTGCTGCCTCTGCTGCGTGTACTATCCAGTTGCATTCTGTGGTGTTCTGCAGGTTGTGGCAACACTTAGCAGACTCAAAAATCCGATCTGCAGGCTGTGCCATTTGAGCATCATTCACACCACTTGTGTAACCACTTGCCAAGCCAAACTCGTTCTCATTGCCTCTGTGCTGCAGGTTGTGGCGACACTGGCGTTTGGCATGGGCCTGGATAAGGCTGATGTTGGAGCGGTGAGTGGAGTGGCTTATGGATGGGATGGAGCTATGTGCATGGGTTTATGCATGTGGGCGAAGCTGTCGCTACACTGGTGTGGCGTTTGGCATGGGCTTGGACAGGGCTCATATTAATACCTGAGTGCAGATGGGGTTGTATGGATGTGACTATAAATTTGGATGGGGAATCTCATTCATAGATGAGTGAGTGAGGTTGCTTATGGAGGACTATAGTTTCATGCATATGCTATATATATAGGTGGGTTTATGTGATTTTTGAAGGCGGGGAAATACTGGTTTGCTTGCCATACATTTTCCCTCCACTCTTTTCTCCCATACATTTCCTCTTGTCGCTAGGTAGGCGCACTTCGGCTGCAGCATTGTTCCTTCGTTTTGGCTCGGTTCGTTAGTGTTATTGCCCTGTGTTTCCAGACTCCCGTATTCTCCCAGTGCTTCCCTTGCACCACTACTTTTTGAGGCGCCTCAGAAGCCACTTTTCTCCCTTCCGATCCCCCCAATCAGGTTGTGCATTACTCCATTCCCCGCAGCCCAGAACAATACGTGCAGGTATGATGCGGTGTGATGTAATATGATGCAGTATAGTGCGGTGCGTTGCGGTGCAGTGTTTTGTGGACGTTAGTGATGAGGGTTGGATGACAGGATCATGGGATGAACTATGAATGTATGAGATAATTGGAACGTAGAATTGTTTAGTCCCGCAATTCCACCACCTTTAGTCCAACCCTCTCTCCACTCTTTTCTCACACAGGAGGGATGGTAGGCTGTGCGCGGTGCAAGAGTCACCCCTCTCCACCTCCGCCCATGCTCATCTCACTTCTCTCTCCTGTCTCTCCCCTCCAATCTCCCACGTCTGCCATCTCTTTGCGGACTGCCGCTGCTACCTTCGCATGCCCTCTTCTCTCTTCTCTCGTCTCTCCCCACCAACGTCACTCCCCTCCACGCTCCACCTTCACAGGAGATAGGCCGGGCGGGGCGCAACGGGCAGCCCGCCTTCTGCCACCTCTTTGTGGACCGCCCCTGCTACCTTCGCCTGCGCAGCCTTGCACACTCGTTAGTGATGGACTCGTTAATGGCACAAGCGTTTGTGGCACACTCGTTCTCAGTCAGTGCTTGGCTCGTTTGTGTCACTTTTCGTCAACGACACACCTGACGCTATTTCTCAACGTTCAGGAGCACCACTATGACACTCCTCATATTGTGGTGGCATGTCTCTTTCTCATAGTAAACTCTCTGACTGGACACTCTTTAGTACCAGACTGGACTGGCCTGCTTACAAACACCTTCTATGTCAACATGAGAACCCACTTTTGCCCATGCCACCCTATCTCACCCCCATGCCACCCTATCTCACCCCATGTTCCCCATCTCACCCTCATATTCCCCGTCTCACCCTCATATTCCCCGTCTCACCCTCATATTCCCCGTCTCACCCTCATATTCCCCGTCTCACCCTCATATTCCCCGTCTCACCCTCATATTCCCCGTCTCACCCTCATATTCCCCGTCTCACCCCATATTCCCCCATCTCACCCCATATTCCCCCATCTCACCCCATATTCCCCCATCCCACCCCGTATTCCCCCATCCCACCCCATCTTCCCCCATTTCACCCCATATTCCCCCATCTCACCCCATATTCCCCGTCTCACCCTCATATTCCCCGTCTCACCCCATCTTCCCCCATTTCACCCCATATTCCCCCATCTCACCCCATATTCCCCCATCCCACCCCGTATTCCCCCATCCCACCCCATCTTCCCCCATTTCACCCCAAATTCCCCCATCACACCCCATATTCCCCCATCTCACCCCATATTCCCCGTCTCACCCCATATTCCCCCATCTCACCCCATATTCCCCCATCTCACCCCATATTCCCCCATCCCACCCCGTATTCCCCCATCCCACCCCATCTTCCCCCATTTCACCCCATATTCCCCCATCTCACCCCATATTCCCCGTCTCACCCTCATATTCCCCGTCTCACCCCATCTTCCCCCATTTCACCCCATATTCCCCCATCTCACCCCATATTCCCCCATCCCACCCCGTATTCCCCCATCCCACCCCATCTTCCCCCATTTCACCCCAAATTCCCCCATCACACCCCATATTCCCCCATCTCACCCCATATTCCCCGTCTCACCCCATATTCCCCCATCTCACCCCATATTCCCCCATCTCACCCCATATTCCCCCATCCCACCCCGTATTCCCCCATCCCACCCCATCTTCCCCCATTTCACCCCATATTCCCCCATCTCACCCCATATTCCTCGTCTCACCCTCATATTCCCCGTCTCACCCCATCTTCCCCCATTTCACCCCATATTCCCCCATCTCACCCCATATTCCCCCATCCCACCCCGTATTCCCCCATCCCACCCCATCTTCCCCCATTTCACCCCAAATTCCCCCATCACACCCCATATTCCCCCATCTCACCCCATATTCCCCGTCTCACCCCATATTCCCCCATCTCACCCCATATTCCCCCATCTCACCCCATATTCCCCCATCCCACCCCGTATTCCCCCATCCCACCCCATCTTCCCCCATTTCACCCCATATTCCCCCATCTCACCCCATATTCCCCGTCTCACCCTCATATTCCCCGTCTCACCCCATCTTCCCCCATTTCACCCCATATTCCCCCATCTCACCCCATATTCCCCCATCCCACCCCGTATTCCCCCATCCCACCCCATCTTCCCCCATTTCACCCCAAATTCCCCCATCACACCCCATATTCCCCCATCTCACCCCATATTCCCCCATCTCACCCCATATTCCCCCATCTCACCCCATATTTCCCCATCTCACCCCATATTCCCCCATCCCACCCCGTATTCCCCCATCCCACCCCATCTTCCCCCATTTCACCCCATATTCCCCCATCTCACCCCATATTCCCCGTCTCACCCTCATATTCCCCGTCTCACCCCATCTTCCCCCATCTCACCCCATATTCCCCCTTCTCACCCCATATTCCCCCATCCCATCCCGTATTCCCCCATCCCTCCCCATCTTCCCCCATTTCACCCCAAATTCCCCCATCACACCCCATATTCCCCCATCTCACCCCATATTCCCCCATCTCACCCCATATTCCCCCATCTCACTCCATATTCCCCCCATCTCACCCCATATTCCCCCATCTCACCCCATATTCCCCCATCTCACCCCATATTCCCCCATCTCACCCCATATTCCCCCATCTCACCCCATATTCCCCCATCTCACCCCATATTCCCCCATTTCACCCCATATCCCCCCATCTCACCCCATATTCCCCCATCTCACCCCATATTCCCGCATCTCACCCCATATTCCCCCATCTCACCCCATATTCCCCCATCTCACCCCATATTCCCGCATCTCACCCCATATTCCCGCATCTCACCCCATATTCCCCCATCTCACCCCATATTCCCCCATCTCACCCCATATTCCCCCATCTCACCCCATATTCCCCCATCTCACCCCATATTCCCCCATCTCACCCCATATTCCCCCATCTCACCCCATATTCCCCCATCTCACCCCATATTCCCCCATTTCACCCCATATCCCCCCATCTCACCCCATATTCCCCCATCTCACCCCATATTCCCGCATCTCACCCCATATTCCCCCATCTCACCCCATATTCCCCCATCTCACCCCATATTCCCGCATCTCACCCCATATTCCCGCATCTCACCCCATATTCCCCCATCTCACCCCATATTCCCCCATCTCACCCCATATTCCCCGTCTCACCCCATATTCCCCCATCTCACCCCATATTCCCCCATCTAACCCTATTTTCCCCCACCTGAAGGGACGGAGTATCGGAAAGCACTGTAGCAGCCTTCCTCTCTCTCGTCTTTGGCAACTACCAACTGCCTGTAGCACTTGAAGAATCACCTGAAGGATCACCTGAAGCAGCAGTGCAGATTCCTGTGTTCCAAACCATCCCCAAGGAGAAAACGGCTCAGTCCCTTGACATTCGCCCTGAGGTGAGGGAAGGAAGAAGGGAGAGATGGGGGTTGAATACAGGGGTGGGGGATGGAGGCTGAGAGCATTCAGCAGCTTCCGCTGTTAGACTGACTGGGAGAGCAGGAGTTACTTACAGCAAAGCCGAGTGGCAGTGGCAGTGGCAGCTCCACCTCTGGCAGTGGCAGCTCCACCTCTGGCAGTGGCAGCTCCACCTCTGGCAGTGGCAGCTCCACCTCTGGCAGTGGCAGCTCCACCTCTGGCAGTGGCAGCTCCACCTCTGGCAGTGGCAGCTCCACCTCTGGCAGTGGCAGCTCCACCTCTGGCAGTGGCAGCTCCACCTCTGGCAGTGGCAGCTCCACCTCTGGCAGTGGCAGCTCCACCTCTGGCAGTGGCAGCTCCACCTCTGGCAGTGGCAGCTCCACCTCTGGCAGTGGCAGCTCCACCTCTGGCAGTGGCAGCTCCACCTCTGGCAGTGGCAGCTCCACCTCTGGCAGTGGCAGCTCCACCTCTGGCAGTGGCAGCTCCACCTCTGGCAGTGGCAGCTCCACCTCTGGCAGTGGCAGCTCCACCTCTGGCAGTGTATCAGTCTTTTTTCAGACTGGGATATAGCCAGAGGTGGAATGGAGTGAGGCAGCGCTCATGGTTGCAGCCAGCCCGCCCGCAGTGCAAGCGGTCATTCATTGGAAAAAAGTCTGATCTGCTCACAATACTGAAACGTCACAAACTCTCCATCAAGTTTGAGTTTTTCCCTCATGACAGAGGTTGCCTTTTGAGGCGCCTCAAAAGTTTTTTACTTGTGGCAGAGGAGGTGCAGTCGGTGGCTCACAACTCTGTCTTCTATCCAACTCCGTGTGAATTGAGATTTCTTTTTCAGCAACCCGAAACATGGTTTCCCCTTCCTTCCTCCTCCTCCCCCTCCCACACCCTGCATCTTTTACCTCTGCTTTTTCGCTTGCTTCTCCCCCTTCCCATCAGGTCATGGAAACCATTCTCGTGTTCTGCGAGTCACCAGCACCATCAGCAACTCTTGCTTCGGATTCAAAACTTCCACCCTCAACACCATCGTCATCATCACCACCAGCCACACCAGCATCATCGCTACCACCAGAACCATTGTCATCATTAGCACCACTTTCATCACCCACACCCCCTGCTGCCGCTGCTTACCTGCGAATGATGCCTGAGGCACCGGCTTCCTGCCTGCTCTCCTTCCATAAGGTACGGGTGCTGGTTCTGAGACATGTCAACTCTAACATATGATTCTTCTTCTTCCTGCCTTCTCTTAGTTTGTAAGGCCCGTATAGCTTCTTCGGTTTCTAGATTTGATAATTAGAAACTCCCCTGCTTTATTGTGGCTCCTCTCCTTCCACAAACTATTGATTGTACATTCCGAAGCGTCTCAACACCCATCTGCTTCTTTCTGCCTGCCTCCTCGCATGTCATCAAGTACAGCTTGTATTTCTTTTAAATTCATGCGCATGGTACGTGTAGTTTTGAGACTTCAAAAGAATCGTCTGGTTGCTGCCTGCTTTCCGCTCTTCGAAACCGTTCGCCCTGTACTCTTCATTGCCTGATCCTTAATGCTCAACAATACCACTACTACTTTTGACAATAATCAAAAGTGATTTCACCACTACCACTGATCCCCACTGCTCTAGTCCACTGGTGCTCGATTCCCTTAATGCCTCGTGTTCAATAATCTCGTGATCCCCATCTCCCTCCTGTTCACCTGGCAGACCCCAGTGGAGGTACTTTCCAAAAAGGTTCCTCTTGTGAAGGCCATTCTCGCGTAAGCCAGCTTGCACCATCCTCTTGCATCACCCCACCTGCACCATCCCTCTTGCATCACCCCACCTGCACCATCCTCTTGCATCACCCCACCTGCACCATCCTCTTGCATCACCCCACCTGCACCATCCTCTTGCATCACCCCACCTGCACCATCCTCTTGCATCACCCCACCTGCACCATCCTCTTGCATCACCCCACCTGCACCATCCTCTTGCATCACCCCACCTGCACCATCCCTCTTGCATCACCCCACCTGCACCATCCTCTTGCATCACCCCACCTGCACCATCCTCTTGCATCACCCCACCTGCACCATCCTCTTGCATCACCCCACCTGCACCATCCCTCTTGCATCACCCCACCTGCACCATCCCTCTTGCATCACCCCACCTGCACCATCCTCTTGCATCACCCCACCTGCACCATCCCTCTTGCATCACCCCACCTGCACCATCCTCTTGCATCACCCCACCTGCACCATCCTCTTGCATCACCCCACCTGCACCATCCCTCTTGCATCACCCCACCTGCACCATCCTCTTGCATCACCCCACCTGCACCATCCTCTTGCATCACCCCACCTGCACCATCCTCTTGCATCACCCCACCTGCACCATCCTCTTGCATCACCCCACCTGCACCATCCCTCTTGCATCACCCCACCTGCACCATCCTCTTGCATCACCCCACCTGCACCATCCCTCTTAGTACAGGGCGCATGTTCGCCCTGTTTTGAGGCGCCTCAAAAGCCCACCTGCACCATCCATCTGTAACCCAACCTGTACATGGCACACTGTTCGCCCTGTAACGTTGGCCGGGTCGGGTCGCTCCTGTAGTGGGCTCGACCCAATCAGGTCAGGTCATTCAGTGGTTGCCTTTCAGTCGGATCGCGTTGTCCCGAGCACCCGCTGTGCCATCTACACCAGTCCTCTCCCTTTCCTAACCATCCTCCTTGTTGGGCCTGGAACTGCTGCCCGTGCCACCACACATGCCACCGCCCATTCCACCACCCCTTTCCCCCCTCCTTTTACATTCAGCATGATCCTTTCTCCCGTAGCATTCACCTCCCGTCTTCCCCCTCCGCTCACACTCACCTCCCATCGCCCCCTTATGCCTGCCTTCCAGGGGCATCGTTGGGCTACCCACCTTGCTTCCACCATCATGCCAAGGGTTGTTCTCCCTTTCGGCCCCACTCCCCCTCTGCCTTCCCTCAGGACCAACCCAAGCCCCCACAATGGACAGTAAACCCTCCGGCATTCTCTTGTGCACGGCATCGGCATCTGCCTATACCACTGCCGTTACCCATGCCTTGATATTCACCTCTCTTGTCTGCCCTCCCTTCCCTCCGCCTTCCCTCAGGACCAACCCAAACCCTCGCAACGGGCGGTAGACCATCCAGCTGGTACCGCTGCCCAATCACGTATGCATGCTGCTGCCCACGCCACTGCCACTGGCTCTGCCACTGGCACTGCTGCTGTTCAGGCCCCCATGTTCTCCTCTGGTCTCCGCACTCTGCCTTCCCCCTGCCTTCCCCCTGCCTCCCCCCTGCCTTCCCCCTGCCTCCCCCCTGCCTTCCCCCTGCCTCCCCCCTGCCTTCCCCCTGCCTCCCCCCTGCCTTCCCCCTGCCTTCCCCCTGCCTTCCCCCTGCCTCCCCCCTGCCTTCCCCCTGCCTCCCCCCTGCCTTCCCCCTGCCTCCCCCCTGCCTTCCCCCTGCCTCCCCCCTGCCTCCCCCCTGCCTTCCCCCTGCCTTCCCTCAGGACTAACCCCACCCCCCGCAATGGGCGGTACACCATCCAGCTGGCACCGCTGGCCAATCATGCGCGCATGCCGCTGCCCATGCTGCTTTCTGCGTTGAGAGACCTGCAGGTATGCCATGGGTGGGGGATCGATCCCGCTAAGGTACACAAGTAGTAAGTCAAGCATCTTCTTTTTTCTGACGGATAAATCTGGTTATAAAATCGATTCTTAGTCATGCCGCTCAACATGCTACTTGCTGCGTTGAGAGACCTGCAGGTATGTCATGGGTTGGGGGTAGCCTAAGGTAGACAGGTAAGAGGGTGGGTGGTTGAAACATCACCAATTATGTGAGGTGACAAATCGATTTGATTCTTCTTATTTTCTCCCTCTCCTCTTTCACCTTCGCCTTCTCCCCTCGATTCTTCCTCTCTCCCCTTATCCCAAGCAGAGGTGTGGGGAGATCGTGTGCGAGTTCCTGGAACCTTCCTTGTGCGTGCAGCTCATGTCTCGCCCCAAGAGTCTCTCCTCTCTAGCTGCATCCATCTGCCACCGACTGGCGGCTGTTGAGCGATCAACGGTGAGTCGCTCGCATGTTAGGCTGCCAACGTGAGCTAGTCCTGTTTAAAGCAGTGTGAGCTGGTTCACAGCAACTCCTCTATCGCGCCCCCAAGAGCCTCTGCTCTCTAGCTGCATCCATCTGTCACCGACTGGCGGCTGTCAAAAGGTCAACAGTGATACAAACGCATGTTACGTTACCGCGTGAACTAGGCTACTTCGAGTGGGTACCCGGGAGTACCAGGCACTTTTGAGAATTCTCAAAAGTAACTCCACTATGGCAAATCGCCACTGACTGGCCGATGTGGCCACTGCAGCAGCCTAAGTCCAGCTTTGAGATTTCTGAGTCAAGACACGCACCAACACACCCCCCACCTGGTTTGCACAGCTTCATGCCATGCGCTCTCTGTGGCAGTCGCAGCATCGTGTGTGTGCATGCAAGGAGGTGACTTCTGACGAGTCTTTATAAACAACCGTTTGTACCCCCTTCCTCCGCCATCAGGTGGGCAGGCTTGATGCCATGTACGCTGTAGCAGTCGCAGCGTTGTGTGTGCATGCATGCAAGGTGGCTCCGGACAATTCTGAAAAAACAACTCTGTGGCCCCCTTCCTGCACCATCAGGTGGGCAAGCTTGATGCCATGTACGCTGTTGCAGTCGCAGCAGCCCAGCTCCCAGCAGCACAACCTGCAGCACCACCAGCAGCACCACCAGCAACGCCAGCAGCAGCACCACCAGCAGCACCACCAGCAACGCCAGCAGCAGCACCACCAGCAGCACCACAACGGGCAGCTGAACCGGAGAGCAGCAGATCGCAGGCGGGCAGGCAGACAGCCCTCCTGCAGCGCTGCATCGCGGCTTACTTTGACTCCCCAGATGGGTCCGTGCCGCCGCTGCTTGCTGCTCCTGCTCCTGTCACCACTGCGAGGTAAGATAGCTGGTTACCTGTGATTTGCACACACCCTTGCTTGCACATGATTGTTTCAGCCACGTGTGAGCAATGGCCGCACGCATGGACACACACTAGAATGCACAAAAATTCAATGTATGCATGCATGCAGGAGTGTGTGGACGATGAGTGCACGCATGTGTATGGTTGCGCCACATGCATGCTTAAACACTTGCATGCTTAAACACTTGCATTTAAACACTTGCATGCTTAAACACTTGCATGCAGACACACCTGACATGTGCATAAAGCTCTAAACACATATTCTGCTACCTTCGTACTGACTCTGTGGAACGTGTCTCCATACCTGCTCTCCTCCTTCCCCTGCCTGTGCATGCACCATCGGGCTTGTGACTGGCTTCGTTCGGGGTTTGCCTCTCATCAGTCAATTCCTCCGCAGTGACATCAAAGTGAGTGGGAAATAGAGGTAACGGTGAGTGACATAAGGTTGAGTGACATCAAGGTGGGAGGCATTTACAGGGGGGCATGGAGGTGTGTGCAGTTCTTCATACAAATGCTCACCCACACACTTGCATGCTTGCTTTCACGCTCACACCCATGCACACATCCATAGTCATGCCAATCTCACACATCCATAGTCATGCCAATCTCACACATCCATAGTCATGCCAATCTCACACATCCATAGTCATGCCAATCTCACACATCCATAGTCATGCCAATCTCACACATCCATAGTCATGCCAATCTCACACATCCATAGTCATGCCAATCTCACACATCCATAGTCATGCCAATCTCACACATCCATAGTCATGCCAATCTCACACATCCATAGTCATGCCAATCTCACACATCCATAGTCATGCCAATCTCACACATCCATAGTCATGCCAATCTCACACATCCATAGTCATGCCAATCTCACACATCCATAGTCATGCCAATCTCACACATCCATAGTCATGCCAATCTCACACATCCATAGTCATGCCAATCTCACACATCCATAGTCATGCCAATCTCACACATCCATAGTCATGCCAATCTCACACATCCATAGTCATGCCAATCTCACACATCCATAGTCATGCCAATCTCACACATCCATAGTCATGCCAATCTCACACATCCATAGTCATGCCAATCTCACACATCCATAGTCATGCCAATCTCACACATCCATAGTCATGCCAATCTCACACATCCATAGTCATGCCAATCTCACACATCCATAGTCATGCCAATCTCACACATCCATAGTCATGCCAATCTCACACATCCATAGTCATGCCAATCTCACACATCCATAGTCATGCCAATCTCACACATCCATAGTCATGCCAATCTCACACATCCATAGTCATGCCAATCTCCCACATCTTCCACCTGTCCTTCTCTTTCCTCCAATCTCCAGGTGTTTCTGCGCTGCCAGCAAGCCAATCCCGATGCGCCACCTGTCAACGCGCGAGCCGTTTCCCGCATCCTCCACGGCCTGACCAGCCCGGCCTTCCCGGCTTCTGATTGGTCCAAACATCACTTCTGGTGAGTCGAGTCAGAGGGTTCATTTACTGCTTCTCGTGCGCCAACATTGCTGTCAAGCCACTAAGTGCCAACTCCCATGAAGCTGTGTTTTGAGTCGACGAAGGCCCATTCACTGCTTCTCGTGAACCAAGCTCACTGTCAAGACACAAAGTGCCACTTCATATCAGTTCCACATTCTTTTCCTTTGAATGGTTACATTCTTCACCTGCATTGGTCCGCTGCTGCTGGTTCTCCCGTGCTGCTTCTTTCAGGGGCTGCTACGCGGAAATTGACCTTCACACTGTGAGGAGGATACCAGTGGAGGAACATATTGCAGCGACACTCCACAGAGCAGATACTTGAGTTCACTCACATACTGATACTGGTTACCCTCTCTGCTGGCGCTCCCATGCTGTTTCTTGCAGGGGTCGGTACGTGGACATTGACTTTCACACGGTGAGGAGGATAGCGGTGGAGGGGCTGATTGCCTCAAGCCTGCACAAAGGATACTTATGTTTACTCACACACCCTGCTGATTCTCCCATGCTGTGTCGTGCAGGGGTCGGTACGCGGACATTGACTTTCACACGGTGAGGAGGATAGCGGTTGAGGAGCTCATAGCATCTAGGCTGCACAAGCCCGCGCGGCATCCACTGCTGAGAAAAACACTGTGATGTGATACACTTGTATGCTGTATCCAGCTGTGGCATGTTCATTCTTTGCTGCTTGCTTTTCATGGTTTTTTGCCTAGTCACTGCGAAACGCTGAATGATTGCAATGTACATATAAGGTTATAAGTGAGCTTCGATAACAACATGAATCGACAAGTCATTGCCAGACCGGCAAACAAGTGGAAGAGTCGAATTGTGTGAGAGTTTGGGGGCATTTTTTCTCGTGTGGAGTTCGGTTCGTTCAAACCCTCACAAATCATTATTTCCGTGCGGTTTTTTTGTTCCTTTTTAATACACAATCAATAACAGTAATGAAGCCATTTCTGTTTTGCTTCTACTAAGGTCTGTACAAAGCATTTGAACATGAGTTTACCCAAGTTTTCACATTTTATTTCTAACGGATTACTATCCTATCAAGATAATGCGCTCATCCCATATTGAGAGAGGGAACACGTGTACGGAACAAGGATGATAAGGGCGCGTCACCTCTGAAGCAAGTACCCAAAATTCGAACGCTGTCATTTTTTTTCGGTGCCCAAACCCCACCATTTTGGTGTTCGAACAAGAGACGAGAATCTGGCGAAAGGTGACAGAGTGTCACATGAAGTGACAGGTGTGTTCGAAAATGCAGCGTCGCCCACCGTGCGACGTCACTTAACAATCGCCAAAAGGTTTTGATTGCATTACGAACATTACAAAGCAGTACATAGATACCCGGAAACATTTTTCGTGCTGTTCGCGGGCGTCGTGGGCGCTTATCCTGCAAAACATCCGAACGGCCTCATTCGAACACCATACGTGAAATCCTTCGTGCTGGATGTGACAGCTCTGTATGTATTGCAATGTATGTATTGCGAGATTTTGCGATGTAGGTAACTTGTCGCCTGTTCGAACAAGGGGCTCTGTTCGAAATTCGAGGTGACGCGCCCTAAGGAGAGAAGAGTTGGAGAAGAAGAGGAGGGCCGAAGGAAAGGTGGAAAGAGGGAAATATGTGTGAAATAATAACCGCCCGTCATTGTTCTCCCCTCCCACGCCTTCCCTTTCCCATCTGCTCCACGCGTCGCGGTCTTCGCCAGTAGTTCGTTTGCAGCTCTCGCGCAGCTGATTAGTTTGCGATCGCGACTTGCCCTGTAGTGACGTTCCCTTCCCACGCGACCGTTGCCGTTACGTACCCTGGCGCAAGGGTTCCGCGTTAAGAGTGGTTTCGTTACAAGATGGCGGTGCGAGGAGTGTGGCAGCTCCGACGGCTTGTCGTCAACCACTGTGACTTCTCCGGCAGTAGCCGCGGCGCGAGGTGGGCCTTTATTCGAAAGAGAGATGCGCCTTCGGTATCCCGTTGCGCTTATTTAAAGCAAGCAGCATTTTCCCGTTCGTTTCATCATTCGAAACCAGCCGTTGCCCGTAACCACGATGCTGCTTCGGATCTGCGATTCCCTCGAATGATTAGAGTGCCCTGAGCCCTCGCTCCTTGCTTTGGATCCACCCTGAGGTGCCCTGGGTTGCCCCGAGGTGCCCTGAGTTATCGCCCTGAGCGCCCTGATCACCCTGAGCGCTCTCCTTGAGCGCCCTCTCTGAGCGCGTGAGTGCCGTGTGCGCGCTGAGACAAGCATATTCTCGATCGATCAGAGTGGCCTGAGCCCTCACTAGAGCCCCTTCCGTGCTCGCGATTCGGGGACGGTTCACACGCACGCGCGTGCGACTTTCGACGCGCCGCGAGTCAACAGCCACGCGCGGTATGGTGGAGAGAGGTATAGTGGAGGGCGGTATGGTGTAGTGTAGGGAGTTTGTACCTCTGACGTATTTCGGAACTTTGATTTCTGAATCGATTCCAGAAACAGTGAGGATCCATTTCTCCTACTGCAATCACCCAGGGGCCAATCCCCAGCATGTGATGCGCACCTTGCTTGTTCCTCTTGTTGCAGGTGGGCTTTTGAGTGTCCTCAGAACCCACTTCAACCCTTTACTCCACTCCACTCCACCTGCGATAGTGTGTCTTCCTGCCTTCTCCCATTTGTACCACAGCAGAGGGGTCTACTCCTTCACAGCAGGAGTCGTCTCATTTTGCCTCTCGTTTTTTGAGTCGACTCAAAACACGGGTCCACTCCTTAACAGCAGGAGTCGTCTCATTTTTCTTCTCCGTCTGGATTCATTCTCACCCTCTTTTTCTCCTGCAGTGACTTTCGAGTCGCCTCAGAAGTCTCCCTTTTCTTTATATTGAGACGCCTAGTGAGAACTGTTTCATTCCACATACATATCCGTTAACATATTGCAGCTGGCGATACATATGATCCCTTTGCAGTAACGTTTCTGTGCTGTGGCATCTTCTGGTCTGCCTGTGCCAGGGAGTTTGTGGCCTCCCTCGTGCTGCAGTTCCAAGAGGGCAATCCGCGTCTGGCGGTGGAGACTGTCGCACTGGTGCCCCCTTCACACTCCTCCTCACTGCCGTCCCCTCACGTTCCCTCTGCCTGCCTGCCTGCTTGCACATGCTGCAGGGAATTTGTGGCATCCCTCCTGCCGCAATTCAAAGAGGGCAATCCGCAGCTGGCAGTAGAGACCGTTGTTAACAGGGGCAAGCACCCAAACCTGCATGCGCAATACGGTATGTGCGTGTGTGTGTATGTGTGTCTGTGTGCGTGTGCATGTGCGTTTTTCTGTGTACGGGAGCGCATGTGCATGCATGTGTGTGCTGGCATGTGCATGTGCATGTGCATATCTTTGTCACACTTATCCCTCACCACTTCCCCCTAACTTCCATGCTGGTTGCCGCACTGATTCATGTTCCAATCCCCACGTTCTGCCCTCCTCCCGGCCCGTGCCACGCTACGCCATGCAGTGAACGGGAGGGAGAGGGTGGTGGATGTGAAGAATCAGGAGGCAGAGACCATTCTCATCCAGGCTTTAAGGCTGCGGAACTCCACGGGGCGAAAGGTGGTCAAGTTGAAGTCGCGGCACGAATCAACACGGCCCAGCATCCAAGGCATGTGGACTCCGGAGCTTCAGGCGCAGCTGAGATCACAAGCAACAACATAAGAGTCTGCATTAGGGGGTGTGCTAGCTCTGGAAATGTTTTAGGAAGGCTTGCGGTCCAAGGGACACTATGAAGACAAGGGGGGGGTAGTTGTGATTTGGGATCCGGACCAGATGGTTTTCCAATAAGATATTTGCATGGAATTGCTGTCATTAATCCACATACCCTAAAGACAATGCTTGTGAGTGAAGTCCTAGTGAATTTGTATGATGGCAGAACTGAGCCTGTACAGTCCCCGGCTCCACCAGATACTCCTCAATAAAGAGGGAAGTACTGAATTACTGAATAGCTCATCCGACAGAGTTCCGGCGGCCCAGTTTGCCAGGGACGACGGACGAGGTCGACGGGCCCAGCACCGCCGAGGCAGGGAACTGCCGCGCGTGCCTGCGGGGAACCTCGTCGACGTAGGTGCCTGTGGACTTCTAGGAAACCATCTCTGCGTCCATCGCCGACTGCCACTAAGAGGAGTAGGGACCCTCGATCGTCTCAGCGTACGATCAAGGAGTCGGGATGTCTGGTGCATCCGGGTCTCCCTCAGGGGCAATCAGCGTGGACACGAGATGGGGCAAAGCTGCCGCAAAGCACTGGAACTCCTCCTGCCTATCCTCAAGGACGTGCGTGCTAAGAGCACACTCACCCCTGACGAACGGAGGACAGACAGACTCAGACTCAGCAACAAGACTGGCAGCGTAGTCTAGACGACAGCGAGGAGCGAAGTCGACAAGCTCAACAACTAGAGCAGACGCAGCAGTGGACTCAAAGGAAGGGTCATTGACAACAGTAGCAAGAAGGCGCGTGACCGAAGGACTAGCAGCACGAAGGGAGTCAGACTCCGGGTCAGCAAGAGAAGGAAGAGAGGACTCTGGAGGAGACGACAAAGGGACACGTAGAGGAGCAGTGGACGGATGTACCGTAGTGCCATTTGGTATGTGACGGGGACCGCAAGAGGACGCAGACGCGCAGCATGACGACTAGTGCGAGCAGCACGAACAGGCGACGTAGGAGGAGACGCAGGCTCACGACGCTGTGCAAGACCTCCAGTAGTACCAGTGTAGGGAGAAGGAGCAGGTAGCGGGGAGGCGGGCTGTAACTGTGACTGTGATTGGACAGGCTGTCGACACTCTAAGGGAGGAGCAGGACCAGGAGAGGGAGGGAGACTAAGAACCTGCTCCAGGAACGGAACGAAGTACGGCCTCGGCCGCTCAGCGCCTCCAGAACCAGCAAGGACGGCACCTGTACCCCCAGCGGCAGCACCAGCGCCAGCAGAACCTCCAGCTCCAACAGCGCTAACTTCAGTACCCTCAGAAGCACCAGCGCCAGCAGCATCGCCAGCGCCAACACCCCCAGCAGCTCCAGCTCCAGCAGCACCAACTCCAGTAGGACCGTCAGCACCAGCTGCCTCAGTAGCACCCCCAGATGCACCAGCACCAGAAAACACCAGCGCCAACACCCCCTGCAGCTCCACCTCCAGCAGCACCAGCACCGACAGCAGCTCCAGCAGCACCCCCAGACTCAGCAGCACGTCTCCAGTGGCGGGCCAACCACTCGCGTAGCTCCTGTGGATAGAGCGGCTCCCGCCTCGACGAAGCACCGCCTTCGGCCACACGAGCAGACCCAGCACCCCCAGGCTTTGCACCCCCAGGCTCAGCACCTTCAGACTCAGCACCCCCAGGCTCAGCACCCCCAGTCTCAGCACCCCCAGACTTAGCACCCCCAGACCCGGCACCTGCAGACCCGGCACCCGCAGGCTCAGCACCTCTAGCAGCACCAGAGTCAACAGCTACCTTGACAGGCTTGACTGCGTCTACCTGGGACACACCTGAAGGGGCAGGACCCTGAAGAGGAAGGGGGTCTACCTGGGTAGCACCTGGTGCAAGGAAGAGCGTCGGCGGGGGGAGGGGCGCAGTGCGGTAGGGGAAGAGACGGTAGTAAGGCACCGACTCGTCAAAGGTGACGTCCTGGGAGGACAGAACACGGCGCGTGGTGGGGTGGTAAAACTGCCAGCCAGGCGCGTCGGGGAGGAAGCCAAGGAAGATGCAAGGAACAGCACGGGGGGACAGCTTGTCCGCAAATAAGTCGCGGACAAACGCCTGAGATCCCCAGACCCGAAACGCAGACGCATCGCCAACCTTCCCGGTCCACCGCAAGGCAGGGGAGGTCTGTGGCAAGGAGACCCGGGGCTGAAGGTTGAGCTGATGCGCGGCGTACTGAACCGCAAACGGCCACAGAAAATGGGGGGCAGCCGCATGCATCATGGACGTACGCGCGACGTCCATGACCATGCCAATGCGGCGCTCAGCAATCCCATTTTGCTGTGGAGAGGCCGGAAGCGTGAAGGTCTGGCGGATGCCCTGGGCATGACAGAAGGCTCCCAGACGGGCAGAGGAAAACTCCCCGCCTCTGTCCGAGTGCAGACGCGGAACAGGAAAGTCCGAGCCGAAACTCTCTCTGAGCTGGAGACGAGCTGCGCGGATCCAGTGGATCAACACCTCAGTGACTTCACCCTTGCTGTGCAAGGGGAAGACTGTGGTGTAACGCGAGTAGTCGTCAACTACCAGCAGAAAGTACTGCTCTCTCCCCTGCCCACTGACACGGGCTGGGCCCCACACGTCCATGTGGAGGGTGTGTAGCGGAGCCTCTGTCGGAGGAAACTTGGAGGAGTGAGGGGCGGCGCGGTGTCGCCCCTCGACGCATGGGACGCAGGTAGGGCCAGGCCCCGGAGGAAGGGGAGGGAGAGACCGAGGAAGACCAGAGACAAGGAGACGGGAGGCCATGCCTTGGAGACGAGGCAAGGAGGGGTGACCAAGGCGGTGGTGCCAAAGGAGAGTCTGGTGGGACAGCAGACGACACGAGCACGGGGCAGACTCAGGACCACACCTGGATGCCGCAGCAAACACCTGACTCGACGCAGCTACCTGGGCAGACTCAGCAGTAGGAGGAGACTCAGTAGTAAGGGTGTACAGGCTCGACCCTGGCCGACGGGTGAACGTGGCCAAATGTCGGCTTGTCCGAGCACACGTGCAGTGGGTCACTCGCTGACTGGCAGGAGTGAACTGGTCAACCCCTCGATCCTGTAGGTCCGCTCCACTCACCAAGTTCGTAGAGAACGAGGGGAGCTAGAGACCAGACAGGATGCCAGAGGGGGCTGCCGGGCACGAAAGGATAGTGGAGAAGCTAGCAAGGACAGGACCCCCAGAGGGGTCTGCAAGGGAGACTGCAACTGGCCGACTAAGCGGCGTAAGAGTGGTGCGGTCTCGAAAGAAGGAGCGAGACGCACCCGAGTCCAGGGTGAAGGTGTGGAAGGCCTGAGCCGACGTAGTACCTGAGAGAGCTGACTCACCAGCACCAGGGGCGGCAGACGCACTAGCACCTGGGGCACCAAACGCACTAGCACCTAGAGCAGCAGGCATACCAGCACCTAGCGCAGCAGCCTCAATGCCCGGGTCAGGCGGTACACACAGGTAACAGGCACCCTCAACATTATTTGCAACAGTATACATGGCAGCAAGAATAGCATCGAAGTCATGATCAAAGAAAGCAACCCCGGCCTTAGCAAGATCTCCCCAGCGAGGGATCTCTGACGCCTTAGGGAACTGGCGACGCCACGCGTCCGTCAGGCGACCAAAGCAGCGCTGGGTGGAGTGCGGGCCTCCGCACTGCTCACTAGTGCGGTCGCCGGTACGGAGAACGTAAGAGCAGGGACCAAAACCCCCACTGCGCTGGCGTGCAGTGTACCACTCACGAAGCTGCTGAGGGAACAGGGTCACACCACTCCGCTGCTGCTGCTGGCGCTGACCACCACCTGAGCCACTCCTCGGCGCAGAGTCGTGACTCGCTCCACCACCGCCGCCTCCGCAGCCTCCTCCACCTCCGCCTCCTCCATTACCTCTGCCGCCTCCGCTCCCTCCGCCACCTCCACCGCCTCCGCCGCCTCCACTGCCGCCGCCACCTCCAGCACCACTCCCACCACCACCCCCACTCCCTCCACCGCCTCCACCACCACCTCAACCGCCCCCTCCAGCCCCTCCAGTGCCCTTGCCCCCTTGCCCTTGCCGGTGCGGCGTCTCCCGCTCGGGGTAGACGCAGCGTCGACCGACTCGAAACCAACGAGGTCGGCCGCAGCAGCAGAGGCAACAGAGGGCAAGAGGGGGGAGGGAGAACACCCCTCAAAGACGGAGGTGCGAGGGTCACCACGAGAGGCTCCTACAGCGAATATGCTCTTCTCTATCGCTAGGAGGGCCTTCTCAAGGAGGTCAACGGTGAGAGTGGTGGGGCAAACAGAGAGAAAGTGGTCCCTGACTACCCGAAGGGAGTTAGGGAGCCGGGTGATTATGTAGTAGAGGGTGATGTACATGGGGGGGGGGGGGGGTTCTTGGTGCAGAACTCAGCAGGAAGCGCAGCGCGGTAGCAAGTGTCACTAGTGCGGAGGTGCGTAATGAGGTCAGCGACTGTGGGAATGGCAGCAAGGTCAGGGAAGAGGTACGGTAGCATGAGGCGGCTCAGTGCAGCAGTGGCAGGGGAAGAGTAGCGTGCAACTACAGCGTCGTACAAGGTCTGAGCACTCTTGTACTGGCTAAAGTGTGCACGCTCAGTGGTCGGCAAGTGGCGGCGCTCAGCAAGGCGAGCAGCACCGTCACGTGTGGCCCACTCTGAGCGAATAGTGGCGTCAACATCAGCAGCAGGGGCAGGGGAGGCACCAGAAGTGAGGTCAAACACGGACAGGCTGTCTGCCCTATCACAATGTAGGAAAAGCTGCAGATCATCTACCCAGACCTCGAAGTCCATTGCCTGGCCCTCAGCGTCAAAGGTGAGAACGCTAGGGGAAGCCATAACAGCAGTAGGCAGGCAGTGAGGTCTGTGAGGCAAGGCAGTGCAGTGGCAGAGACTGTGCTCTTACCAGGCAGGTGGGGCGATCGGGCTGCTCGGCGGCTCGGCTATCGGGCGGCTCGGCTGTAGGACGGCTCGGCCGCTGGGCGGCTCGGCTGCTGGGCGGCTCGGCTGCACGGTGCTGGGCGGCTTGGCTGTCGGGCGGCTCGGCTGCTGGGCGGCTCGGTTGTTGGGCGGCTCGGGGGGCGGCTCAGCTGGCTGGCGGTTCGGTTGCTCGGCGCTGCTGGTGCTGGGCGGCGGGGTCGCAGGTGGTGGTGAGGTCGCAGGTGGCGGTGGGGCCTAAGGTGGCGGCGGGCCGCAAGGGTGGGCGGGGCCGTAGTGGGTGATGGGGCCGCGGTGGCGACGGGGCCGAAGTGGGCGACGGGGCCGCAGGTGGCGACGGGGCCGTAGCGGGGCCTAAGCGGGACCGTAGTGGGAGGTAGCAGGGCCGAAGCGGGGCCTAAGCGGGGCCGTAGCGGGGCCGACGGGGCCGTAGCGGGGCCTAAGCGGGGCCGACGGGGCCGAAGCGGGGCCTAAGCGGGGCCGTAGCGGGGCCGACGGGGCCGTAGCGGGGCCTAAGCGGGGCCGACAGGGCCGAAGCGAGGCCTAAGCGGGGCCGTAGCGGGGCCGACGAGGCCGTAGCGGGGCCGTAGCGGGGCCTAAGCGGGGCCGACGGGGCCGAAGCGGGGCCTAAGCGGGGCCGACGGGGCCGAAGCGAGGCCTAGGCGGGGCCGTAGCGGGGCCGGCGGGGCCGTAGCGGGGCCTAAGCGGGGCCGTAGCGGGGCCGACGGGGCCGTCGCGGGGCCTTAGCGGGGCCGTAGCGGGGCCGACGGGGCCGTCGCGGGGCCGTAGCGGGGCCTAAGCGGGGACGTAGCTGGGCCGCGACGGGGCCGTAGGCGGCCTAAGCAAGGCCGTAGAGGGCGGCTCGAGGGGCAGTAAGGGCGGCCAACAGGGGCCACTAAGGCGGCTCGAGGCGCTACTCGGGTTAGGAGCTAAGCGCGCTCCGAGTAGGGAAGAAAAAAAAGTTCGTGGTGGGCCCTAGGCAGTATTCCCACTCGGGAACCTGTTGGATACCATGACGAGAAGTGAGAATGGAATGGATGAACTATGAAACAGTTGGGTACAAGTACTAACACTTATTGGGTTGTACCCCTTATGGGCTACCCCACTACAGCCTACACAAATGTATAAGCTATAATGTTCTGACAACCCAGTCTCGGACATGCTGATGGCCGAGGTCAATGCGCTTTCAGCAGGTGCACAATCCGCTCAACCGCAGACTCACGGCACGCGCACTGCGCCGACAATGGTGAACTTGGCGGAGCCTGTACACCAAGAAGCGGCAAACGAGACGGTTCCAACGGCGGTGCCAACGCATCACCAGGTCGGCGCGGCGTCTGGACAAGGTGATTGGGGCGCGGTGGCAGGAGACGATGGTGCGGGGGAGATCCCTCTCATCATCGAGGACGAGGATGTGGAATTGATACAAGCGGCGATGGAAGCAGACGAAGTTGCCGCACTTCAGTCTGTGGGAGGTACGTCGGGCATCAGTGGCGTGGAGGGTCGGCCTGCCGGTGTTACAGCGTCCACCCAGGCCGGGCAGACCGTGCAGCCGGCCCGTTTGGTGTCCACTGGCGTCAGTGTAGCCGGTTTGGTTGTTCCGCCCATTCTGAGTCATCCTGCCGGCTTCATACAGGTGGATAGGGCCTTCCAGACGGGCCCGACCGGCGTCACTGGTTCTGACCAGGCTGGTCTGGCGGGAGAGTCCACTCGGCCCACCGCCGTTACAGTGGCTACTCAGGCCGACCAGGCCGGGCCTTCGGACAGATCGACGGGCGTCACTGCTCCGGACCTGGCGGGTCAGGCGGGCACGTCCACTGTTCTGGCCGGTGGACCAGTGGGTGAACACGCCGACAAGGATGGACAGACCGATCATGCGGCTGGAGTCGGCAAAAAAAAGAAGAAACGGAATGGTAAAGCCGCCGCATCGCAAAAGGCCGTCGTTCCGAAAGATCGCAGGGGGCATGGTATTAGGCTGGACAGGACGAGCGGTGGCGGGTGGCAGGGCGAGGTAAACCTGGCTGGAAAGAGTCGCTACACTGGGAGATCAGACGACAGGATGGAAGTGGCGTACCTCAACGGCGTTGCGACGACCATTTTCAACGGACACGCCAGCCAAGTCCTGTTGGCCGAAATGACCGGCGTTAAAGCCGAAGAAATGACGCAGTGGAAGGCGGAGTGGGAGGAGGCGAAGGTGATGCCAAAGGGTATGTGGACGGTGATGTGGTCCCGCGGCACCACCATGTTTTGTGCACGGTAAGAATCGTGGGACTCGATGTGTTTTGAGCGGCGTAATATAGGTTTGACTGTGGGGTTTTACGCCGACTGACCACGTTCACGCTCCAACGTCGTGCGTGATAGGTTCTAGAAAGTCCTCGCCGACTTCAAACAGAAGAAGTCATCAGGACCCCCGCTGATGAAAGTGCTGAGGCCGGCGGTGTGGTTCGGCACTGGTTGGGAGCCGGCCAAGCGCAAGCACCAGCTCAGCGACATCATCAACCGCGCTTGCTTGTGCGCGGCATTTGGGCCAGTCGCGGCAGATGCCGTCCCCAAAACTGGTGCAGACGCCAAGCGCATAGGCCAAGGTGTCGCTGCTTCATCTTGCGCCGTCTGGTGCTTCGCCAAGACCGTGGCCGAGGTTGGCGATGCGGCGGGTGAAGCGAAGGCGGCGGCACTGCTGTGTGAAGCGAGCACCGATTTTGCTGACACTTGTCACGACGTCGTGGTTGCGGTGCTAGAAACGGCGGTTGCGAGACAACCCGTCCTGGGAGAGGTCTCGTGCAACGTCACTGACGCACTGCAGAAGGATGCTCTTCGGAAGGCGTCCAAGGGCTGTGACCCCACACCCGACGCAGAGATTATCGCGAGGGCGACTATCGAGACCCTCGCTTTCTGGGGGTCGTGCAACGCCGGCGGCCTACTTCTCCGAGCACGCGGCATTCAAGTGCCGCTGGACAAGCAGATGGAGAAGGATATGGATAACAGGGGAAAGAAGGGACAGAAGAGGAAGCACGCCGCGTAGATGGGTTTTGTTGTTGTGTTTGTCGTTGTGTTCTGGACCGACGTCGCAATGTGTAGCAAGATTGTTAATTGATTGTGGGGTTTTGGTGGGCGCCGACTTTTATTGTGCACTTTTGCTGTGTTTCTAGCATGTAGGTTAATTTGCTGTTCATGAAACGCCCTCATGTTTTCGGTTCTTTGGCAAATTCTCAACTGTTGGGAACATTAAATCCACAGTCAAAGTCGGAAACAAAAGTCACAATCGAGCTAAAAGAAAGTAGCTAAGCGGCGACAAAAAATCAGCCCGGCTTCCGATGCTTGGACGTCTTCGTCGGCAGCGGCGGCGGTCTTCCAGCGACCTGCTCCGCGGCCGCTTGGGCCGCCACAGCTTTCTGCTCTTCCCACGTGGTTGGGAACATGTCCTCGCCCCACTTGTGCGTCATGTATCCCGCCGCCACCAGTCCCCAAGCAACCGTCAGCTTGGGCTTTTCACCCTCAGAAAGCCCCTTGATGCCCAGGTTCCCCTCCGTGCATATCGGAAGCGCGTCGGCGTCGATGATCTTCAGAGCATCGTAGAAGGTCACAATTCCCGACGCAGCGAGCTCGTCGAGTTTCTTGATGACGGCGGCGGTGTCGGCCTCTCCGTCTGACGAGCGGAAGCGGCGCACGGCCTCCATCGCCCTCCTCATTCGGCGCATCTCACCCTGTTTTGCGTTGGCCGACGACTTTCCCAGGAGGCTGTGCCGCCCGATGAAACTTGGCTCGTTGATCCTGTCGTAGAGACGCCGGCGGTCCGTGGTGGTGGGGCAGTTCCAGAAGCGCCAGGCCTCTGCCACAGTCTCGGCCTTTCTCCATGGGTCGACAACCAGGGCCTCGTAGTGAGCGTCGGCGTCCAACTGAGCTTTCTTAGCGGCCGCAGCTGCCTCCTCTTCCAGGGTCGTCGGCCTAGAAGGCGCCTGTGGCGCTGGCGCCCTACGTGCCTCGGAGATCTTGAGCTCCTCCATGAGCCGGGAGATCTCGGCGTCCCTCGCCGCGATAGCAGCACGCGCCTCCTCGAGCTCCTTCTCCACCTTCATCTGCTTGAGCGTCGCTTTGTGCCTCTCGTGGGCCAACGTCTCGTTCAGAAGGTCGACCTGAAAATCCGGCGTCCAGGCGGGCTGAGACTTCCTGCGAACAGCAGCGGAGCGGGTTAGGAGTCAGGTGATGCAAGCACGCTTGCCGCCAAGTCACGCGGAGTTCATCTTGTGCTTACAGCTGGCTGGGTCGGGATCGGCGACCGGCGCTTGGCGATCGTCTCGGTGTCAATCTTCTGGATGTCTTTCGCCCACGCCTGAAAGTCGCGATCCTGACAAAGCCTCGAAGCCTGGACCTGAGGGTGCCACGGAGTGCGGACGAGTTTCACCGCAAGGTCCTCGGCCGCAATGCGGCGTGCATCCAGCATGGTCTGGATGAAGAGCACTGCGGCCGTGTTCGTCCCAGGCCCTTGTGCGAGCTCTTCCGCCTGCATGAAATAGAGGAATGTCGGTGTGAACCAGTGAAGAGAGACGTCAAGATGCATGAGGACGGCGTCGCTAGACTCACCGCCCCCAACTGTTCCTTGACGCCGGGAAATATGTGCGCGGCGATGGTTTTTTCGAGGTCTGCGCTGGGAGGTAGCCTGCTGCGGCCCAGGAAGTAGTCGCTTCGGGCTCCGGAGTAGCCGGCCTTCCTCATCACCACCTTGACTGGAATTGAAGTGATGTATCTCCTCGTCATCTTGTCAATAGCCCAGTGACCCAATTCGGCTATCTCGGCGCGCGGCGTGCCTTGGTCAGCCAGCTCTTGTGCCCTGCCGGCGCGAGCGGCGTGCACGTTGCGCTGGATGAAAACCTTGTTGGCCGTCCACAGGTGCCGGATGATTCGTTGCTGGCTCGACGACGGCAGCAAACCCCTATCCTTGTCATTGCAGGCAAAGAAGCGATGCTTGTCGTATCAGAGCTCCAGTTGGCGTACGTCCAGCGGCGGAATTATGCGGACGCCGAAGATCTGGGGGACCTGGTCGTAGATGAAGTGCAGCCAGAGGATTGTATCGCCCACAGCACACAGTTCCGCCTCTAAGTGCCTCGCCGCGTAGATGTGATGAAGACGGCCGTCCTTGCACGTCTTCGAGTTGCGCTGCGCGATGACCATGACCATTGGCCGGTTGTCAGGGTTCATCGACGACCCGCTAGCAAGGCGGTACAGAAATATGTCGGCGAGCATGATCTCGCGTACGCTGGCACCGCGGAGCAGAGTGTGGTGCGATAGCAGGGTCATCATTCTCATAAGCATGAACTTCCACAGAGTCTGGGAAGGACATGTTCCCCCCGGATTCCACGCCGTCGCCGACCAGTGCGGCAACACCTTGAACATGATTTTGCGGAACTGCTCGGTGGTGTAAGTGTCGCCGATGGTTCCGCGATGGCGGTCGACATATTTTCTGCACAATAGGAGAGTGCGAGGGTGATGATTGAGTGTGAGCGGCGTCGGTGAGCATTGGCGGGAATACTAGAGAGGACTGGCAAAGTCGGCGATGTTAAAACATCTTACTTGGTGTCGGTTTTGTTCTTTCTGCGAACCATGACGCGCACTTCCGTGCGGACGACCGAGATGTCCTGCATGATGTACAGCTCCTTCTCCTTGTACAGGGTCGCCTCTATCTTGGCCGCCATCGGAAGGGCCTTGCGGCCGAGTAGCATGTTGACCGTGCAAGGCTTGATCGGTTGCGTGCGCATGGCGGTATTGCCCTCTTCGCTCCTCATTGCCTCGATGAGGGTCTCTCGCGCTCTGAACAAGACGTAAGCGCGAATTCGAGGCTCGTTGGTCCTCTGGTCGTGCAACCAGATGAACTGGCGCGGGGCGGTGTGCCAACGTTCGCCCAAATCATCGCCGATGTGCTTGCCGATTTCGTCCTTGTAAGTGAGTATGGAACCCGGCTTCATGTCGTCACCTTGTGACGGAAGAGCATCCACCGCCCACCGCTTGTAGTCTAGTATCCACGATATGTACTGCCGCAGCGACGACCCTTCCTCAAGCATCTCCGTATGGCGAAGGGCATTGACTATCAGCACTTCGATGTCGCTGTTCTTCAGATCCTCGACCACAAACTCAGCCGTCGTAAACTCTCCTCGCAGGGCGCTCGCGTTCAGCCTATCCTCGAGTTCGTCCTCGGTCAACGCCTCCTCTATCTCTCTTCGATCCCTCTTGGCTCGAGTGAGCGGCCGACGTTGGCGTCCCGCGCCGGGCTGTGGTTCCTCCTCCTCATCGCTAGACGAAGAGTCCTCCTCCGGCTGGCTAGGACGTCGCTTTTGGGGGTCGCCTACAGGTGGCGGTGGAATGTCAGGGTCGACGGGAATTTTAGCCAACGCATCTAGATCGTAAATCAGACGCAGCGTCACTGCCGGAATGGTGGTGGGGCGGACGCCGGCCGGCGTTGTGGCATCACCGGTCAGGTTCACCCGCGCCTGGGCTGCCAGCAGAACGTAGTCCGACATGTTGGCCTTGGCCGTATGTTCTAACAGCGCTTGTTGTCTACTGAGGGCCAGCCGGCGAGTTGCTCTACGGGTCGGGCATAAAATGGCGGTATTGGGTAACGGCGGCGGCGTACTGTTGCTGCGCTGTGTTCGCTTCTAGTGACCTAGTGACCCTAGTGTCTGTCTCTAAGTGGGCAGCGAGAGAAGCTTGCGCCAACTGCGCGGCGATGTCCCCCTCAGGTGGGTTTGTTTCCGGCGGCGTTGCACCAGGCCGGTCGCCGACCACGCACAGCGCAACCCTAAACCAGTCTCGGCCTTTCTCCACGGATCTGGCCGATTGTGCCTCCCGTTTAAAACGGGCGACAAAACTGTGAAATCGGCTGCTACAACCAACGAAACCCAGTGCCCCGATAATCGGTCTCACCTGTTGGTCGGCGTCAGACGCTGGAGCCGCGGTGTTCTCCGCAGAGCGTGTCCTGGTGGAAAAAAACTAAGTGTGAGAGCGCAGGCGTAAGAAGTGATGAAAGGAAGTGGGAGTAGAAAAAATGGCTAGTGGCAGCTTGGCTCCGGAGAGGTCATGGACGTGCGCGGCTCGGCACATGCCACCGTGCAGGCAAGGTTCTGTACACTTGGCATTCAAGCCGCTGTCCACGCGAGGCGGCGCATTCTCTGACGTGCCACGGCTCTCGCATGGCCACTACAGCGCCGCCGTGACTGTCCATGAAGGTGTTTCATAAGGTATGCCACGGCAGCAATACAAGGCGCGCCGAGGCTTGTGGCATTGGTCCAGAGTCCATTCATGGCGCACTCGTGCCACCGGTTATTGGCATCACGAGATACTTTGACGCCGACTTTGCAGACACCGCGGGTTCTGTTTTCCCGCGCAAGAAATAGTCCTCCGATGTTCGACACTTGGACCCAGCATCCCCGTTCGATGTACGCCGCGTGTCCGGCGCCAACATTTATCCTGCCCCCACGTCTGATTCCTGTGCACGTGCCAGGCCGCTGATGCTCGACACCTGGACCCTGCCTCACCGGTCGATGCTCGCCGACATTTCGGTGCCCACCTGTTCCTCTTCAGCGCCCAATTTGACCGCCGATTTCTTCCACGTAGACTTACCCCGTGACGCCGATTGACGCCGCATGTCACGCACCGACATTCTCACGGCCCGCGCGTTCTTTCCTGCGCAACGCTTGAGGCGTGGTCGGGTGACGCATGGACGCCAGTGTGGACGCCGACATTCGAGGGAGGTCGGACATAATCCAGGTCGTCCGTAACCCGCCGCGTGTCATGCATCCGCGGTCGACGTGTGCTGCTGGCAACTCGCCACGCGTTGAGATATACTCTGTGGGTATTTCTCAGCCCACGGGAATGTCAACGGTCGTTCGGCGTTCCCTAGGGCTCCGTGGTTCAGTCTGCCATACAATTCGCGACGGTCGGACGGCGTACTAAAATGGAACCCTGTCGATCCTGTGCAGCGAAAACGGGCGGGGAATGCACGCGTTGAGGTATATCATGCTGAATCGCTCAACGGAATTCGGGGTGACGCTCCCGTTTTGCCTGGGGCGACGCAAGGGGGTGACGGTCAATCGAGCGTCAGGGCGGCCAACTCCCTCGCGTGAATGCCCTGCCAGGCTGGCGCGTGGCGGGGCTCTGCCCACGACCCCCGCCCCGGCCCCCCACCCCGAATTCCTACAGAACCCCACGTTACAACCAAGGGGTGGCGAACTGGCGCGCGAGCGACGAGGGGCCTAGTAACCCCTTCACAGAGGCGAACATTCACTTCGCGTTGCCCGCGAGGCCCTAGTAACCCTCTCGGGCTGCCCTCGTTGGGCAGGCGGGTTGGATGCGAAATTCACAGGGCCCAACCCCAGCCTCGTCAACATCACTGGCCCCTCGGGAGGGGATACGTGGCTCGCCCTCGCCACCCCGACCACCCCATGCACGGCCCACACAACCCCCCCCCCCCCCCCCCCGCCCCCTCTCCCCCCCGAGCCCCCTCCTTGAGGGCAGGCCCGATTCGGGCCGAAGCCGGAGGCTCGCCCTCGGCCACGACCTGCTTCGTCCCCGAGCGGCAGAGTGGGCGACCGACGGCCCAAGCCCATTTCTTGATGGGGGGGTCCGACTCCATCCGTCATTTCTCCTTTCCAACTTCGCTTTCTGATTTTCTCTGCCTCCCTGTCAGCTCTCCGCGCTCCTCACCTTTGCTTTCGAGATACCGTTGTGTTAGCATGGCGACCGGTAGGATAGAACTGGCTGCGGCCGAATTCCCCCTCCAGGTGCCTGTGGGCAATGCTGGGTACATAGTGACACTTCAGATGAAGGACTACGAAGTCCTTCGCGACGAGAAGGCCGAGTTCACATAACCTTGCTTCGACCTCGGCCTCGCGTGAGGGTTTAGCGCGTTTAAGTCGGCGTCGTTTCTAGGGTTGACGTTGGCCTCGTCAGCTCCCCGCGTTGTCGACGATGTCCGTCCATGATGGTCGTCGTAGTGCTTCGTGGTCTTATTAACTAGTTTGCTGGTCGTCGAACAAGGACCCTACGTCGGCGACGTCGGTCTTGCTGCGAGCGACGTCGCCATTGTGCGAACACTTCGTCCGAGTCGGCTGTATACTGCAACGCCCAGCATGGATTGTAGCTCACCGCGCAAGTGTTTCGCTCGGGCCTTTTCGCCCCTGCTTGTCCCAGGTACGAGCTCGATCGGCTAGGAAAAGCCGGCAGGATGGCCCTGATGCGCGCTGCGAGTCTTCGCCCGCCAGGACGGTGTCGAAGCCGAACTATCTGATTTTCAGGGTGGCCTTCGACTTCGAAGCCCTTGCCATTCCCTTGTGCACCGCGTGAGTGTTCCGCGCCCGTGAGGTTTGATCCTCACCGACCGCGTTGCTTGTTGTTCCCGGACAGAACCTTGAATGTCTTCGTCATGCCTCTTGTGTGTGCAGGGGCGGACCTCTTCCCGGCAGGCACTGCAACGTCCTGCTTGTTGTGCGCACTGGAGACCTGGTTTTGCCCGACGAGGAGCAGATCGGGACCTTCTACCGCCACCTCGACCCCAAGACCTCCTCCAAGCTGCACGAGGAGGAGGCGGCCAACGTTTTGAGGTGAGACAACGTCACAGTCTAGTCACGCTGCTCCCTAACGGCGATTATGCCGCCGTGTTTGATGGCTCTTTTCCGTCTCGTACTTGCGCAGGTTTTTCGGCGATGCCGCCGTGTCTGATGGCTCTTTTCCGTCTCGTACTTGCGCAGGTTTTTCGGCGAAGCCGTGAAGGCGGAGTTAAACCGTGAGGGAAGGAAGTGGACGGCTAAGGCTCCTTCTGCCTAAGTCCTCTCCGCACGTCTGGAGAGTCTTGCCGCCCCCATCCGTAATGTGAGTTTCCGACGTCAATGTCGCCTTGTTGCCTGGGCTATCGTCGTCGCCATGTGCTTCGGATGTTGATGCAGAAATTGCCCGACATCCTCAGGCAGGAGGTCGTAGGCACGGGGCTGCTGGCGGTCAACCCGTTCGCGTGGTCGTTGGACCATCAGGACGACGTGCATCGCAGCTACGATCCGCTCATTGTCGAGAACCCGAAGCTGGTCGGCGTGAAGGCGCTCTGACTGGAGCTGGTGCACCACGTGGAGAGGGCCGCGCTGAACACACGGGAGGCGTCGACCGTGGGTCGTGGCGTCGGAACCGGAATCACTCTGGGTGGGGAGGACGAGGAGGCTAAGGTGGGGTCGCACTCTGGCGGGCCCGGACCCACAGATGGCGGCGAGGAGGAGCACGAGAGGGAGGACGAGGAGAGGGGCGGGGAGTAGGACGGTGGCACAGACGAGGAGGAGGAGGACGAGGAGCGTGAGGACGACGACGTGATGGTCACCGGCGAAGAGGAGGCAGTACAGTTCACCGGTGAGAAAGTTGCGGATAAGAGCAGCGGCAGCGGACCCAAGTCGGGCAAGAAGGCGTGGGGCAGCGGTGGCTCGACCACGACTAGGATGGCGTCAAAGGCAGCTATTGAGCGTATGAAGGCGGCGGAGAGGGAAAACAAGAAGCTGAGGGAGGAGAAGCTGGTGGCGGAGAAGAGGCTGGAGTTCCAGACGGCCCGGATGGACACGCTATTCGGCGTGGTCACCTCGGCCCTGAACAAGCTCACGACTGACGCTGACTCCATGACCTCTCACGAGTAGACGTCGAGGAGGAGCCTCCAAACGGCGGTGGCTGCTATGAGGGAGGTCGTGCAGGAGGCGGTGAACTATCGTGGCTCCACCCTAGAATTCATGAACGCGAAGTGGCTGCCCACCGTACAGGCCCTGCACTTGACGGCTTCTGCTGCAAACAATAGGCGACGGAAAGACGACGTCCTGCTATTGCGAGGTGTGGCAGATGCTCTGGGCGAGAAGATCAAAACCGCCGTATCTGCTGAGATGAAGGCCGCCATGGAGAGCGAGGCGCAGGGGATCGCCGCCACCGTGACTGCGAAAGTCGCTCAAGAGCTTAGGGACGACCTGGTGAAGGCGGTCACCTCTGCGACCCAACAGGGCCTTGGTACCGCCGGGTTTAGCCTCCTCCCAACTGCTCTCGCATCGGTGATACACGGTGGTCACTCTACTGCCAAGGAGCATGGGCTGGCGCCAAGGCAATGCGGGAAAAGGGTCGCTGACGAAAAATCCCTGACTGGCGAGCAGACCAGCGGCACTAAGCGAAGTAGAGGACCTGAGGTGAAACGCGGTGTGGCCGTGGATCCTCCTGCCGCTCCGTATGTTCGTGTCCCCGGCGTCCACGACTTGCTGAAAGAGGGACTTGGCGCGCGACCGAGCGCCGATTTTTGATAGGTCGACGACGTGCTCCAGGATCCAGCTTCGGTGGTAGGGAAGACCGGCGGGCAGTCCGTGGGGGACAAGCAGCCATAGGCCGCGACCGATCCGCCGAGCGCACACGACACGCCATCGAGCTGTGATCAGGCGAATCTGGCCGACGAGCTCCTGGGAAGCGTATCCGTGGTCGGGAAGAAGGGCTGGCAGCCATTGGCGAACCAGCATCCACAGCCCGAGGCCAGTCCGACGACTGCACAAGGCGCTCGACCGAGCGGCGGCACGGCACAGATGGCCGATGAACTACTGCACCTCGCAGCGGTGGTCGGCCATCCGCGCGGGGAGCCTGTTGCGGGCCAGCATGTTCAGCCCTCGACGAGTACGGCGATTGCGCGACCAACTGGCGTCACACCGCAGCTGGCCGACGACCTCCTGCGCCCCGCAGCGGTGGTCGGCCAGCAGGGCGGGCAGCCCGTTGCGGGCCAACATCTTCACCCCTCGACGAGCACGACGACTGCACAAGACGCGCGACCGGGTGGCCGTCACGGCGTTCCTGGTCGACGAGCTCTTGCGCCCAGCAGCGGTGATCGGAAGGCATGTCGAGCAGGACGGGGCGGGACAGCATCCCCATATCGCGATGAGTCCGGCGAGTGCCAGTAGCGCGCGACCGGGTGGTGACGTCACGGCACAGATGGCCGACAAGTCTTTCCGCCCTGACCAGCGAGCGACAGGCGTTCTACCCAGCGGCGTGGTCGAGGCTGCCACATCGGTGATTGTGTCTGCGACGGCAGCAGTGCCGACCAAAGCGGGTACTGCCCAAAGGACCGTATCGCTGCCGAACCCGCCTCCGCCTACCACGGGCACTGCCGGTGCGGCCAGCTTACCCGTTCATGGGGCCATGGTCGGCGTGGAACCGATCCCAATCCCTAAGGTTGTTGAGGCTCAGGCGATCGAGGCTCTTATCACTCGGAGGCCATCGTGGGATGAGTATCTGAAATGGCTCGAGGATCAGGGTCAGAAAACCTCGGATATTCCTCCGACACCCAGCAACCAGGCGGTCGACCGAGGAGCAGAGACAGCGAATGTCACGGCGGCAACTACAGGGCCGATCGTCACAACGGAGGAGACGGCTATTTGGAGAATGGTGGAAGAGGCCGGCGGGGGCCGGCGGGGTGGACCCCGAGATCCTTGCCAGTATCGTGATGCCGAACCCTGAAATCAAGGTCATGCGGGAGAAACTAAAAGCAGCAGCTCCCACTGTGGGAGCGCAACAGGGTACACCCGCCGCCTCGTCTACACCTGCGGAGGACCCTAGCACGACTGGCGCCAAATCCCCCTCGGCCACAACCGGTGAGGTCGGTGACGGGAAGCAAACGCGCAAGGGCAAGGCGAAATCCGACCCTTCCAAGGCGACGTCTAAAGCGGTCACGCAGGGTTGGAAGGGTTCAGGCGTCCGCGTTGACAAGGAGACGGGGCTGGCCACGTCGGAGATGAAGTTTGGGAAGAAGAGCCGTAACATTTGCCAGTCAATGGACAAGTCTGAGGCCACCTACTACATCGCGGTCGCCGTTTCATCGTTCGACGGCTACGTGAGCGATGTGATTCTCGCCGAGTTCGTTGGTGTCAAGGAGGATGTGATCGAGCAGTATAAGTCGGACTGGAATGTGGTGCGATTGATTCCGGACGACATGTGGACGGTCATGTGAAACCAAGGCGCAAACGTCTTCCGCGACAGGTAAGCTTGGCGAATGCTCAATTAGGTGCTCGTTTCGGTCGGTGCGCGTTTCGTTTCGGTGACGGTGGGTCGTGCTGCTGTGTTTCGCAGGTTCCAAGAGGTGGTTGCGGAGTACAACAGGATAACCGCCGCCAACCGCGCAGCTCTCATGGTGGCTCTTCGTCCGGCGGTGTGGTTCGGCGACCTTCTAGAGTCGACCAAGCCCGAGAAGGCCGCAAAGAATAAGGTGGCGAGCGACATGATCACACGTGCTTTGATGTGTGCCGCCTTCGCACCTGTGGCCGCGAAAGTCACGCCCATCCCGGGCGTCGAGTCAGAACAGTTATCCGAGATCCTGGCCGGGACTGCGTGCGCAGTGTGGTGCTTTTTGGAGACCAATGCCTCGGCGGAAGCAGCGGCCGGCGAAGGGGGGGCGGCAGCGACTGTGCGCGGAGCGTCCTCTGAGTTTGCGAGTCGGTGTAAGAGCGTCATCGAGGTGGTGCTTCAACGAGCGTCGTCCCGGGAGGTCGTCGTAGGAGAGGTCGCCGGCATGGTGACGAAGGACCTGCAAGGCGCTGTGCTGAGGTTGCTGCCTGAGGACGGGGACGAGCGTGACCACGACGAGCTGATCGCCTGCGTCATGTTTGAGAACCTCGCCTTCTGGGGGGACTGCTGTGTCGGCGGCCCTAAACTCAAAGCTCGCGGCATAGTTTTGCCTATTGACGCCGACATGAAGACGATCGTTTGGGACAGGGGGGCGAGGGGGCAGCACAAAGGGAAGCAGACGACTAACGCTTAGGTCGACGAACGCTGGCTCGAATGCTGTTGTCTTGGTCGGCGTTGGTGCAAACGCTGCAGGCTCTCCGACGAAGACCTAGCAGGCGCTTCGTCTTTGGTTAGGGTCGCTTGTGCGTGTTGTTGTGTAGTTTTGTTTTGCCTCTCCTATTTAGCAATTTTGAACATGATCGTCGGTTTCTTTGTGAAGTCGGTTTGATGCATTTACAAGAGACAAAAAAAATTGAACAACTAGTCGGTCAAACATTGGCAAAAGTAAAAACAACAACACGTCGTTTCACAAGCACTAGTCGGACACCCCCGGCCCGCCTTCAGCCTACCCTAAGCCCGCCCTCAGCCTGCCTTCAGCCAACCCTCAGCCTGCCGTCAGCCCACCCTCAGTCGCACACGGACGGACTACCCTCAACTCGCCCTCTTGCGTTTCCCAGGGCCGGAGCTCTCCGCCCTTGCTCCCGCGGTCGTCTTGGCCTCCAAGCCGACCTTCTTGGCCTGCTCTTCCCCGCCAAATATATCCTTCCCCCATTTAGGGTCGGCGTAGCCCGCCGAGACAACGCCCCACACAACGGCCAGCTTCCTGTACTGCGGCTTGTCCAGACCCTTGATGCTGGTCGGCTTTCCGTCGGCTGTGGTCAGGACCTTCATGGGCGTGGTCGCACGGAGGACCATGAGAGCGTCGTTGAAAGTAGAAAGACCCGCCCGCCCCAGGTGGTCGAGTAGCTTGACCACGGCGGCGGTTTCAACGTCGTTGTCGCTCCGCCGCAAGAAGTGCACGATTTCCATGATCCGCTTCATCCGGCGCGTGGAAATCTGCAGCGCATCGTTTTTCCCCGTCTCTCCCACCACGGTTATGGGACAATCGTCGGTTGGCACTTTGCGGCCACGAGAGCTCTTCGCCGATTTCGCCGACACTGCGGGTTTGTCGGCCTTCTCCTCGTAACTTGGGCGTGTGTCTGACGAGGAATCTGGGCTCCTTGTAACCTTCGCACAAAGGCCACGCTTCCACGTGCGACGGGTTGTTCCACCAGCGCCAGGCAGCCTCGACCGTCTTGGACGTGCGCCAGGGATGCACGACGTTCACCTCGTACATGAGGTCGTCGTCCTGCTCCTTCTCAATCTTGACGGCCGCTGCCTTCTCGGCGTCGGTCATCGGCCCTGACGGCGCCGGCGCAGTCGGCGTCGTCCGTGCCTCGGCCAGCTTGAGAGCCTGCATCAACCTCGCGATCTCGGTGTTCTTCTCCTCCAACTTCTTCTGCATCTCAAGCTTCTCGATCGCGGCATCCTCCCTCTGGCGGTGTAGCATCATGGTGAGCTGGTCGACCTGATGTTCGGCGTTGACTCGCGCACTAAATTCCTGCGATCCAAGGGGGATGGGCGGCAAACGGTCAGCGAATGAAGGCGGACGACTTGTTTTAGTCGTCGCCGGAACGCGCATGCCGTACCTCTTGGGGGTTCTCGCTCGGAGTACGGCGCGTGGCAATGGTTTTGAGGTCCATCCGGTTGATGTCCTTGGCCCATTTCTGGAAGTCGGGGATGCGGCAGAGCTTGGAACTATGGACGTATGGGTGCCACGGCTCGCGCATCAGCATGCACGCAAGATCCTCGGCGACGATGCGGCGGCCGAACTTGATGAACGATTGCAGGAAGTGCATCCCGGCCGTGTTGGGTTCTCTCCTCGTGGCGCACTTTTCCGCCTTAGAGACGAACACAAACAGAAACACAATCAACCGTCGGTGGAATGTCGGCGTGGAAAAGGGTGGCGGGTATTCGGCGTTTTGGGCGTATGAATTTCTCACCTTGGACAGTTCCGCTTCCGCCCACAAAAAGATATGTCGAGCGATGAGGGCCACCACCTTGTCGTCAGGCTTTACCATGCTGCGGCTGAGGTAGTAGTCGCCCCGCTTGCCCGTGTAGCCGGCCTTTCTTAACACCGCCGCCTTCGGGATGGTCGTGATGTAGCTCTTCGCAAGCTTGTCGAGCGCTCAGTGGCCCAAGTCGGCGATGTCAGATCGCGGAACCCCATTGTCGGCCACCTCCTGTGCCCCACCCGCCTGGGCGGCATGGGTGTTGCGCGTGATGAAGATCTTGTTCGTCCGCCACATCTCCTTCGTGATCCGAGAATGAGATGAAGCCAACAGTTGTTTTTGTGTCTTGTCATTCCGAGCATGAAAGATGTGCTTGTGGTACCACATGTACGGAGTACTGAAATCGAGGGGCGGCACAAGTCGAGAGGTGGGCGACCGGCTCAGCTGGTCGTAAATGAAGTGCAGCCACAACAGTGTGTGGACGACGGCGCACATCTCCTGCTCCAGGTGTCTCGCCGCGTAGCTGTGGTGCAGACGAGCATCCTTGTTTGTCTTGGAGTTTCGTGACGCGACGACCATTACAACCGGTCGTGGCGTTGAGTGCTCGAGCGTCGTGCTCCCCATTCTGTACAAGAACAAGTCGCGGAGCTTGATTGCTCAGAGGCTGGCTCCGCGGAGAAGGGTATGGTGACCCAGGAGTGTCATCGTCTTCATCAACAGGAACTTCCACATCGTTTGGGAGGGGGAGACCGCCTTGGGTTCGTACGCCCGCACCGCCCAGGTCGGCAGCACCTTGAACATGAGGTGGCGGATCTGGTCGGTGGTGTACGTGTCGCCGAGCGTTCCGCGGTGCCGGTCGACGCAATCCATGCACATCAGTTCCGATGAGGACAGGGTTAGCTCAGCGAACAGGAAAGCATGCGTGAACCGCGCTGGACTACTTGCCGACTTACCTGTCGTCCCTGTGCCACTTCTCTCTGACCATCGCGCGCACCTTCGAGCAGACCTCGGAGATGTCGTACATGATGTGGAGCTCCTTAGCACCCTAGAGCGTCCCCTCGACCTTGCATGCCGTTTGGAGCGCTTTGATGCGCATGAGCAGCATCGAAATGGTTGTCGCCTTCAGAGGCTGGACACGGACGTTAGGGTTCAGCTCCTCGAGCTCCTCGGCCTTTGCAACACCCTTATGTCTGGCGATTGACAGAATGTACGCCCTAATCCGCGTGGCGTTGACGCGTGGACCGTGCATCCAAAGGAGGTCGTCCTTGGCGGTGTACCACAGATCACCCATGTCGTCGTCGATGTACCTCCCTATCTTGTCCTCGTGCTCCAGCACGCCGTCCCCCTTGATTCTGGCGGGTTTTTGTTTTGGAAGTTCCTTACAGCACCATCTCTTGAAGTCGAGAAGCGCCCGAAGGTACTGAAGGCGGGTCGTTCCCGCCTCCAGCGTGTCCAAATGCGGCATACCCCAGAGCATCCTCAGCAATCTGTTCTTCTTGGCGAGCTCTTTGTTGATGTCGAAGGCGGCTTCCGCAAAATCGTCGCACGGGATGTTTGCAAGAAGTCGTCATATTTTTCGTCGGCTGCCAACAAATCCTCTATGGTCAGGTATGTCAGAATCCAAGCCACTAACCACTGGGATAAAAGGGCTTATTTGTGTAGCGGGTAAGTGTGCCCATAACCCCCCAAGCCAACGTGCCTATAACCCTTCCCTAGGATCAATCGGGGATCACCAGTGGACCTCTGACACCCCCCCACACTGGAATGCCCAAAGTGCACACACTGGGATTCGAACCCGAGACCTTCGCTCTAATACCATGTCAGAATCCCAACCACTATACCATTGGGATAAAAGGGATTGTTAAGTAGCGGTTCAGTGCGCCCATAACCCCCCAGACCAACATGCCTGTAACCCTTCCCTAGGATCAATCGAGGATCACCAGTGGACCTCTGACACCCCCCTTGCACTGGGATGCCTGAAGTGCACACACTAGGATTCGAACCCGAGACCTTTGCTTTGATACCATGTCAGAATCCCAACCACTAACCACTGGGATAAAAGGGCTTATTTGTGTAGCGGGTGAGTGCGCCCATAACCCCCCAGGCCAACGTGCCTGTAACCCTTCCCTAGGATCAATCAGGGATCACCAGTGGACCTCTGACAAGGTACTCCATGTCGTTTTCTAGAAATGGGCCAATCGGCGGCAGCTGCTCCGTGGCCGAAGCCGCCTCCGGGTCCGGCTCGGGTTGGGGAGCCCCTTTCGTCCCTGGCGGTAGGGGGATGGTCGGGTCGGCGCGAATGTTTGCCCTAGCGGCGTCTACATCCACCACCAAGTAAGGCTCGTTCAGGTCGGGAATCGCGCTGTTCACCGCCGGCGGCATGACGCGTGCCATCTCGGTGGGTAAAGTTGTTCCCGTCGGCATCTAGTTGTCGATGCGGTCTCGCGGCGGTAGGCCGTCCAAAGGCGATACTGCACAATCACTGCCGTGCATTGCCTTCGCACTGAGGCCCTAAAGGCGGCCCTCTCAGCGATCGTCAACTCTGCCGCAATATCGGCCCTTCAGAACCTTCGGGCGGCGGATTGGTGTTCTGCGGGGTGTTGTTCGGCGTGGTTGTGGTCGGCGGGGTGTTAAGTGGCATGGTGTTGTTCAGCGGGGTGTTGTTCGGGGCGGGGTTGGGCGGGGGGGGTGTTGTTGGTCGGGGTGTTGTTCGTCCGGGTGTTGTTATGCGGGATGTTGTTAGACTAGTCCCTGGCCATTCGAGGCCGTCCTGGGGTTTAATGGCGAAGATGATCTGGTTCAGGCTACGAAGAAAGACGTCCGCCACGTTCGAATAATGTCGACCTAGCTAGTTATCCTAGGGTAATACCGCAAAATAATCCGAAGTCAGCAGCCCGGAGAGTTTGCCTACCTGAACGCACCCTGTACACCGGTGTGTCGTCGTCGTCGACCATGCACCACGCGAGGTCGGTCGGTCTCAGAGTTGCGTGAAAATGACTAAGGGAATGAATGCGAGAGCGTGGCTTCCTAGAATAAATGTGAATGGAACGCAAAAAGCAAAAGACGAAATGGCAAAGACAGATGGCCGTTGGTGGGTCATAGCAGAGAGTGCCACCGTCGCGGTTCGTGCAGACAGGTGTTGGCGGGCAATCCGTGGCCAGGTCTCAAACCCTGCATACACAGCACAACGGCGGCGTTCTGGTCGACGTGGCACGGTGCACGCATATCTGTTTCGCAACCGACTCTCCGCTCGGAGACCTTCGTTATCGTGCTTACACGTCGGCATGACAAAGCAGTGCTCATCGCGTCGCCCGAGATGATATCACGCAGGCATGTTCCCGCCTACAGGCCGACGAAGGCTTGGTCGCTTCGTGGATAGGTGCCCGCCGAATGATGTGTGAAAAATAAAACGAGAGAATAATTGAACTATGAAAGAGTTGGGTACAAGTACTAACCCTAATTGGGTTGTACCCCTTATGGGCTACCCCACTACAGCCTACACACATGTATAAGCTATAATGTTCTGACACACCCCCATAGGCAAAGTGGGGGAGAACAAGTGGTCACAAGACCAGTCAAGCAAAGCAAAGCAAGCTCAGGGTGGATCACAAAGTCACCACACAGTCCGAGCACAAGAGTAAAGCCACAAGGCTAGTTCACATGCAAGATCATATATATAAAGGTAAACAAGCAAGTGCAGGCATAGAAAGAGGACAGTACAAATAACATCAAGAAGTGAGCAAGTGAGGCCAGGTGGGCACAAGACCTTGTAAAGTACAGAAGTGCTGATGATCACAAGGCGGAAGGGCCTTGGTGAAGATATCAGCAGTATTGGCCTCAGAGGCCACGTAGGTGAGGCGGAGCTGACCACGCTGCTGCAGCTCACGAGCTAGGAAGTAGCGGAGAGCAATGTGCTTCGTTCTGTGCTCCAGTCTGTGCTCCCGACAGAAGGCCAGCATGGCCTTGTTGTCTACGTACAGAACTGGAGGAGAACGAGGCGGCTCTCCTAGGTCAGTCAGCAGGTAGGTGAGCCAGCGTAGCTCCTGTGCAGCCATGGCCCCTGCGTAGATCTCAGCCTCACAGCTGGAGCTGAGAACAGAAGACGAGCGAGTAGACCGCCACGAAACAGAGCCGGAGCCAAGGCTGAAGGTGTAACCCTGTGACGACCGCTGTAGAGCCTGGTCCTCAGCCCAAGAAGCGTCAGCGTGACCTGTGAGGACCACTCAACGTCGCCCTCCAAGCACTAGCCCCATGCCCGACGTACTGCACACGTAGCGCAACACCCTCTTCGCTGCAGCCATGTGCTCTGGTCGGTGTCTCCCAGGAGCAACATAGCGTGCCAAGATGCTAAGTGGGTATGCAAGGTCAGGTCGTGTGCAGGTCATCAGGTACATGAGGCAACCAACAAGCTCTGGGTACGGGCCACTCGGCTCTACGGACTCATCCGAAGGCAGAGCTGAGAGCGAGTGGCGAGTAGGTAGAGGAGTGGCCTAAGGCGAGGAGTACGTGAAGCCGAAGCGCTGAAGGACCTGCTGCACCATGTGTAACTGAGTCAGGGTAATGGTGCGCTGTGCTCTGTCCCGGGTGATCTGCAAGCCAAGGTAGCTGCGCAGTTCACCCAGGTCTGTGCATGTGTGTCTCTTCTGCAGCTCGGACTTCACGTGGGCGAGTCCAGTAGTGTCAGCAGTGGCAAAGACCAAGTCGTAGACGTACACGAGGATATAGAACGCCGACAAAGAGGTGTCGGTGCGCAGAAACAGCGACGGGTCGGCTGTGGAAGGAGCAAACCCAAGAGCCGCAAGTGTAGTCCTCAGTGTGTCGTGCCACTCACGGGGCGCCTGGCGGAGACCATAGACTGGACGTCGGAGGCTCCACTGGGTACAAGGAGGAAACGACCCAGTGAAGCCAGGAGGGCGGCGTAGCCAGATCTCTTCGTGCAGGCTGCCGTGCAAGAAAGCCGTGCTGAAGTCAAGAGAGTGAAGCTCGTAGTCGCGCTGAGCGGCTATCTGCAGCAGCACCCGAAGAGTGGTCATCTTCGGGGTGGGAGAGAAGGTCTGAAAGTAGTCAACTCCCTGCCGCTGACTGAAGCCTCGAGCCACGTAACGCGTCTTGAAGACAGGCAGAGAACCCGGCAGCCGCTTCACCCTAAAAATCCACATGCCACTGACGATGTTCGCCCCAGGTGGAGAAACCTCGTCGACGTAGGTGCCTGTGGACTTCCAGGAAGCCATCTCTGCGTCCATGGCTGACTGCTTTTGAGAGGAGTAGGAACCCTCGATCGCCTCAGCGTACGATCAAGGAGTCGGGATGTCTGGTGCATCCGGGTCTCCCTCAGGGGCAATCAGTGTGGACACGAGATGGGGCAAAGCAGCAGCAAAGCACTGGAACTCCTCCTGCCTGTCCTCAAGGACGTGCGTGCTAAGAGCACACTCACCCCTGACGGACGGAGGACAGACAGACTAAGACTCAGCAATAAGACTAGCAGCGTAGTCTAGACGACAGCGAGCAGCGAAGTCGACAAGCTCAGCAACTAGGGCAGACGCAGCAGTGGACTCAAAGGAAGGGTCGGTGACAACAGTAGCAAGAAGGCGTGTGACCGAAGGACTAGCAGCACGAAGGGAGTCAGACTCCGGGTCAGCAAGAGAAGGAAGAGAGGACTCTTGAGGAGACGGCAACGGGACACGTAGAGGAGCAGTGGAAGGACGCAGTGCGATCTGGTGTGTGCCGGGGACCGCAGGAGGACGCAGACGCGAAGTACGACCACTAGTGCGAGCAGCACAAACCGACGACGCAGGACGAGACGTAGGCTCACGACGCCCAGCGAGACCTCCAGTAGGACCAGTGTAGGGAGAAGGAGCAGGTAGAGGGGAGGCGGGCTGTAACTGTGACTGCGACTGGACAGGTTGTGGACACTCTAAGGAAGGAGCAGGACTAGGAGAGGGCGGGAGACCAAGAACCTGCTCCAGGAGCGGAACGAAGTACGGCCTCGGCCGCTCAGCGCCTCCAGAACCAGCAAGGACGGCACCAGTACCCCCAGCAGCAGCACCGGCGCCAGCAGCACCTCCATCTCCACCAGCGCCAAGTCCAGCACCCTCAGAAGCACCAGCGCCAGCAACACCACCAGCGCCAGCACCCCCAGCAGCTCCAGCTCGAGCAGCACCAACACCAGTAGGACCGTCAACTCGAGCAGCCTCAATAGCACCCCCACACGCAGCAGCGCCAGTAGAAACACCAGCGCCAACACCCCCAGCAGCTCCAGCTCAAGCAGCACTAGTACCGCCAGCAGCTCCAGCAGGACAAACTCCAGTAGCCCCAGCAGCACCCCTAGAAGCACCAACGCCAGTAGAAACACCAGTGTCAACACCCCCAGCAGCTCCAGCTCCAGCAGCACCAGCACCGTCAGCAGCTCCAGCAGGACCAACTCCACTAGCCCCAGTAGCACCCCCACTTGCAGCAGCACGTCTCCAGCTGCAGGCAAACCACTCGCGCAGCTCCTGTGGAGAGAGCGGCTCCCGCCTCAACGTAGCACCGCCAGCGGCCACACGAGCAGACCCAGTGCCCCCACGCTCCGCACCCCCAGGCTCAGCACCCCCAGGCTCAGCACCCCGAGGCTCAGCACCCCCAGTCTTAGCACCCCCAGACTCAGCACCCCCAGACTAAGCACCCCCAAACCCGGCACCCGCAGGCTCAGCACCTCTAGCAGCACGTTAGGGGGGAAGCCAAGGAAGACGCAGGGAACAGCACGGGGGGACAGCTTGTCCGCAGACAAGTCACGGACAAACGCCGGAGATCCCCAGACCCGAAACGCAGAAGCATCGCCAACCTTCCCGGTCCACCGCAAGGCCCCCGCAAGGTCCACTGGAGGTCTCTTGCAAGGAGACCCGGGGCTGAAGGTTGAGCTGATGCGCGGCGTACTGAACTGCAAACGGCCACAGAAAATGGGGGGCAGCCGCATGCATCATGGACGTACGAGCGACGTCCATGACCATGCCAATGCGGTGCTCAGCAATCCCATTTTGCTGTGGAGAGGCCGGAAGCGTGAAGGTTTGGCGGATGCCCTGTGCACGACAGAAGGCTCCCAGACGGGCACACGACATGAGCAGGGGGCAGACTCAGGACCAGACCTGGACGCCGCAACAAACACTTGACTCGAAGCAGCTACCTCGACAGAGTCAGCAGTAGGAGGAGACTCAGTAGTAAGGGTGTACAGGCTTGACCCTGGCTGACGGGTGAACGTGGCCAAGTGTCGGCCTGTCCGAGCACACGTGCAGTTGGTCACTCGCTGACTCGCACGAGTGAATTGGTCAACCCCCATATCCTGTAGGTCCGCTCCACTCACCAAGTTCGTAGAGAACGAGGGGAGGTAGAGACCAAACAGGGTGCGAGAGGGGGCTGCCGGGCACGGTAGGACAGTGGAGAAGCTAGCAAGGACATGACCCCCAGAGGGGACTGCCAGGGAGACTACAACCGGCCGACTGAGCGGCGTAAGAGTGGTGCGGTCTCGAAAGAAGGAGCGGGACGCACCCGAGTCCAGGGTGAAGGTGTGGAAGGTCTAAGCCGATGTAGTACCTGAGAGAACAGACTCACCAGCACCTGGGGCGGTAGACGCACTGGCACTTAGGGCAGCAGACGCACTAGCACCTAGAGCACCGGCCTCACCAGCACCTAGAGCAGCGGCCTCAATGCCCGGGTCAGGCGGTACACACAGGTAACAGGCACCGTCAACACTAGTTTCAACATCATACATGGCAGCAAGAATAGCATCAAAGTCAAGATCAAAGATAGCAACCCCGGCCTTAGTCAGATTTCCCCAGCGAGGGATCTCTAACGCCTCATGGAACTGGAGACGCCACGCGTCCGTCAGGCGAACAAAGCAGCGCTGGGTGGAGTGCGGGCCTCCGCACTGCTCACTAGTGCGGTCGCCGGAACGGAGGACGTAAGTGCAGGGACCAAAAACTCCACCGCGCTGACGCACAGAGTACCACTCACGAAGCTGCTGAGGGGACAGGGTCACACCACTCTGCTGCTGCTGCTGGCGCTGACCACCACCGGTGCCACTCCTCTGCGCAGAGTCGCGACCCGCTCCACTACCGTCGTCGCCGCCGCCACCGCCGCCTCCGCCGCCTCCTCCACCTCCGCCACCTCCGCCGCCTCTGCTCCCTCCGCCACCTGCACCGCCTCCGCCTCCTCCACTGCTGCCGCCGCCGCCGCCACCCCCGGCACCACTCCCACCACCACCCCCACCCCCTCCACTGCCTCCACCACCACCTCCACCGCCCCCTCCAGCCCCTCCAGTGCCCTTGCCCTCCTTGTCCTTGCTGGTGCGGCGTCTCTCGCTTGGGGCAGACGCAGCACTGACCGACTCGAAACCAACGAGGTCGGCCGTAGCAGCAGAGGCAACAGAGGGTAGGAGGGGGGAGGGAGAACACCCCTCAAAGACGGGGGTGCGAGGGTCACTACAAGAGGCTCCTACAGCGACTATGCTCTTCTCTGCTGCTAGGAGGGCCTTCTCGAGGAGGTCAACGGTGAAGTGGTGGGGCAAACTGAGAGGAAGTGGTCCCTGACTACGCAGAGAGAGTCAGGGAGCCGGGTGACTATGTAGTAGAGGGTGATGTACATGGGGGGGGGTTCTTGGCATAGAGCTCAGCAGGAAGCGCAGCGCGGTAGCGAGTGTCACTAGTGCGGAGGTGCATAATGAGGTCAGCGACTGTGGGAAAGGCAGCAAGGTCAGTGAAGAGGTACGGTAGCATGAGGCGGCTCAGTGCAGTAGTGGCAGGGGAAGAGTAGCGTGCAACTACAGCGTCATACAAGGTCTGAGCACTCTTGTAATGGCTAAAGTGTTTACGCTCAGTGGCCGGTAAGTGGCGGCGCACAACAAGGCGAGCAGCAGCATCGCGCGTGGCCCACTGTGAACAAACAGTGGCTTCAGCATCAGCAGTAGGGGCAGGAGAGGCACCAGAAGTGAGGTCAAACAAGGAGAGGCCGTCTGCCCTATCGCACTGTAGGAAAAGCTGCAGATCATCTACCCAGACCTCAAAGTCAACTGCTCGGCCCTCAGCGTCAAAGGTGAGAACGCTAGGGGAGGCCATAACAGCAGTAGACAGGCAGTGAGTACAGTGGGGCAGGGCAGTGTAGTGGCAGAGACTCTGCTCTTACCAGGCAAGTGGGGCGGTCGGGCGGCTTGGCTACTCGGCGGTCGGGCGGCTCGGCTGCTTGGCGGCTCGGCGGCTCGGCCGTCAGGCGGCTCGGCTTCTGGGCGGCTCGGCCGTTGGGCGGCTCGGCTGCAGTGCATCTCGGCTGCTCTGCGGCTCGGCTACTGGGCGGCTCGGCGGTCGGGCAGCTCGGCTGCTGGGCGGTTCGGCGGTTCGGCGGCTCGGCTGCTGGGCGGCTCGGCGATCGGGCGGCTCGGCTGTCGGGCGGCTCGGCGGTCGGGCGGCTCAGGCAGCGACGAGGCCATGGAAGGGCGGCGACAGGGCCGCTGAAAGGGCGGCGACAGGCCGCTGGAAGGGTGACGATTGGCCGCTGAAAGGGCGGCGACGGGCCGAGGGAAGGGCAGCGACGGGCCGCTGAAAGGGCGGCGACGGGGCCCGCTGAAAGGGCGGGCGGCGGTGGGGCCGCTGTAAGGGCGGGCGACGGGGCCGCTGAAGGGCGGGCGACGGGGCCGCTGTAAGAGCGGGCGGCGACGCCGTGAAAGGGTGGCGATGGGGCCGAAGAGAAGGGCGGCGACGAGGCTGCGTAAGGGGCGGCGCGACGGGGCCGCAAGGGCGGCGTGACAGAGCCGCAAGGGCGGCGTGACGGGGCCGCGTAAGGGGCGGCGCGACGGGGCCGCAAGGGCGGCGCGACGGGGCCGCGTAAGGGTGGCGTGACGGGGCCGCAAGGGCGGCACGACGGGGCCGCAAGGGCGGCGCAACGGGGCCGCAAGGGCGGCGCAACGGGGCCGCAAGGGCGGCGCGACGACTCAGGGCGCAACTCGGGCAGGGGCCAAGCGTGCTCCAGGTAGGAAAAAAAAGTTTGGTGGGCCCTAGGAACAGTTCCCACGAGGGAACCAGCTCTATACCATGTGAAGAATGGAACGAGAGAATGATTGAACTATGAAAGAGTTGGGTACAAGTACAAACCCTAATTGGGTTGTACCCCTTATGGGCTACCCCAAAAAAAAAATCATTCGTGCTCCACTTTTCTAAAGCTAAGTTTTTCTACGAAGCACGCACAGATAAATTTCGCTCATGCGTCTTTTTTACTATCAGGATATTGCATATATTCATAGCAAGGGGAACACGTCAGTTATAAAACACTTCTAATTTGAGTTTTACAAAATTCTGAGCCCGCACGCGGAGAGTTTTAGAATCGCAAGTGGACACGTTGCAGTGCAGGGTCATGGCGGACCCGGAGGATGATGAGCTGCAGGCTCTACTGACCACCCGGGAGGCGATGCTGAGGAGGTATTGGGATGGTCGGAGGAACCTGCTACAGACACGGACGCGGTTAATGGTGCAAATTGACGGAGAAGCGCCGACCGCCCTGCTCTCTGCCCTGGTGTAGAGCAGAGAGGCAAAGACGAGTATTAAGGAGCTGGTACGAGATGGGGTTAGCTACTCCGATGCGAAGGCTGTGCTCCGTGAGGCCATAAGGCACTTCAAGATGGCGTTTGATGTTGGCTCTTCAGGCGGGGATGAGGCGCGGTTGTTGCGGTGGTCGCTGCGGAGAGTGCTGGAGGATGCACCGGCAGAAGAGCTGACCCGGGACTGGACAGAAAAGGAGGTCAAACAAGCGATAAGGGAGCTGGCGAATGACAAGTCCCCTGGGAAGGATGGGTTACCTAAGGAGCTGTACCAAGTTCACTGGGAGTCGTTGAAGGGTCTAATGATGAAGATGGTCACGGATTTCATGGAGACGGGGGATTTGCCGAAGGTGGTGAACGAGGCGGTTACGGTCCTGCTGTACAAAAAGGGAGATGAAACGTGACGAGAAGTGAGAATGGATGAATGAACTATGAAACAGTTGGGTACAAGTACTAACCCTAATTGGGTTGTACCCTTTATGGGCTACCCCACTACAGCCTACACAAATGTATAAGCTATAATGTTCTGACACACCCCCATAGGCAAAGTGGGGGAGAACAAGCGGTCACAACCCCCATAGGCAAAGTGGGGGAGAACAAGCGGTCACAAGACCAGTCAAGCAAAGCAAAGCAAAGCTTAGGGTGGATCACAAAGTCACCACACAGTCCGAACACAAGAGTAACGCCACAAGGCCATTTCACATGCAAGATTATATATATAAAGGTAAACAAGCAAGTGCAGGTATAGAAAGAATACAGTACAAACAAGATCAAGAAGTGAGCAAGTGAGGCCAAGTAGGCACAAGACCTAGCAAAGTACATAAGCGCTCATGATCACAAGGCGGAAGGGCCTTGGTGAAGATATCAGCAGTGTTGGCCTCAGAGACCACATAGATGAGACGGAGCTAACCACAGTGCTGTAGCTCACGAGCCAGGAAGTAGCGGAGAGCAATGTGCTTCGTTCTGTGCTCCAGTCTGTGCTCCAAACACAAGGCCAGCATGGCCTTGTTGTCTACGTACAGAACTAGAGGAGAACGAGGCGGCTCTCCTAGGTCACTCAGCAGGTAGGTGAGCCAACGTAGCTCCTGTGCAGCCATGGCCCCTGCGTAGATCTCAGCCTCACAGCTGGAGCTGAGAACAGAAGACCAGCGGGTAAACAGCCACGAAACAGAGCCGGAGCCAAGGCTGAAGGTGTAACCTTGTGACGATCGCTGAAGAGCCTGGTCGTCAACCCAAGAAGCGTCAGCGTGACGTGTGAGGACTACTCGACGTCGCCCTCCAAGCACTAGCCCCATGCCCAACGTACTGCACACGTAGCGCAACAACCTCTTCGCTGCAGCCATGTGCTCTGGTCTATGTCTCCTAGGAGCAACATAGCGGGCCAAGATGCTAGAGGGTATGCAAGGTCAGGTCGTGTGCAGGTCATCAGGTACATGAGGCAGCCAACAAGCTCTGGGTACGGGCCACTCGACTCTACGGACTCATCCGGAGGCAGAGCTGAGAGCGAGTGGCGAGTAGACAGAGGAGTGGCCTGAGGCGAGGAGTACACGAAGCCGAAGCGCTGAAGGACTTGCTGCACCATGTGTGACTGAGTCAGGGTAATGGTGCGCTGTGCTCTGTCCCGGGTGATCTGCAAGCCAAGGTAGCTGCGCAGTTCACCCAGGTCTGTGCACGTGTGTCTCTTCTGCAGCTCGGACTTCACGTGGGCGAGTCCAGCAGTGTCAGCAATGAGGTACACGAGGATGTAGAACAGCGGCAGAGAGGTGTCGGTGCGCAGAAACAGCGACGGGTCGGCTGTAGAAGGAGTAAACCCAAAAGCCGCAAGTGTATTCCTCAGTGTGTCGTGCCACTCATGGGGCGCCTGGCGGAGACCGTAGACTGGCCGCTGGAGGCTCCACAGGGTACCAGGAGGAAACGACCCAGTGAAGCCAGGAGGGCGGCGCAGCCAGATCTCCTCGTGCACGCTGCCCTGCAGGAAAGTTGTGATGAAGTCAAGAGAGTAAAGCTCGTAGTCGCGCTGAGCGGCTATGTGCAGCAGCACCCGAAGAGTGGTCATCTTCGGGGTGGGAGAGAAGGTCGGAAAGTAGTCAACTCTCTGCCGCTGACTGAAGCCTCGAGCCACGTAACGCGCCTTGAAGACAGGCGGAGAACCCGGCGGCCGCTTCACCCTGAAAATCCACATGCCACTCACGATGTTCGCCCCAGGTGGGGGAACCTCGTCGACGTAGGTGCCTGTGGACTTCCAGGAAGCCATCTCTGCGTCCATGGCCGACTGCCACTGAGAGGAGTAGGGACCCTCGATCGCGTCAGCGTACGATCGAGGAGTCGGGATGTCTGGTGCATCCGGGTCTCCTTGAGGGGCAATCAGCGTGGACACGAGATGGAGCAAAGCAGCCGCTATGCACTGGAGCTCCTCCTGCGTGTCCTCAAAGACGTCCGTGCTAAGAGCACACTCACCCCCGACGGACGGAGGACAGACACACTCAGACTCAGCAACGAGACAGGCAGCGTAGTCTAGATGACATCAAGCAGCGAAGTCGACAAGCTCAGCAACTAGAGCAGACGCAGCAATGGACTCAAAGGAAGGGTCAGTGAGAACAATAGCAAGAAGGCGCGTGACCGAAGGACTAGCAGCACGAAGGGAGTCAGACTCCGGGTCAGCAAGAGAAGGAAGAGAGGACTCTGGAGGAGACGGCCAAGGGACATGCAGAGGAGCAGTGGAAGGACGCACTGCCATCTGGTGTGTGCCGGGGACCGCAGGAGGACGCGGACGCGCAGCACGACGACTAGTTCGAGCAGCACGAACAGGCGACGCAGGATGAGACGCAGGCTCACGATGCTCAGCAAGACCTCCAGTAGGACCAGTGTAGGGAGAAGGAGCACGTAGCGGGGAGGCGGGCTGTAACTGTGACTGCGACTGGACAGGCTGTGGACACTCTAAGGGAGGAGCAGGACCAGGAGAGGGCGAGAGACCAAGAACCTGCTCCAGGAGCGGAACGAAGTACGGCCTTGGCCGCTCAGCGCCTCCAGAACGAGCAAGGACGGCACCAGTACCCTCAGCGGCAGCACCAGCGCCAGCAGCACCTCAAGCTGCAACAGCGCCAACTCCAGCACCCTCAGAAGCATCAGCGCCAGCAGCACCGCCAGCGCCAACACCCCCAGCAGCACCAGCTCCAGCAGCACCAACTCCACTAGGACCGTCAGCACCAGCAGCCTCAACAGTACCCCCAAACGCACCAGCACCAATAGAAACACCAGCGCCAACACCCCCAGCAGCTGCACCTCCAGTAGCACCAGCACCGACAGCAGCTCCAGTATGACCAACTCCAGTAGCTCCCGCAGCACCCCTAGACTCAGCAGCATGTCTCCAGCGGCGGGCGAAACACTCGCGCAGCTCCTGTGAAGAGAGCGGCTCCCGCCTCGACGAAGTACCGCCGGCGGCCACACGAGCAGACCCAGCACCCCCAGGCTCCGCACCCCCAGGCTGCGCACCCCCAAGCTCAGTACCCCCAGGCTCAGCACCCCCAGGCTCAGCACCCCCATTCTCAGCACCCCCAAACCCGGCACCCGCAGGCTCAGCACCTCTAGCAGTACAAGAGTCAACAGCCAACTCGACAGGCTCTACTGCGTCTACCTGGGACACACATGACGGGGCAGGACCCTGAGGGGGAAGGGGGTCAACCTGGGGAGGACCTGGCGCAAGGAAGAGCGGCGGCGAGGGGGGAGGCGCAGCACGGTAGAGGAAGAGACGGTAGTAAGGCACTGACTCGTCAAAGGTGACGTCCTAGAAGGACAGAACACGGCGCGAGGTGGGGTGGTAAAACTGCCACTCAGGCGCGTCAGGGGGGAAGCCAAGGAAGACGCAAGGAACAGCATGGAGGGACAGCTTGTCCGCACACAAGTCGCGGACAAACGCCCGAGATCCCCAGACCCGAAACGTAGACGGATCGCCAACCTTCCCTGTCCAACTCAAGGCGGGGGAGGTCTGTGGCAAGGAGACCCGGGGCTGAAGGTTGAGCTGATGCGCGGCGTACTGAACCGCAAACGGCCACAGAAAATGGGGGGCAGCCGCATGGATCATGGACGTACGAGCGACGTCCATGACCATGCCAATGCGGCGCTCAGCAATCCCATTTTGCTGTGGAGAGGCCGGAAGCGTGAAGGTCTGGCGGATGCCCTGTGCACGACACAAGGCTCCGAGATGGACAGAGGAAAACTCCCCGCCTCTGTCCGAATGCAGACGTAGAACAGGAAAGTCCGAGCCGAAACTCTCTCTGAGCTGGAGACAAGCTGCGCGGATCCAGTCGATCAACACCTCAGTGATGTCACCCTTGCTGCGCAAGGGGAAGACTGTGGTGTAACGCGAGTAGTCGTCAACCACCAGCACAAAGTACCGCTCTCGCCCTTGCCCACTGACGCGGGCTGAGCCCCATACGTCCATGTGGAGAGTCTGCAGCGGAGCCTCTGTCGGAGGAAACTCGGAGGAGTGAGGGGCGGCGCGGTGTCGCCCCTCGACGCAGGGGACGCAGGTAGGGCCAGGCCCCGGTGGAAGGGGAGGGAGACCAAAGACAAGGACACGGGAGGCCATGCCTTGGAGACGAGGCAAGGAGGGGTGACCAAGGTGGTGGTGCCAAAGGAGAGTTTGGTGGGACAGCAGACGACACGAGCAGGGGGCAAACTCAGGACCAGACCTGGACGCCGCAGCAAACACCTGACTTGACGCAACTACCTGGGCAGACTCAGCAGTAGGAGGAGACTCAGTAGTAAGGGTGTACAGGCTTGACCTTGGCCGACGAGTGAACGTGGCCAAGTGTCGGCCTGTCCAAGCACACGTGTAGTGGGTCACTCGCTGACTCGCAGGAGTGAACTGGTCAACCCCTCGATCCTGTAGATCCGCTCCACTCACCAAGTTCGTAGAGAACGAGGGGAGGTAGAGACCATACAGAGTGCCAGAGGGGGCTGCCGGGCACGGAAGGACAGTTGAGAAGCTAGCAACGACAGGACCCCCAGAGGGGTCTGCCAGGGAGACTGCAACCGGCTGACTGAGCGGCGTAAGAGTGGTGCGGTCTCGAAAGAAGGAGCGGGACGCACCACGAGCTGTACCAGGTTCACTGGGAGTCATTGAAGGGTCCAATGATGAAGATGGTCAAGGATTTCATGGAGACGGAGGATTTACCAGAGGTGGTGAACGAGGCGGTTACGGTCCTGCTGTACAAAAAGGGAGATGAAACGTGACGAGAAGTGAGAATGGATGAATGAACTATGAAACAGTTGGGTACAAGTACTAACCCTAATTGGGTTGTACCCCTTATGGGTTACCCCACTACAACCTACACAAATGTATAAGCTATGATGTTCTGACAAAACGGACGTCAGGAATTACAAACCGATAACTTTGCTGACGAGCACGTATAAGATACTGGCAAAGGTGGTGGCTTCAAGAATGAAAAAGGTTCTCACCCAAGTGATTTCAAGGGAGCAGTACGGTTTCCTACTAGGGAAGAGACTTACGGATGTGGTGTCGCTGGTAGCGGATTTAATCGACGCTGCCAAGAACAAGAACAAGGACTGGTACCTCCTGCTGAATGACTTTGAGAAGGCGTACGACTCGATGCGTCGGGATTTCATGCTAGAGACGATTGCGAAGCTGGGTTTCCCACCGCGGTTTGTGGGCTGGATCGAGGCACTGCACAAAGACGTACACACAAGATTGTGTGTCAACGGTTGGTTGGGGGAGAAGATACAAATGCGCGAAGGGGTGAGGCAGGGGTGCCCGCTAGCCCCTTACCTGTTCTTGTGCGCGGTGGAGCCACTGAGCCGCTTGGTGGAGGAACGGAAGCTGGGGATAGGGGAGGAAGGTTGCGAGCGGCTGGTGTACATCGGGTATGCAGATGATACAACGTTGCTGTTGGACGGTGAGCATCAGCTGAAGGAAGCGGAGCAGGTGCTAAAGGAGTTCGCAGAGGCGTCAGGCCTGAAAGTGAATAAGGGGATGTCGGCGCTCCTGCCACTGGGGTGCAACGTGGAAAAAAACGCGCCAGACGGAACGGAGTTTAAGCGGGTGAAAAAAGACGAAGCGGAAAGGCTGTTGGGTGTTTGGATAACGCCAGGAGGAAATGGGGAGATCACGTGGGAGAAGGCATTTGACAAGGCGGCGGGGGAGCTAAGCAAGTGGCATAGCAAGTATCTCACGACAGGTGCACGGGTGACGATCATCAACAGCTATGTGCTGCCGGTGTTCATCTTCCAGGCCCAGGTGTACTCGTCGGAGGGTCTGTTGTGGAAGAGAGTGGAAAGACTGATTGAGAACTTCGTGTCAGGAAATCACACGGACACGAAGAGGCATTTCAGGCTATGGAGAGGGGATCTGATTTATGCACCAAGGGAGCAAGATGGGCTGGAAGTGGTCAGCCCGAGGGGGAGAGTAGACAGTGTCGCTCTGCGGTGCGTGGGCTTGGCATTGCTCCAGGGGTGTCCGCTCAAAAGAGGCATGACGGAAAGTGCTGCTGACCTGCCACTGGGGTGGGCTACGCTGTAGGCGCACAAGGCGGTGTTAAAGGGGGGCTTATTTCGGAGCAAGAGATGGGCAAAGCTTTGCAAGACAGTATTGAAATCGTCAGTAGTAGCTGTACCTGGTGCAGCCTCACGTTGGGATGTGGCGGGGGAATATCTGTGCTTCAACATCAATATTCCGCACCGTGGGAAGGCCCCGTTTGGAGGGCAGAAGGGGAAGGAGCTGATACGGAAGTGGCGGATGCAGGACATGATTGTGCAAAAGTGGGATGGCACGGTACTCGTAAAAACAGAGGATGAGTTAGCCCGGGAGCTGGGCGACAAGAAGAGTGCGGAGATGGCGCTGAAGGCTTTTCACGCGGCCTCGGCGCGGTGGAGGGAGTAGTTGTTGGCCCCGTTAACGGCGGAGGAGATTAAGGGAGTCTCGCCGGTGGTAAGCACCACACTACCGAGTCAGAAAAGGTGCCTCTGGGAGGTGTGCGGGACCAACGGCAGGAAGGTTGGGCTGCTAGCCCTGAACGACAGTGGTGAGCGAGTTGCGTGGAACATCAGAGTGGAACTGCGCTGTGAAAGCGTAACCCCAGTGAGGCTCTACCAGAGGAGCGTGGTGGGGGATGCAGGTGACCCCAGAGTAAGGATGGTGATGTCAGACTTGTTCGATGGGAAGGAGGTGGTTCCGCTGAGGAAGCTCAAGGAGCCGAGCAAAGGGGCGGAAGCTGTGGCGGAAAAACGTGCGAAGTGGGAAGCGCGGGCGAGAAGGAGCATCGACTGGGAACGGGGGAGGAGGGTAAGGGACTCCCTCGCTATCCTGGAAAGGGCAAGAGATGTCCTGCTAAGGGTGCAGAACCTCAACCTCCAGGTGGGGGAGAGGGTCTATTTCTTGGGCGGCGGAGTAACGTGTCCGCACTGTGGCGGAACAGAGACGCTGGAACCGTGTCTGTTGGAGTGCCCCCACATCCTGCCGGTGGTGGCTGCAGTCAAGTCGGCGTTGTGCATGATGCAGCCGGGGAGGCACGTGGATGACCTGGCAGGCCTGTTGTTCGGGGCAGAGGAGACGAAGTCGGGTTTCCCGGAAGCGACTATGGTGGCGATAGCGGTGCACCAGATCTGGCTGGGACGGTGTGATGTGTCGCTCAAAAAGGTCAAGAAGCTCCAGGCTCAGAAGGTGCTCAGGAGGATAAACGTGGAGTTCAACAAACACGCGCGGGTTTACTATAGTAAGCCAAGTAAGCAGGCTCGGAATGATAGGGCGCGCTGGAATCTGGCGAATGACGAAGCATGCGTGATGCGGAGAATTTGCGACAGCATGGCAGTCGGTCTAAGGTGGCACGGGGACTTCCAGTCGATCTGGTCGAACCCGAGAACTTTCGTGAAACAGCCGTAGGTTCGCAGGGAGGGCCGGGTACACCACCTGGTTTAAGCCCACAGAATCAGTTACGACTGTAGTGTTTTGCTTGTGCACCTGTTGTGTAAGCTTTCACTTCAAAAAAAAAAAAAAAAAAAAAAACACACACACACACAAAAACAAACAAGAGGCGACCAAATCGTCTTAGGGTTGCGAAACATTTTGCTTAACTACAATCATCATTTTTTAGTTAAAATGAAAGTGAGCGTACTTCGCGTTATTTGAAATGTGTTCTAAAAATGAAAGTGAGCGTACTTTGCGCTATTTGAAATGTGTTCTAAAATTCCAACTGCAAGTTGGAACCTTAGACCTTTCGATCACTTATCCGAATCTCAATCAACTAAGCTAAAACCGCTGTCTGAACTTGTCAGTTTAAAATACTCAAAAACTTTTGACCGACGAACTCAGCACTACCTTAGGGTTTGTGTCGTCCTTTTTCTCTCCCTTTTTTCTCTCCCTTGCCTCTAGCCGCTGCAGCTAGCTTACTGCCTCTAGTCACTCTGCTCCTACCTACCACACAAAGGTGAGGAGAACATTAACGTTAGCTATCAACTAGTTAAGATTATTCTTTAGATTAACGTTTCTCAATCTCGTATCCTTGACCGTTCTAAAGCTAGATCCTTTTTCAAGGATTGATGTCATTTCGACTAGGCAGCTAGTTTGTTCTTAACTAGTGCGTGCTCCTCACTTCTTGCTACCGTATCAACGATTTTCGCCTTGTCTTAATCTCTGAAAATTATGCTCTTCACATTTCCGTCTCCATTACTCTTCACATTTTATTCTCAATGCATTCAATGTAAACAGATTTGCTCATTCCTTTCTTTCTTAGGCGTCCTCCTTCAGTTCGCTTCCTCGCTATACGCCATCTACTTGTTGCTAGGTGAGTTGTCCATTTTTTCCAATTCTTCCTTCTTTACTTTCCTTGAAGACTTCTCTTTTTCCTCATTCGTTTTTGTATCTTACATTTCATTCCGCTCCCTTTCATTTCTCTCTGTTTGTTGTATTTGTGCTTCGGTTTAGTGTCTATTCTTGCATTAATATATGGTGTCCCTCTTCCGTTCGTTTTGCATTCTTCATTCATTTTTTCCGTTTGCCTTGCCTTAGGGTTTGATCATCCCTTTTTTCTCTCTCCCTTCCTCTCGCTAGTTGAGCTTACAATGCCCCGCTGATTACGCTCCACCTACCACATCAAGGTAAGATCAATGCTAACTTATTAACTAGAACTATGTTAGATGAGTACGATATAGGCTAACATTTCTTATTCTCGTTTTCTAGTCGTTTTTAGGTGATGCAAGTTGTAAAGATTTTAGCATTTTCATGTTTTCAAGGTTCATAAGCCTTTCGCTCGTTCCCTTTCATTTTAGTGGAGAAGCACTTTTAGCATTATGAATATGAGGTATCTTCTCCCTCTCTGCATATTTATTCCTCTCCCCTTCTTTCGATGATCATTCTTCTTTCCTTTGTTCTGTACTTTTCCATTCTTACCTACGTGGAGCTCTTTGGACTTTTCTTCTTACTTTTTTTCTCTTTCCTCTTTTCCGTTTACTCCAAGTCCCCGCTATTTGTGTTCAAAAAGCCAGCTTGTGGTTTTTTCTTTTCTAAGTCGCCATCTATGTGCCCTCAACTTCTATTTGATAAGAAACGAGGAATGAATGCATTGAGCAGAATGAGGAGTACAAGTAGTAAACCCTAAAGTGTTGTACCCCATATGAACTGCCCCACTACAGCCTACACACACTATAGCATATATGCCTGACACACCCCCATAGGCAAAGTGGGGGAGAACAAGGGGTCACAAGACCAGTCAAGCAAAGCAAAACAAGCTCAGGGTGGATCACGACGTCGCCACACAGTCCGAGCACAAGAGCAAGGCCACAAGGCCAGTTCACATGCAAGATCATATATATAAAGGTAAACAAGCAAGTGCAGGTATAGAAAGAGGACAATACAAACAAGGTCAAGAAGTGAGCAAGTGAGGCCAAGTAGGCACAAGACCTAGCAAAGTACAGAAGCGCTGATGATCACAAGGCGGAAGGGCCTTGGTGAATATATCAGCAGTGTTGGCCTCAGAGGCCACGTAGGTGAGGCGGAGCTGACCACGCTGCTGCAGCTCACGAGCCAGGAAGTAGCGGAGAGCAATGTGCTTCGTTCTGTACTCCAGTCTGTGCACTCGACACAAGGCCAGCATGGCCTTGTTGTCTACGTACCGAACTGGAGGAGAACGAGGTGGCTCTCCTAGGTCAGTCAACAGGTAGGTGAGCCAGCGTAGCTCCTGTGCAGCCATGGCCCCTGCGTAGATCTCAGCCTCACAGCTAGAGCTGAGAACAGAAGACGAGCGAGTAGACTGCCACGAAACAGAGCCGGAGCCAAGGCTGAAGGTGTAACCCTGTGACGACCACTGCAGAGCCTGGTCGTCAGCCCAAGAAGCGTCTCCGTGACCTATGAGGACCACTCGACGTCGCCCTCCAAGCACTAGCCCCATGCCCGACGTACTGCACACGTAGTGTAACACCCTCTTTGCTGCAGCCATGTGCTCTGGTCAGTGTCTCCCAGGAGCAACACAGCATGCCAAGATGCTAAGAGGGTATGCAAGGTCAGGTCGTGTGCAGAACATCAGGTACATGCGGCAGCCAACAAGCTCTGGGTACGGGCCACTCGGCTCTACGGACTCATCCGAAGGCAGAGCTGAGAGCGAGTGGCGAGTAGGCAGAGGAGTGGCCTGAGGCGAGGAGTACGTGAAGCCGAAGCGCTGAAGGACCTGCTGCACCATGTGTGACTGCGTCAGGGAAATGGTGCGCTGTGCTCTGTCCCGGGTGATCTGCAAGCCAAGGTAGCTACGCAGTTCACCCAGGTCTGTGCACGTGTGTCTCTTCTGCAGCTCGGACTTCACGTGGGCGAGTCCAGCAGTGTCAGCAGTGGCAAAGACCAAGTCGTCGATGTACACGAGGATATAGAACGGCGGCAAAGAGGTGTCGGTGCGCAGAAACAGCGACGGGTCGGCAGTAGACGGAGCAAACCCAAGAGCCGCAAGTGTGGTCCTCAGTGTGTTGTGCCACTCACGGGGCGCCTGGCCGAGACCGTAGACTGGCCGCCGGAGGCTCCACTGGGTACAAGGAGGAAACGACCCAGTGAAGCAAGGTGGGCGGCGCAGCCAGATCTCCTCGTGAAGGCTGCCGTGCAGGAAAGCTGTGCTGAAGTCAAGAGAGTGAAGCTCGGAGTCGGGCTGAGCGGCTGTGTGCAGTAGCACCCAAAGAGTGGTCATCTTCGGGGTGGGAGAGAAGGTCTGAAAGTAGTCAACACCCTGCCGCTGACTGAAGCCTCGAGCCATGTAACGCGCCTCAAAGACAGGCGGAGAACCCGACGGCCGCTTCACCCTGAAAATCCACATGCCACTAACGATGTTCGCCCCAGGTGGGGTAACCTCGTCGACGTAGGTGCCTGTGTACTTCCAAAAAGCCATCTCTGCGTCCATGGCTGACTGCCACTGAGAGAAGTAGGGACCCTCGATCGCCTCAGCGTACGATCGAGGAGTTGGGATGTCTGGAGCATCCGGGTCTCCCTCAGGGGCAATCAACGTGGACAGGAGCTGAGGCAAAGCAGCAGCAAAACACTGGAACTCCTCCTGCGTCTCCTCAAGGACGTCCGTGCTAAGACCACACCCACCCGCGACGGACGGAGGACAGACAGACTCGGACTCAGCAACCAGACCAGCAGCGTAGTCTAGACGACAGCGACCAGCGAAGTCGACAAGCTCAGCCACTAAGGGAGACGCAGCAGTGGACTCAAAGGAAGGGTCGGTGACAACAGTGGCCAGGAGACACGTGACAGTAGGATTGGCAGCACGAAGAGAGTCAGAGGCCAGGTCAGGGGAATAGGAAGAGAGGACTCTGGAGGAGACGGCAACGGGACACGCAGAGGAGCAGTGGAAGGACGCAGTGCCATTTGGTGTATGCCTGGGACCGCAAGAGGACGCGGAGCACGACGACTAGCGCGAGCAGCAAGAACAGGCGGCACAGGACGATACGCAGGCTCACGACGCTCAGCAAGACCTCCAGTAGGACAAGTGTAGGGAGAAGGAGCAGGTAGAGGGGAGGCGGGCTATAACTGTGACTGCGACTGGACAGACTGTGGACACTCTAAGGGAGGAGCAGGACCAGTAGAAGGCGGGAGACCAAGAACCTGCTCAAGGAGCGGAACGAAGTACGGCCGCGGCTGCGCAGTGCCTCCAGAACCATCAGGGACAGCACCAGTACCCCCAGCTGCAGCACCAGCGCCAGCAGCACCTCCAGCTCCAACAGCGCCAACTCCAGCACCCTCAGACGCACCAGCGCCAGCAAAACTACCAACGCCAACACCCCCAGCAGCTCCAACAGCACCAACTCCAGCAGGATCGGCAGCTCCCGTACCGCCAGCAGCTACAGTAGGACCAACTCCAGTAGCCCAAGCAGCACCCCCAGGCCTAGCAACTCCAGCACCACTAGTACGAGCACCTCCGGAACCAGCAGCAACAGTAGTGCCTCCAGCTCCAGCACCACGGCTCCAGCGCCGGGCAAACCACTCGCGCAGCTCCTGCGGAGAGAGTGGCTCCGCCTCGACAAAGCACCGCCGACGGTCACACGAGCAGACCCAGCGCCCCCAGGCTCCGCACCCCCAGGCTCCGCACCCCTGGGCTCCGCATCTCCAGACTTAGTACCCCCAGGCTCAGCACCCCCAGGCTTAGCACCCCCAGGCTCAGCACCCCCAGACTCAGCACCCGCAGGCTCAGCACCTCCACACCCGGCACCCGCAGGCTCAGCACCTCTAGCAGCACCAGAGTCAACAGCTACCTCGACAGGCTCGACTGCGTCTACCTAGGACACACCTGACGGAGCAGGACCCTGAGGGGGGAGGGGGTCTACCGGGGGAGGACATGGCACAAGGAAGAGCGGCAGCGGGGGAAGGGGCGCAGTGCGGTAGGGGAAGAGACGGTAGTAAGGCACCGACTCGTCAAAGGTGACGTCCTGGGAGGACAGAACACGGTGCGATGTGGGGTGGTAAAACTGCCAACTAGGCGCGTTAGGGGGGAAGCCAAGGAAGACGCAGGGAACAGCACGGGGAGACAGCTTGTCCGCAGACACGTCGCGGACAAACGCATGAGATCCTGAGACCTGAAACACAGACGCACCGCCAACCTTCCCCGTCCACCGCAAGGTGGGGGAGGAATCTGGCAAGGAGACCCGGGGCTGAAGGTTGAGCAAATGCGCCACATACTGAACCGCAAACGACCACAGAAAATGGGGGGCAGGCGCATGGATCATGGACGTACGAGCGACGTCCATGACCATGCCAATGCGGCGCTCAGCAATCCCATTTTGTTGTGGAGAGGTTGGAAGCGTGAAGGTCTGGCGGATGCCCTGTGCACGACAGAAGGCTCGCAGACAGGCAGAGGAAAACTCCCCGCCTCTGTCAGAGTGCAGACGCCCAACAGGAAAGTCCGAGCCGAAACTCTCTCTGAGCTGGAGACGACCTGCGTGGATCCAGTCGATCAACACCTCAGTGACTTCACCTTTGCTGCGCAAGGAGAAGACCGTGGTGTAACGCGACTAGTCGTCAACTACCAGCACGAAGTAACGCTCGTGCCCCTGGCCACGGACGCGGGCAGGGCCCCACACGTCCCTGTGAAGAGTCTGCAACGAAGCCTCTGTCGGAGGAAACTCAGAGGAGTGAGGCGTAGCCCGCTGTCGCCCCTCGACGCAGGGGACGCAGGTAGGGGCAGGCCCCGGAGGTAGGGGAGGGAGAGACCGGAGGAGACCCAAGACAAGGACACGGGAGGCCATGCCTCGGAGACGAGGCAGAGAGGGGTGACCAAGGCGATGGTGCCAAAGGAGAGAGTGGTGAGATAGGAGACCACACGAGCAGGGAGCAGACTCAGGACTAGACCTGGCGCTGCAGCAAACACCTGACTCGACGCTGCGACCTGACCAGGCTCCGCAGCCGGAGGAGACTCAGTAGTGAGGGTGTACAGGCTCGACCCCGGCCAACGGGTGAACGTGGCCAAGTGTCGGCCTGTCTGAGCACACGTGCAGTGGGTCACCCGCTGACTCGAAGGAGTGAACAGGTCAACCCCCCTATCCTGTAGATCAGCTCCACTCACCAAGTTCGTAGAGAACGAGGGGAGGTAGAGACCTGACAGGGTGCTAGAGGGGGCTGGCGGACACGGTAAGTCAGTGGAGAAGTGAGCAAGGACAGGACCCCGAGAGGGGTCCGCCAGGGAGACCGCAACCGGCCGACGTGTGGTGCGGTCTCGAAAGAAGGAGGGGGAAGCACCCGAGTCAAGGGTGAAGGTGTGTAAGACCTGAGCCGACGTGGTACCTGAGAGGGCGGACTAACCAGCACCTGGGGCAGCAGACGCGCTAGCACCTAGAGCAGCAGCCTCACCAGCACCTAGAGCAGCAGGCTCAATGCCCGGGTCAGGCAGAACACACAGGTAACAGTCACCCTCAACACTATCAGCAACAGGATACATGGCAGCAAGAATAGCATCAAAATCAAGATCAAAGATAGCAACCCCCGAACTAGACAGCTCTCCCCAGCGAGGTATCTCAGAGGGCTCAGGGAACTGGTGACGCCACGCGTCCGTTAGGCGGCCGAAGCAGCGCTGGGTGGAGTGCGAGCCCCCGCACTGCTCACCAGCGCGGTCTCCGGTGCGGAGAACGTAGGTGCAGGGACCCGTACCCCCTCCGCGCTGACGCGCAGCGTACCACTAACGAAGCTGCTGAGGAGACAGGGTCTCACGACTGCGCTGCTGCTCCTGGCGCGTACCACCATCGGAGCCACTCCTCTACGCAGAGCTGCGACCAGGTCCACTGCTACTGCCGGCGCCTCCTCCACCTCTGCCGCCTCCGCCGCCTCCACCACCTCCGCCGCCTCAGCTCCCTCCACCACCGCCACTGCCTCCTCCGCCTTCACTGTTGCCACCGACAACTCCACCCCCGCCACCACTCCCACCACCACCCCCACCCCCTCCACTGCCTCCACCACCACCTCCACCGCCCCCGCCAGCCCCTCCAGCGCCCTTGCCCCCCTTGCCCTTGCCGGTGCGGCGTCTCCCGCTCGGGGCAGACGCAGCGCCGACCGACTCGAAACCATCGAGGTCGGCCGCAGCAGCAGAGGCAATAGAGGGCAAGAGGGGGGAGGGGGGACACTCCTCAAAGACGGGGGTGCGAGGGTCACCACGAGAGGCTCCTACAGCGACTATGCTCTTCTCTGCTGCTAGGAGGCTCTTCTCAAGGAGGTCAACAGTGAGAGTGGTGGGGCAAACAGAGAGGAAGTGGTCCTTGACTACACGGGGAGAGTCAGGGAGCCGGGTGACTATGTAATAGAGGGTGATGTACATGGGGGGGGGGGGATTGTTGGCGCAGAACTCAGCAGGAAGCGCAGCGCGATAGCGAGTGTCACTCGTGCAGAGGTGCGTAATGAGGTCAGCGACTGTGGGGAAGGCACCAAGGTCAGGGAAGAGGTACGATAGCATGAGGCGGCTCAGTGCAGCAGTGGCAGGGGAAGAGTAGCGTCCAACTACAGCGTCGTACAATGTCTGAGCACTCTTGTACTGGCTAATGTGTGCACGCTCAGTGGCCGGTAAGTGGCGACGCACAAGGCGAGCAGCAGCATCGCGTGTGGCCCATTGTGAGGGAACAGTGCTGTCGGCAGTAGCAGGCGGGGCAGGAGAGGCACCAGAGGTGAGATCGAATAGAGAGAGTCCGTCTGCCCTATCGCACTGAAGAAATAGCTAGAGGTCATCGACCAAGACCTCAAAGTCAACGGCACGGCCCTCAGCATTAAAACTAAGGACACCGGGGGTAGCCATGACTGCAGTGGCCTAGGAGGGAGTGAGCTCACCAGTCCGAGGAAGGAGGGCCGGGATGCACCGGTAGGAATAGCAGCGGCTCGGCGGCTCGGCTGCTCGGCGGCTCGGCGGCTAGGCGGCTCGGCTGTTGGGCGGCTCGGCTGCTTGGCAGCTCGGCTGCTAGGCGGCTCGGCTGCTTGGCAGGTGGGCGGCTCGGCTGCTTGGTTGCTCGGCGGCTCGGTCGCTGGGCGGCTTAGCGGCGACAGGACCGCTTGGGGAGGGCGACGGGGCCGTAGGTGACAACGACGAGGCCGCAGGTGGCGGCGACGGGGCGGTAGGTGGCGGCGGGGCCGCAGGTGGCGGCTGCGTGGCCGTAGGTGGCGGCGACGGGGCCGCAGGGGGCTGCGACCGGGCCGCAGGTGGCGGCGACAGGGCCACAGGTGGCGGCGACGGGGCCGCATGTGACGGCGACGGGGCCGCAGGTGGCGGCAACGGGGCCGCAGGTGGCGGCGATGGGGCCGCAGGTGACGGCGATGGGGCCGTAGATGGCGGCGACGGGGCTGTAGGTGGCGGCGACGGGGTCTCAGAGGGGCCGCAGAGGGGGCCGCAAGGGGCCTAGACGAGGCCAAAGAGGGGCCGCAAGGGGCCAAAACGGGGCGGCGACGGTGCCGTAAGGGGTGGGAAAGGGCGCCGCAAGGGGCCGAAAGGGGGCCGCGCGAGGGCCGTAAGGGCGGCGCGAGGGGCCGTAAGGGGCCGTAAGGGCAGCGCGAGGGGCCGTAAGGGGCCGTCAGGGCGGCGCGAGGGGCCGTAGAGGGCGGCACTAGGGGCCGTAAGGGTGGCGTAAGGGGCCGTGAGAGGGGCCACTAAGGGCGGCGCGAAGGTAGGGAGGGCACACGGAGCGCGACTCGGGCAGAAGTGAAGCGCGCTCCGGGCAGGAAAAAAAAAATCGTGGTGGGCCCTAGGTAGCGTTCCCACTAGGGAACCTGCTCGATACCATGATAAGAAACGAGGAATAAATGCATTGAGCAAAATGAGGAGTAAAAGTAGTAAACCCTAAAGTGTTGCACCCCATATGAACCGCCCCACTACAGCCTACACAGACTATAGCATATATGCCTGACACTATTCCCCATTTCCCCCCTTTCGTTTCCCTATTTCCTACTTTTCAGAGGCTTTGCTATACCATTCGGGAGTTGAAGGTCCTCTTTATAGGAGGAACGATCACATTTGTGGCGATTAGGTCTAACTGTGTTGTATTGCTTGGTAGTGATCTTTTGCATCTTCTGTGTTTATATTTTCCTTCGTAAGTTCTTTTTGCATTAGCTTGTTCCGAGCTTTTGTTTGTGCGGGTGTCCGTCTGATTGCATGCGTATGTGTCCGTATGTGTGGCATTCATCTTCCATATCATTATCCATCTGTTATTTCATTAACAATAAATGTCTGTGGTTTTTAGAAATGAGAACCAGTTTTATCATTTCCCAGAGGTTCATTGAGTTACACTCGAACGGGTACGCTCACTTGAACTGGATTTGGTAGGTTGATCTCGTTTTTAGACTTCACAGATTGTGTTGTTTCATGTGGTAGTTTATTATTCAAAAGCTAAGCTATTGACCTCCCCCCCATGCTAGGCACGGGATGGCGGTAGCTTAGTTTTTGGGTTAACTGTCATGCATTTTATCATGTGCATGTGCATCATCCATGGCATATCCCATGCATTATATAGCATCATTCTATGCATTATGCATTCTATAGCATCATTTATGCATTACGCATTCATCTCTTTATCATTACACAACATAATCTAACAGTAATATATAATGGAAACAGTACAGCAAATCTACACTAAACAATTGGAAAAAAAAATCATATGGTTTAATGCACTATTAACAGTATGATAAGAAACGAGGAATGAAATGACTAAGGGGAAAGTTGGGTACAATTACAAACTCTAGAAATGTGTTGTACCCCATATGTGCTACCCCACTATAGCCTACATAGGCTAAGTCATATAAGCCTGACACACCCCCGTAGGCAAAGTGGGGGAGAACAAGGGGTCACAAGACCAGTGAAGCAAAGCAAAGCAAGCTCATGGTGGATCACAACTTCACCACACAGTCCGAGCACAAGAGTAAGGCCACAAGGCCAGTTCACATGCAAGATCAGATATATAAACGTAAACAAGCAAGTGCAGGTATAGAAAGAGGACAGTACAAACAAGGTCAAGAAGTGAGCAAGTGAGGCCAAGTAGGCACAAGACCTAGCAAAGTACAGAAGTGCTGATGATCACAAGGCGCAAGCGCATTGGTAAAGATATCAGCAGTGTTGGCCTCGAAGGCCACGTAAGCAAGGCGTAGCTGACCACGCTGCTGCAGCTCACGAGCAAGGAAGTAGCGAAGAGCAATGTGCTTCGTTCTGTGCTCCAGTCTGTGCTCCCGACACAAGGCCAGCATGGCCTTGTTGTCTACGTACGGAACTGGAGGAGAACGATGCAGCTCTCTTAGGTCAGTCAGCAGGTAGGTGAGCCAGCGTAGCTCCTGTGCAGCCATGGCCCCCGCGTAGATCTCAGCCTCACAGCTGGAGGTGAGAACAGAAGACGAGCGGGTAGACCGCCACGAAACTGAGCCGGAGCCAAGGCTGCAGGTGTAACCTTGTGACAACCGCTGCAGTGGCAAAGACCAAGTCGTCGATGTACACGAGAATGTAGAACGGCGGCAAAGAGGTGCCGGTGCGCAGAAACAACGACGGGTCGGAAGTAGAAGGAGCAAACCCAAGAGCCGCAAGTGTAGTCCTCAGTGTGTCGTGCCACTCACGTGGCGCCTGGCGGAGACCGTAGACTGGCCGCCGGAGGCTCCACTGGGTACCAGGGGGAAACAACCCAGTGAAGCCAGGTGGGCAGCGCAGCCAGATCTCCTCGTGCAGGCTGCCCTGCACGAAAGCTGTGCTGAAGTCAAGAGAGTGAAGCTCGTAGTCACGCTGAGCGGCTATGTGCAGCAGCACCCGAAGAGTGGTCATCTTTGGGGTGGGAGAGAAGGTCTGAAAGTAGTCAACTCCCTGCCGCTGACTGAAGCCTCGAGCCACGTAACGCGCCTTGAAGACAGGCGGAGAACCCGGCGGCCGCTTCACCCTGAAAATCCACATGCCACTGACGATGTTCGCCCAGGGTGGGGGAACCTCGACAACATAGGTGCATGTGGACTTCCAAGAAGCCATCTCTGCGTCCATGGCTGACTGCCACCATGAGGAGTAGGGACCCTCGATCGCCTCAGCGTACGATCGAGGAGTCGGGATGTCTGGTGCATCCGGGTCTCCCTCAGGGGCAATCAGCGTGGACACGAGATGAGGCAAAGCAGCAGCAAAACATTGGAACTCCTCCTGCCTGTCCTCAAGGACGTCCGTGCTAAGAGCACACTGACCTCCGACGGACGGAGGACAGACAAGCTCAGACTCAGCAACAAGACTAGTAGCGTAGTCTATACGACAGCGAGCAGCGAAATCGACAAGCTCCGCAACTAGGGCAGACGCAGCAGTGGACTCAAAGGAAGGGTCAGTGACAACAGTAGCTAGGAGACGCGTGACGTAAGGACTGGCAGCACGAATAGAGTCAGACTCCGGGTCAGCTAGGATAGGAAGAGAGGACTCTGGAGGAGACGGCAACGGGACACGCAGAGGAGCAGTGGAAGGACGTAGTGCCATCTGGTGTGTGCCTGGGACCGCAGAAGGACGCGGACGCCGAGCACGACGACTGGTGCGAGCTGCACGAACAGGCGACGCAGGACGAGACGCAGGCATACGACGCTCAGCAAGACCTCCAGTAGGACCAGTGTAGGGAGAGGGAGCAGGCAGGGGGGAGGCAGGCTGTAAATGTGACTGCGACTGGACAGGTTGTGGACACTCTATGGGAGGAGCAGCACCACTAGAGGGCAGGACTCCAAGAACCTGCTCAAGAAGGGGAACGAAGTACGGCCTCGGCCGCGCAGTGCTTCCGGATTCAGCAGGGACAGCACCAGTACCCCCACCAGCAGCACCGGGCCCAGCAGCACCTCCAGCTCCAACAGCGCCAACTCCAGCACCCTCAAAAGCACCAGCGCCAGTAGCACCACCAGCGCCAACACCCCCAGCAGCTCCAGCTCCAACAGCTTCAGCTCCAGCAGCACCAACTCCAGGAGGACCGTCAGCTCCAGGACCGCCGGTAGCTCTTGTAGGACAACCAGCAAAACTAACTCCAGCAGCCCCAGCAGCACCCCCAGTCCCAGCAGCTCCAGTACTACCAGTACGAGCACCTCCAGGTCCAGCGGCAACAGTAGAAACTCCAGCTCCAGCAGCACGGCTCCAGCGCCGAGCAAACCACTCGCGCAGCTCCTGCGAAGAGAGTGGCTCCCGCCTCGACGAAGCACTGCGAGAGGCCACACGAGCAGACCCAGCACTCCCAAGCTCCGCACCCCGAGGCTTAGCACATCCAGTCTCAGCACCCCCAGGCTCAACACCCCAAGACTCAGCACCCCCAGGCTCAGCACCCCCAGACTTAGCACCCCCAGGCTCAGCACCCCTAGACTCAGCACCCCCTAGCTCAGCACCCCAAGGCTCAGTACCTCCAGACCCGGCACCCGCAGGCTCAGCACCTCTAGCAGCACCAGAGTCAACAGCTACCTCGACAGGCTCGACTGCGTCTACCTGGGAGACACCTGACGGGGCAGGACCCTGAGGGGGGAGTGGGTCTACTAGGGGAGGACCTAGCACAAGGAAGAGGGGCGGCTTGGGAAGGGACGCAGCGTGGTAGGGGAAGAGACGGGAGTAAGGCACCGACTCGTCAAAGGTGACGTCCTGGGAGGACAGAACACGGCGCGAGGTGGGGTGGTAAAATTGCCAACCAGGCGCGTCAGGGGGGAAGCCAAGGAAGACGCAGGGAACAGCACGAGGGGACAGCTTGTCCAAACGCCCGAGATACCCAGACCCGAAACGCAGACGCATCGCCAACCTTCCCCGTCCACCGCAGGGTGGGGGAGGTCTCTGGTAAGGAGAACCGGGGCTGAAGGTTGAGCAAATGCGCCGAGTACAGAACCGGAAACGTCCACAGAAAATGGGGGGCAGCCGCATGGATCATGGACATACGAGCGACGTCCATGACCATGCCAATGCGGCGCTCAGCAATCCCATTTTGCTGTGGAGAAGCCGGAAGCGTGAAGGTCTGACGGATGCCCTGTGCACGACAGAAGGCTCCCAGACAGGCAGAGGAAAACTCCCCACCTCTGTCAGAGTGCAGACGCCCAACAGGAAAGTCCGAGCCAAAACTCTCTCTGAGCTGGAGACGACCTGCGCGGATCCAGTCAATCAACACCTCAGTGACTTCACCCTTGCTGCGCAAGGGGAAGACCGTGGTGTAACGCGAGTAGTCGTCAACCACCAACACGAAGAAACGCTCGTGCCCCTGGCCACGGACGCGGGCTGGGCCCCACACGTCCATGTGAAGAGTCTGCAACGGAGCCTCTATCGGAGGAAACTCGGAGGAGTGAGGGGCGGCGCGCTGTCGCTCCTCGACGCAGGGGACGCAGGTAGGGGCATGCCCTGGAGGTAGGGGAGGGAGAGACCGGGGGAGACCAGAGACAAGGACACAGGAGGCCATGCCTCGGAGACGAGGCAAAGAGGGGTGACCAAGGCGGTGGTGCCAAAGGAGATTCTGGTGAGACAGGAGACCACACGAGCAGGGAGCAGACTCAGGACTAGACCTGGACGGTGCAGCAAACACCTGACTCGACGCAGCGACCTGACCAGGCTCCGCAGCCGGAGGAGACTCAGTAGTGAGGGAGTACAGGCTCGACCCCGGCCAACGGGTGAACGTGGCCAAGTGTCGGCCTGTCCGAGCACACGTGCAGTGGGTCGCCCGCTGACTCGCAGGAGTGAACTGGTCAACCCCCTTATCCTGTAGATCAGCTCCACTCACCAAGTTTGTAGAGAACGAGGGGAGGTAGAGGCCTGACAAGGTGCCAGAGGGGGTTGCCGGACACGGTAAGTCAGTGGAGAAGCGAGCAAGGACAGGACCCCCAGAGGGGTCCGCCAGGGAGACTGCAACCGGCTGACTAAGCGGCGTAAGTGTGGTGCGGTCCCGAAAGAAGGAGCGGGAAGCACCCGAGTCAAGGGTGAAGGTGTCTAAGGCCTGAGCCGACCTAGTGCCTGAGAGAGCGGACTCACCAGCACCTGGGGCAGCAGACGCACTAGCACCTAGAGAAGTAGCCTCACCAGTACCTAGAGCAGCAGTCTCAATGCCTGGGTCAGGCGGAACACACAGGTAACAGTCACCCTCAACACAATCAGACACAGCATACATGGCAGCAAGAATAGCATCAAAATCAAGATCAAAGATAGCAACCCCCGCCCTAGACAGCTCTCCCCAGCGAGGGATCTCAAAGGCCTCAGGGAACTGGTGATGCCACGCGTCCGTCAGGTGGCCGAAGCAGCGCTGGGTGGAGTGCGGGCCCCCGCACTGCTCACTTGCGCGGTCGCCGGTACGGAGAACGTAGGTGCAGGGACCAGTACCCCCACCGCGCTGACGCGCAGCGTACCACTCACGAAGGTGCCGAGGGGTCAGGGTCTCACGACTGCGCTGCTGCGGCTGGCGCGGACCACCACCGGAGCCACTGCTCTGCACGGAGCCGCGACCAGGTCCACTGCTGCCGCCGCCGCCTCCGCCACCTCCGCCGCCTCCGCCATCTCCGCCGCTCCCACCACCTCTGCCGCCTCCGCTCCCTCCGCCACCGCCGCCGCCTCCTCCGCCTCCACTGCTGCCACCAACACCTCCACCCTAGCCACCACTCCCACCACCACCCCCACCCCCTCTACTGCCTCCACCACCACCTCCACCGCCCCCGCCAGCCCCTCTAGCGCCTTTGCCCCCATTTTCCTTGCCGGTGCAGCGTCTCCCGCTCGGGGTAGACGCAGCACCGACTGACTCGAAACCAGCGAGGTCGGCCGCAGCAGCAGAAGCAACAGAGGGCAATAGGGGGGAGGGGGAACACCCCTCAAAGACGGGGGTGCGAGGGTCACCACGAGAGGCTCCTATAGTGACTATGCTCTTCTCTGCTGCTAGGAGGCGCTCCTCGAGGAGGTCCACGGTGAGTGTGGTGGGGCAAACTGAGAGGAAGTGGTCTCTAACTAAGCGAAGGGAGTCAGGGAGCCGGGTGACAATGTAGTAGAGGGTGATGTACATGGTGGGGGGGGGTTCTTGGCACAGAACTTAGCAGGAAGCGCAGCACGGTAGCAAATGTTTCTAGTACGAAGGTGAGTGATGAGGTCAGCAACTGTGGGAAAGGCAGCAAGGTAAGGGAACAGGTACGGCAGCATGAGGCGGCTAAGAGCAGCAGTGGCACGGGAGGAGTAGCGTGCAACTACAGCATCGTACAAGGTCTTAGCACTCTTGTACTGACTAAAGTGTGCACGCTCAGCGGTCGGTAAGTGGCGACGCACAGCAAGGCGAGCAGCAGCATCGCGTGTGGCCCACTGTGACCGAACAGTGCTGTCAGCAGTAGCAGGCGGGGCACGAGAGACACCAGAGGTGAGATCGAACAGAGAGAGTCCGTCTGCCCTATCGCACTGAAGAAACAGCTGGAGGTCATCGAGCCAGACCTCAAAGTCAACGGCACGACCCTTAGCATCAAAGGTAAGGACACTAGGGGTAGCCATGACTGCAGTGGCCTAGTAGGGAGTGATCTCACCAGTCGGAGGAAGTAGGGTCGGAGCGCACCGGTAGGAACAGCAGCGGCTCGACAGTAGGCCGGCTCGGCGGCTCGGCTGCTGGGCGGCCCGGCTGCTGGGCGGCCCGGCTGCTGGGCGGCTCGGTTGCTGGGCGGCTCGGCTGCTGGGCGGCTCGGCTGCTGGGCGGCTCGGCGGCTTGGCGGCTCGACTGCTCGGTGGCTCGGCCGCTGGGCGGCTCGGCTGGTGGGCGGCTCAGCTGCTGGGCGGCTCGGCGGCCCGGTCGCTGGGCGGCTAAGCGGTGACGGGGCCGGTAGGGGAGGCGACGTGGCCGTTGGGGGAGGTGACGGGGTCGCAAAGGGCGGCGACGGGGCCTCCAGGGGAGGGCGACGGGGCCGCAGGTGACTACGACGGGGCTGCAGGTGGCGGCGACGGGGTCGTAGGTGGCGGCGGCGGGGCCGCAGGTGGCGGCGACGGGGTCGCAGAGGGGCTGCAGAGGGGCCGTAAGGGGCCCAGACGGGGCCGCAGAGGGGCCGCAAGGGGCCTAGACGGGGCCGAAGAGGGGCCGCAAGGGGCCTAGACGGGGCGGCGACGGGGCCGTAAGGGGCCGCGCGAGGGTCGTAAGGGTGGCGTGAGGGGCCGTAAGGGGCCGCTAAGGGCGGCGCAAGGGGCCGACGGGCGGTGCGAGGGGCCGTAAGGGGCCGCAAGGGCAGCGCGAGGGGCCGAAAGGGGCCGTAAGGGCAGTGCGAGGGGGGGCCGACGGGTGGCGCGCGGGGCCGTAAGGGGCCGTAAGGGCGGCGCGAGGGGCCGTAGAGGGCGGCGCGAGGGACCGTAAGGGCGGCGAAGGGGCCGTGAGAGGGGCCGCAAAAGGCGACGCGAAGGGGCCGTGAGAGGGCGCGACAGTAGGAAGGGCACACAGAGCGCGACTCGGGCAGGAGCGAAGCGCGCTACGGGCAGAAAAAAAATATCGTGGTGGGCCCTAGGAAGCGTTCCCACTAGGGAACCTGCTCGATACCATGATAAGAAACGAGGAATGAAATGACGAAGGGGAAAGTTGGGTACAAGTACAAACCCTAGAAATGTGTTGTACCCCATATGTGCTACCCCACTATAGCCTACATAGGCTAGGTCATATAAGCCTGACACAGTACCGTATTCAAAACTGCTCAACATGCATACAGTATGGGAAGGGTATTACTATAGTTGACAAATTTTATTTTCATGATTTTATAAAAAATATAAACATGAAAATAAAATTTGGCTAAATCGATCGTAAAGGGTTGCTTCGCAGCCCAAACAAGAGGCGACGAAATCGTCTTAGGGTTGCGAAGCAACAATTGTAACATGCGTTTGAAGTTTGAACGACCTTAATGTTGTCGTTATATTTGGATTAAAAAAATTACGTGTTCTTTTATCTTTTGATACGAAACTCGATTTCGTATGGTTTTATTTTTCCTTTTTTGTTTCACCTTGAACCAAATTGATGATGATGGATTGTATACATGATAGGGCTGGGATATAATGGAAGTATACAAACAGAAATAGTTGTAGATCTGTTTTATATATTTCCAGTTATCAATCGTTTTCACCAGGGAGAGTGCTGCTGCCTTCATTGCGCGATGACGTCAGCAGCGTTGATTAGATACTACGCAGAAATATCCTAGCGTTGAAGCTAACGTCATTAAGAAACTCCCGAGAAATTTCGAGAGACACAGCTGACGTCAGCTGCAATTGTTTGCGCGCGACACCTCGGGCGACGCAGCTGACGTCAGCCGCAATTTCTGACGTCGCTGCAATTCGAACGTCGCTGCTCACGTCAGCCCGAAATTTCTTGCGCGCGAAATTTCAGGCGACGCTGTTGACGTCAGCCCGCAATTACATCGCGTGCGACTTTAGTGGTTGCAAGGCTGCCCAACTGTTTCTAACTGTTTCGACAGTAAGAAACACCACAGCATTTTGACAGCTGTCAAAACGGTGACAGTTTTTTGACAGCTGTAAAAACAGTGCTCAAAGGAATAACACCAGTTGATGTTTTTGTTTCTGCCAGCTGTCTGCACTGTTGACGCGGTTTCAAGGTGTCGTTTTCTACGGTAGTAACTGTAAAAATCAGGACCGATCTGATTGTGGAAAGATCCGATTCCAACTGTTTCAGTTTCATATGCCATGCTATCTCTAGTGCCATAAACTACAAAGGCCAACTTGTTATGAAATTGACTGTGGCTGAGACCCATTTCACTACAAAGGCCAACTTGTTATGAACTATGAACTAGAAACAAAACAAACAGCATTGTTCAATTGGCTGTTTTGTTTCTAGCTCAATGCTTCCAACTGTTTTTTTTTTTGTTTCCACTGCACAGTAACAATTCTCTTACCATTGGTCAACTTTGTATCCAATCAAGAAAGGCTCTTCCTTTTCTCCCTTCCCAAAGCAAAACCTCTAGCCCTTTCTCCCTTTCTTTCCCATCCTTCTCTTTCTCAAACCAAACTCCACATTTTCTTGGAGCTTGTTTCATTGTTCTTCCTCACAACACATTCAAGCTCTCTTTTATCTAGTGATAACTCTTCAAGCTCCGTTAGTGGTCACATTCAAGGTACCTAGTGATAACTCTTCAAGCTCTCTTTTATCTAGTGATAACTCTTCTTGGTTCTCTCTTGCTACCTATGAAGTGAGTTGAGATATTCTCTTCTTTAGTTAACTACTCTATTTCAAACTCTTCCAGCTACTCTCAACTTTGATCACTTTTCAGAGTGTACCCTAGCATATCTATCTAGATGAAAGTCGAGCTCAATTCTTGTATGTTTTTATTATCCTCATGCATTGACTTCTATGTTTTTGCATTTACCAACATACACTCCAACACATTGTTTTTGTTATTCCTGGACGTGCTTCTTATCAGGCATCAACAATTGGTTTACATCAGCATCTTAACTTCAGGCTGCACCGAGCTCAAAGTCTGCATTTGAAGTTTTTGTGGTAATATAGTGAAATTGCTAGTTTGTTAATGTTTTTTTCAAACGGTTTTTTATTTTTACTTTGTCTTACAATCCTCTAAGTCTTATGGACAGTGATCTTGTTCTTCATTATGTTATTTATATCAGGAGGGAAAACAAGAACGGATTCATACTATCAGCATTGAAATTGTGCTAGATTGTTCAGCATACCAAGGTTGTAATATGATGTTTGCTTATGTTTACCAATGTATTTTTGTAAATTCTATTCAATGTTTTTTGTGTCACAACCAATATTTCACTATTTTAATGATTGCTCCTACTTCTGATTTGAATGCAGCATTTCTAACCTTTGATGCATACATGATACGTTCTGTGTACTGTCTTACAGCAACATCATCAAGATTCAACAACATCCCTTCTGAAATTGAGTGTCTGGTGGAGTGTTGGCTGTAAGCTATAAAGGTATTTACAATGGTTTTTTATGTACAATGTATAGTGATTTCATGGAGTACTCGTTTTGAGAAAGTTATTTGGTGGTATAGTTAGTACTTTTTTCTAGTAGGTAAATAAATGTTTGTGTCAAACATTATATATGTTATGCTTGTGTAGGCTACAGTGGGTTAGCCTATAGGGGGTACACAATTCTAGGGTTTCCTACTTGTACTCATTTCACTGCTAGTTCATTCATTCCTGTTCACTTGTTTCACATGGTATAGAGCGGGTCCTTCCTTAGGACCGTTTTTTTTTAGGGCCCACCGAAGCGCGCCCCGAGGCGCGCCTTTTTTTAGCGACCCCTCGGGTCGCCATTTCCCTCGCGGCCCCGCTGTCCCTCAGACGCGGCCCCGCCACCTCTCCTGATCGCGGCCCCGCCGCCTGCTTGACGCGGCCCCGCCGCCTCCACTGACGCGGCCCCGCCGCCGGCTCTGACGCGGCCCTGCCGCCCGCTTCGTCGCGGCCCCGCCGCCTGCTTGACGCGGCCCCGCCGCCTCCACTGCCGCGGCCCCGCCGCCGCCTCTGACGCGGCCCTGCCGGCCCGCCGCTGCACCCTACGGCCCGCCGCTGCACCCTACGGCCCGCCGCCTCACCTGACGGCCCCGCCGCTGCACCTGCCGGCCCGCCGCTGCACCTGCCGGCCCGCCGCTGCACCCAGCGGCCCGCCGCTTCACCTGACGGCCCCGCCGCTGCACCTGCCGGCCCGCCGCTGCACCCTACGGCCCGCCGGCTCACCTGGTCGGCCCGCCGCTGCACCCTACGGCCCCGCCGCTGCACCTGCCGGCCCGCCGCTGCACCGGTCGACCCGCCGCTGCACCTGACGGCCCCGCCCCTGCATCTCCCGGCCGAGCCGCCCCAGCAGCCGAACCGCCCGGGACCCGAGCCGCCCTGCCGCCGAGCCGCCCGGGAGCCGAGCCGCCCTGCACCCGAGCCGCCCTGCCGCCGAGCCGCCCGGGAGCCGAGCCGCCCTGCGCCCGAGCCGCCCAGCCGCCGAGCCGCCCGGGAGCCGAGCCGCTGTGCACCCGAGCCGCCCGGTCGCTGAGCCGCCTTTCTGCAGAGCTGCACGACCTGCCCTGCCTGGTGAGCACAGTCCCACTGACACTACGAGCTCTTTCCCTACTGCTTGCACTGCGTCGCTGTCGTCGCCATGGCTACCCCTAGTGTCCTAGCTTTTGACGCTGAGGGTCGCGCCATTGATTTTGAGGTCTGGTTAGACGACCTGCAGCTGTTCTTACAGTGCGACAGGGCTGACGACCTTTCTCTCTTTGACCTCACCTCTGGCGCCTCTCCTGCTCCTGCTGCTGATGCTGATCCCACTGTCCGCTCTCAGTGGGCCACCCGCGATGCTGCTGCACGTCTTGCTGTGCGTCGCCACCTCCCTACCTCTGAGCGTGCGCACTTTAGTCAGTACAAGAGTGCTCAGACCTTGTACGACGCTGTAGTTGCGCGCTACTCCTCCCCTGCCACTGCTGCACTGAGCCGTCTCATGCTTCCCTACCTCTTTCCTGACCTCTCTGCCTTTCCCACTGTTGCTGACCTCATTACGCACCTCCGCACTAGTGACACTCGCTACCGCGCCGCCCTTCCTGCTGAGTTCTGCGCTAAGAACCCACCCCCCATGTACATCGCTCTCTACTACGTAGTCGCGCGCCTCCCTGACTCCCTTCGCGTCGTCAGGGACCACTTTCTCGCAGTCTGTCCCACCACCCTCACCGTCGACCTCCTCGAGAAGGCCCTCCTCGCACCGGAGAAGAGCATAGTCGCTGTAGGTGCTTCTCGTGGTGACCCTCGCACCCCCATCTTTGAGGGGTGCTCTCCTTCCCCCTTGCTGCCCTCTGTTGCCTCTGCTGCTGCTGCCGACCTGCTTGGTCTTGAGTCGGTCGGCGCGGCGTCTACCCCTAGTGGGAGACGTCGCTCCAGCAAGGGCAAGGGGGGCAAGGGCGCGGGTGGAGCTGGAGGGGGCGGTGGCGGTGGCGGCGGTGGCGGCGGAGGGAGTGGGGGTGGCGGCGGGACTAGTGGCGGGGGTGGTGGTGGTGGTGGCAGTAGCGGCGGAGACGGTGGTGGTGGTGCCAGCGGTGGTGGTGGAGGCAGCGGCGGAGGTGGAGGCGGCGGAGGTGGAGGCGGTGGAGGCGGCAGCGGAGGAGGCGGTGGTGGTGGAGGAGGTGGAGCTGGTCGGGGTGGTACCCAGCAGCGTAGCGGCGGTGGTGGTGGCCAGCGCTCGCAGCGGCAGCAGCAGCAGCGCTCGCGGGACATCCCTCCGCCTCAGCAGCTTCGTGAGTGGTACGCTGGGCGTCAGAGGGGTGGGGGTACTGGTCCCTGCACCTACGTTCTTCGTTCCGGCGACCGCGCGGGTGAGCAGTGTGGGGGTGCCCACGCCACCCAGCGCTGCTTTGGCCGCCTGACGGACGCTTGGCGTCAGCAGTTCCCTGGGGCTAGTGAGATCCCTCGCTGGGATGAGCTTCTAAGGGCTGGTGTAGCGATCTTTGATCTTGATTTTGATGCTATCCTTGCTGCTATGTATGCTGTGGATTATAGTGAGGAGAATGAGGGTTACCGGTGTTTCCAGCCCGACCCGGGCATTGGTAGGGAGGGCACACGGAGTGCGACTCGGGCAGAAGTGAAGCGCGCTCCGGGCAGGAAAAAAATAATCGTGGTGGGCCCTAGGTAGCGTTCCCACTAGGGAACCTGCTCGATACCATGATAAGAAACGAGGAATAAATGCATTGAGCAAAATGAGGAGTAAAAGTAGTAAACCCTAAAGTGTTGCACCCCATATGAACTGCCCCACTACAGCCTACACAGACTATAGCATATATGCCTGACACTATTCCCCATTTCCCCCCTTTCGTTTCCCTATTTCCTACTTTTCAGAGGCTTTGCTATACCATTCGGGAGTTGAAGGTCCTCTTTATAGGAGGAACGATCACATTTGTGGCGATTAGGTCTAACTGTGTTGTATTGCTTGGTAGTGATCTTTTGCATCTTCTGTGTCTATATTTTCCTTCGTAAGTTCTTTTTGCATTAGCTTGTTCCGAGCTTTTGTTTGTGCGGGTGTCCGTCTGATTGCATGCGTATGTGTCCGTATGTGTGGCATTCATCTTCCATATCATTATCCATCTGTTATTTCATTAACCATAAATGTCTGTGGTTTTTAGAAATGAGAACCAGTTTTATCATTTCCCAGAGGTTCATTGAGTTACACTCGAACGGGTACGCTCACTTGAACTGGATTTGGTAGGTTGATCTCGTTTTTAGACTTCACAGATTGTGTTGTTTCATGTGGTAGTTTATTATTCAAAAGCTAAGCTATTGACCTCCCCCCCATGCTAGGCACGGGATGGCGGTAGCTTAGTTTTTGGGTTAACTGTCATGCATTTTATCATGTGCATGTGCATCATCCATGGCATATCCCATGCATTATATAGCATCATTCTATGCATTATGCATTCTATAGCATCATTTATGCATTACGCATTCATCTCTTTATCATTACACAACATAATCTAACAGTAATATATAATGGAAACAGTACAGCAAATCTACACTAAACAATTGGAAAAAAAAATCATATGGTTTAATGCACTATTAACAGTATGATAAGAAACGAGGAATGAAATGACTAAGGGGAAAGTTGGGTACAATTACAAACTCTAGAAATGTGTTGTACCCCATATGTGCTACCCCACTATAGCCTACATAGGCTAAGTCATATAAGCCTGACACACCCCCGTAGGCAAAGTGGGGGAGAACAAGGGGTCACAAGACCAGTGAAGCAAAGCAAAGCAAGCTCATGGTGGATCACAACTTCACCACATAGTCCGAGCACAAGAGTAAGGCCACAAGGCCAGTTCACATGCAAGATCAGATATATAAACGTAAACAAGCAAGTGCAGGTATAGAAAGAGGACAGTACAAACAAGGTCAAGAAGTGAGCAAGTGAGGCCAAGTAGGCACAAGACCTAGCAAAGTACAGAAGTGCTGATGATCACAAGGCGCAAGCGCATTGGTAAAGATATCAGCAGTGTTGGCCTCGAAGGCCACGTAAGCAAGGCGTAGCTGACCACGCTGCTGCAGCTCACGAGCAAGGAAGTAGCGAAGAGCAATGTGCTTCGTTCTGTGCTCCAGTCTGTGCTCCCGACACAAGGCCAGCATGGCCTTGTTGTCTACGTACGGAACTGGAGGAGAACGATGCAGCTCTCTTAGGTCAGTCAGCAGGTAGGTGAGCCAGCGTAGCTCCTGTGCAGCCATGGCCCCCGCGTAGATCTCAGCCTCACAGCTGGAGGTGAGAACAGAAGACGAGCGGGTAGACCGCCACGAAACTGAGCCGGAGCCAAGGCTGCAGGTGTAACCTTGTGACAACCGCTGCAGTGGCAAAGACCAAGTCGTCGATGTACACGAGAATGTAGAACGGCGGCAAAGAGGTGCCGGTGCGCAGAAACAACGACGGGTCGGAAGTAGAAGGAGCAAACCCAAGAGCCGCAAGTGTAGTCCTCAGTGTGTCGTGCCACTCACGTGGCGCCTGGCGGAGACCGTAGACTGGCCGCCGGAGGCTCCACTGGGTACCAGGGGGAAACAACCCAGTGAAGCCAGGTGGGCAGCGCAGCCAGATCTCCTCGTGCAGGCTGCCCTGCACGAAAGCTGTGCTGAAGTCAAGAGAGTGAAGCTCGTAGTCACGCTGAGCGGCTATGTGCAGCAGCACCCGAAGAGTGGTCATCTTTGGGGTGGGAGAGAAGGTCTGAAAGTAGTCAACTCCCTGCCGCTGACTGAAGCCTCGAGCCACGTAACGCGCCTTGAAGACAGGCGGAGAACCCGGCGGCCGCTTCACCCTGAAAATCCACATGCCACTGACGATGTTCGCCCAGGGTGGGGGAACCTCGACAACATAGGTGCATGTGGACTTCCAAGAAGCCATCTCTGCGTCCATGGCTGACTGCCACCATGAGGAGTAGGGACCCTCGATCGCCTCAGCGTACGATCGAGGAGTCGGGATGTCTGGTGCATCCGGGTCTCCCTCAGGGGCAATCAGCGTGGACACGAGATGAGGCAAAGCAGCAGCAAAACATTGGAACTCCTCCTGCCTGTCCTCAAGGACGTCCGTGCTAAGAGCACACTGACCTCCGACGGACGGAGGACAGACAAGCTCAGACTCAGCAACAAGACTAGTAGCGTAGTCTATACGACAGCGAGCAGCGAAATCGACAAGCTCCGCAACTAGGGCAGACGCAGCAGTGGACTCAAAGGAAGGGTCAGTGACAACAGTAGCTAGGAGACGCGTGACGTAAGGACTGGCAGCACGAATAGAGTCAGACTCCGGGTCAGCTAGGATAGGAAGAGAGGACTCTGGAGGAGACGGCAACGGGACACGCAGAGGAGCAGTGGAAGGACGTAGTGCCATCTGGTGTGTGCCTGGGACCGCAGAAGGACGCGGACGCCGAGCACGACGACTGGTGCGAGCTGCACGAACAGGCGACGCAGGACGAGACGCAGGCATACGACGCTCAGCAAGACCTCCAGTAGGACCAGTGTAGGGAGAGGGAGCAGGCAGGGGGGAGGCAGGCTGTAAATGTGACTGCGACTGGACAGGTTGTGGACACTCTATGGGAGGAGCAGCACCACTAGAGGGCAGGACTCCAAGAACCTGCTCAAGAAGGGGAACGAAGTACGGCCTCGGCCGCGCAGTGCTTCCGGATTCAGCAGGGACAGCACCAGTACCCCCACCAGCAGCACCGGGCCCAGCAGCACCTCCAGCTCCAACAGCGCCAACTCCAGCACCCTCAAAAGCACCAGCGCCAGTAGCACCACCAGCGCCAACACCCCCAGCAGCTCCAGCTCCAACAGCTTCAGCTCCAGCAGCACCAACTCCAGGAGGACCGTCAGCTCCAGGACCGCCGGTAGCTCTTGTAGGACAACCAGCAAAACTAACTCCAGCAGCCCCAGCAGCACCCCCAGTCCCAGCAGCTCCAGTACTACCAGTACGAGCACCTCCAGGTCCAGCGGCAACAGTAGAAACTCCAGCTCCAGCAGCACGGCTCCAGCGCCGAGCAAACCACTCGCGCAGCTCCTGCGAAGAGAGTGGCTCCCGCCTCGACGAAGCACTGCGAGAGGCCACACGAGCAGACCCAGCACTCCCAAGCTCCGCACCCCGAGGCTTAGCACATCCAGTCTCAGCACCCCCAGGCTCAACACCCCAAGACTCAGCACCCCCAGGCTCAGCACCCCCAGACTTAGCACCCCCAGGCTCAGCACCCCTAGACTCAGCACCCCCTAGCTCAGCACCCCAAGGCTCAGTACCTCCAGACCCGGCACCCGCAGGCTCAGCACCTCTAGCAGCACCAGAGTCAACAGCTACCTCGACAGGCTCGACTGCGTCTACCTGGGAGACACCTGACGGGGCAGGACCCTGAGGGGGGAGTGGGTCTACTAGGGGAGGACCTAGCACAAGGAAGAGGGGCGGCTTGGGAAGGGACGCAGCGTGGTAGGGGAAGAGACGGGAGTAAGGCACCGACTCGTCAAAGGTGACGTCCTGGGAGGACAGAACACGGCGCGAGGTGGGGTGGTAAAATTGCCAACCAGGCGCGTCAGGGGGGAAGCCAAGGAAGACGCAGGGAACAGCACGAGGGGACAGCTTGTCCAAACGCCCGAGATACCCAGACCCGAAACGCAGACGCATCGCCAACCTTCCCCGTCCACCGCAGGGTGGGGGAGGTCTCTGGTAAGGAGAACCGGGGCTGAAGGTTGAGCAAATGCGCCGAGTACAGAACCGGAAACGTCCACAGAAAATGGGGGGCAGCCGCATGGATCATGGACATACGAGCGACGTCCATGACCATGCCAATGCGGCGCTCAGCAATCCCATTTTGCTGTGGAGAAGCCGGAAGCGTGAAGGTCTGACGGATGCCCTGTGCACGACAGAAGGCTCCCAGACAGGCAGAGGAAAACTCCCCACCTCTGTCAGAGTGCAGACGCCCAACAGGAAAGTCCGAGCCAAAACTCTCTCTGAGCTGGAGACGACCTGCGCGGATCCAGTCAATCAACACCTCAGTGACTTCACCCTTGCTGCGCAAGGGGAAGACCGTGGTGTAACGCGAGTAGTCGTCAACCACCAACACGAAGAAACGCTCGTGCCCCTGGCCACGGACGCGGGCTGGGCCCCACACGTCCATGTGAAGAGTCTGCAACGGAGCCTCTATCGGAGGAAACTCGGAGGAGTGAGGGGCGGCGCGCTGTCGCTCCTCGACGCAGGGGACGCAGGTAGGGGCATGCCCTGGAGGTAGGGGAGGGAGAGACCGGGGGAGACCAGAGACAAGGACACAGGAGGCCATGCCTCGGAGACGAGGCAAAGAGGGGTGACCAAGGCGGTGGTGCCAAAGGAGATTCTGGTGAGACAGGAGACCACACAAGCAGGGAGCAGACTCAGGACTAGACCTGGACGGTGCAGCAAACACCTGACTCGACGCAGCGACCTGACCAGGCTCCGCAGCCGGAGGAGACTCAGTAGTGAGGGAGTACAGGCTCGACCCCGGCCAACGGGTGAACGTGGCCAAGTGTCGGCCTGTCCGAGCACACGTGCAGTGGGTCGCCCGCTGACTCGCAGGAGTGAACTGGTCAACCCCCTTATCCTGTAGATCAGCTCCACTCACCAAGTTTGTAGAGAACGAGGGGAGGTAGAGGCCTGACAAGGTGCCAGAGGGGGTTGCCGGACACGGTAAGTCAGTGGAGAAGCGAGCAAGGACAGGACCCCCAGAGGGGTCCGCCAAGGAGACTGCAACCGGCTGACTAAGCGGCGTAAGTGTGGTGCGGTCCCGAAAGAAGGAGCGGGAAGCACCCGAGTCAAGGGTGAAGGTGTCTAAGGCCTGAGCCGACCTAGTGCCTGAGAGAGCGGACTCACCAGCACCTGGGGCAGCAGACGCACTAGCACCTAGAGAAGTAGCCTCACCAGTACCTAGAGCAGCAGTCTCAATGCCTGGGTCAGGCGGAACACACAGGTAACAGTCACCCTCAACACAATCAGACACAGCATACATGGCAGCAAGAATAGCATCAAAATCAAGATCAAAGATAGCAACCCCCGCCCTAGACAGCTCTCCCCAGCGAGGGATCTCAAAGGCCTCAGGGAACTGGTGATGCCACGCGTCCGTCAGGTGGCCGAAGCAGCGCTGGGTGGAGTGCGGGCCCCCGCACTGCTCACTTGCGCGGTCGCCGGTACGGAGAACGTAGGTGCAGGGACCAGTACCCCCACCGCGCTGACGCGCAGCGTACCACTCACGAAGGTGCCGAGGGGTCAGGGTCTCACGACTGCGCTGCTGCGGCTGGCGCGGACCACCACCGGAGCCACTGCTCTGCACGGAGCCGCGACCAGGTCCACTGCTGCCGCCGCCGCCTCCGCCACCTCCGCCGCCTCCGCCATCTCCGCCGCTCCCACCACCTCTGCCGCCTCCGCTCCCTCCGCCACCGCCGCCGCCTCCTCCGCCTCCACTGCTGCCACCAACACCTCCACCCTAGCCACCACTCCCACCACCACCCCCACCCCCTCTACTGCCTCCACCACCACCTCCACCGCCCCCGCCAGCCCCTCTAGCGCCTTTGCCCCCATTTTCCTTGCCGGTGCAGCGTCTCCCGCTCGGGGTAGACGCAGCACCGACTGACTCGAAACCAGCGAGGTCGGCCGCAGCAGCAGAAGCAACAGAGGGCAATAGGGGGGAGGGGGAACACCCCTCAAAGACGGGGGTGCGAGGGTCACCACGAGAGGCTCCTATAGTGACTATGCTCTTCTCTGCTGCTAGGAGGCGCTCCTCGAGGAGGTCCACGGTGAGTGTGGTGGGGCAAACTGAGAGGAAGTGGTCTCTAACTAAGCGAAGGGAGTCAGGGAGCCGGGTGACAATGTAGTAGAGGGTGATGTACATGGTGGGGGGGGGTTCTTGGCACAGAACTTAGCAGGAAGCGCAGCACGGTAGCAAATGTTTCTAGTACGAAGGTGAGTGATGAGGTCAGCAACTGTGGGAAAGGCAGCAAGGTAAGGGAACAGGTACGGCAGCATGAGGCGGCTAAGAGCAGCAGTGGCACGGGAGGAGTAGCGTGCAACTACAGCATCGTACAAGGTCTTAGCACTCTTGTACTGACTAAAGTGTGCACGCTCAGCGGTCGGTAAGTGGCGACGCACAGCAAGGCGAGCAGCAGCATCGCGTGTGGCCCACTGTGACCGAACAGTGCTGTCAGCAGTAGCAGGCGGGGCACGAGAGACACCAGAGGTGAGATCGAACAGAGAGAGTCCGTCTGCCCTATCGCACTGAAGAAACAGCTGGAGGTCATCGAGCCAGACCTCAAAGTCAACGGCACGGCCCTTAGCATCAAAGGTAAGGACACTAGGGGTAGCCATGACTGCAGTGGCCTAGTAGGGAGTGATCTCACCAGTCGGAGGAAGTAGGGTCGGAGCGCACCGGTAGGAACAGCAGCGGCTCGACAGTAGGCCGGCTCGGCGGCTCGGCTGCTGGGCGGCCCGGCTGCTGGGCGGCCCGGCTGCTGGGCGGCTCGGTTGCTGGGCGGCTCGGCTGCTGGGCGGCTCGGCTGCTGGGCGGCTCGGCGGCTTGGCGGCTCGACTGCTCGGTGGCTCGGCCGCTGGGCGGCTCGGCTGGTGGGCGGCTCAGCTGCTGGGCGGCTCGGCGGCCCGGTCGCTGGGCGGCTAAGCGGTGACGGGGCCGGTAGAGGAGGCGACGTGGCCGTTGGGGGAGGTGACGGGGTCGCAAAGGGCGGCGACGGGGCCTCCAGGGGAGGGCGACGGGGCCGCAGGTGACTACGACGGGGCTGCAGGTGGCGGCGACGGGGTCGTAGGTGGCGGCGGCGGGGCCGCAGGTGGTGGCGACGGGGTCGCAGAGGGGCTGCAGAGGGGCCGTAAGGGGCCCAGACGGGGCCGCAGAGGGGCCGCAAGGGGCCTAGACGGGGCCGAAGAGGGGCCGCAAGGGGCCTAGACGGGGCGGCGACGGGGCCGTAAGGGGCCGCGCGAGGGTCGTAAGGGTGGCGTGAGGGGCCGTAAGGGGCCGCTAAGGGCGGCGCAAGGGGCCGACGGGCGGTGCGAGGGGCCGTAAGGGGCCGCAAGGGCAGCGCGAGGGGCCGAAAGGGGCCGTAAGGGCAGTGCGAGGGGGGGCCGACGGGTGGCGCGCGGGGCCGTAAGGGGCCGTAAGGGCGGCGCGAGGGGCCGTAGAGGGCGGCGCGAGGGACCGTAAGGGCGGCGAAGGGGCCGTGAGAGGGGCCGCAAAAGGCGACGCGAAGGGGCCGTGAGAGGGCGCGACAGTAGGAAGGGCACACAGAGCGCGACTCGGGCAGGAGCGAAGCGCGCTACGGGCAGAAAAAAAATATCGTGGTGGGCCCTAGGAAGCGTTCCCACTAGGGAACCTGCTCGATACCATGATAAGAAACGAGGAATGAAATGACGAAGGGGAAAGTTGGGTACAAGTACAAACCCTAGAAATGTGTTGTACCCCATATGTGCTACCCCACTATAGCCTACATAGGCTAGGTCATATAAGCCTGACACAGTACCGTATTCAAAACTGCTCAACATGCATACAGTATGGGAAGGGTATTACTATAGTTGACAAATTTTATTTTCATGATTTTATAAAAAATATAAACATGAAAATAAAATTTGGCTAAATCGATCGTAAAGGGTTGCTTCGCAGCCCAAACAAGAGGCGACGAAATCGTCTTAGGGTTGCGAAGCAACAATTGTAACATGCGTTTGAAGTTTGAACGACCTTAATGTTGTCGTTATATTTGGATTAAAAAAATTACGTGTTCTTTTATCTTTTGATACGAAACTCGATTTCGTATGGTTTTATTTTTCCTTTTTTGTTTCACCTTGAACCAAATTGATGATGATGGATTGTATACATGATAGGGCTGGGATATAATGGAAGTATACAAACAGAAATAGTTGTAGATCTGTTTTATATATTTCCAGTTATCAATCGTTTTCACCAGGGAGAGTGCTGCTGCCTTCATTGCGCGATGACGTCAGCAGCGTTGATTAGATACTACGCAGAAATATCCTAGCGTTGAAGCTAACGTCATTAAGAAACTCCCGAGAAATTTTGAGAGACACAGCTGACGTCAGCTGCAATTGTTTGCGCGCGACACCTCGGGCGACGCAGCTGACGTCAGCCGCAATTTCTGACGTCGCTGCAATTCGAACGTCGCTGCTCACGTCAGCCCGAAATTTCTTGCGCGCGAAATTTCAGGCGACGCTGTTGACGTCAGCCCGCAATTACATCGCGTGCGACTTTAGTGGTTGCAAGGCTGCCCAACTGTTTCTAACTGTTTCGACAGTAAGAAACACCACAGCATTTTGACAGCTGTCAAAACGGTGACAGTTTTTTGACAGCTGTAAAAACAGTGCTCAAAGGAATAACACCAGTTGATGTTTTTGTTTCTGCCAGCTGTCTGCACTGTTGACGCGGTTTCAAGGTGTCGTTTTCTACGGTAGTAACTGTAAAAATCAGGACCGATCTGATTGTGGAAAGATCCGATTCCAACTGTTTCAGTTTCATATGCCATGCTATCTCTAGTGCCATAAACTACAAAGGCCAACTTGTTATGAAATTGACTGTGGCTGAGACCCATTTCACTACAAAGGCCAACTTGTTATGAACTATGAACTAGAAACAAAACAAACAGCATTGTTCAATTGGCTGTTTTGTTTCTAGCTCAATGCTTCCAACTGTTTTTTTTTTTGTTTCCACTGCACAGTAACAATTCTCTTACCATTGGTCAACTTTGTATCCAATCAAGAAAGGCTCTTCCTTTTCTCCCTTCCCAAAGCAAAACCTCTAGCCCTTTCTCCCTTTCTTTCCCATCCTTCTCTTTCTCAAACCAAACTCCACATTTTCTTGGAGCTTGTTTCATTGTTCTTCCTCACAACACATTCAAGCTCTCTTTTATCTAGTGATAACTCTTCAAGCTCCGTTAGTGGTCACATTCAAGGTACCTAGTGATAACTCTTCAAGCTCTCTTTTATCTAGTGATAACTCTTCTTGGTTCTCTCTTGCTACCTATGAAGTGAGTTGAGATATTCTCTTCTTTAGTTAACTACTCTATTTCAAACTCTTCCAGCTACTCTCAACTTTGATCACTTTTCAGAGTGTACCCTAGCATATCTATCTAGATGAAAGTCGAGCTCAATTCTTGTATGTTTTTATTATCCTCATGCATTGACTTCTATGTTTTTGCATTTACCAACATACACTCCAACACATTGTTTTTGTTATTCCTGGACGTGCTTCTTATCAGGCATCAACAATTGGTTTACATCAGCATCTTAACTTCAGGCTGCACCGAGCTCAAAGTCTGCATTTGAAGTTTTTGTGGTAATATAGTGAAATTGCTAGTTTGTTAATGTTTTTTTCAAACGGTTTTTTATTTTTACTTTGTCTTACAATCCTCTAAGTCTTATGGACAGTGATCTTGTTCTTCATTATGTTATTTATATCAGGAGGGAAAACAAGAACGGATTCATACTATCAGCATTGAAATTGTGCTAGATTGTTCAGCATACCAAGGTTGTAATATGATGTTTGCTTATGTTTACCAATGTATTTTTGTAAATTCTATTCAATGTTTTTTGTGTCACAACCAATATTTCACTATTTTAATGATTGCTCCTACTTCTGATTTGAATGCAGCATTTCTAACCTTTGATGCATACATGATACGTTCTGTGTACTGTCTTACAGCAACATCATCAAGATTCAACAACATCCCTTCTGAAATTGAGTGTCTGGTGGAGTGTTGGCTGTAAGCTATAAAGGTATTTACAATGGTTTTTTATGTACAATGTATAGTGATTTCATGGAGTACTCGTTTTGAGAAAGTTATTTGGTGGTATAGTTAGTACTTTTTTTCTAGTAGGTAAATAAATGTTTGTGTCAAACATTATATATGTTATGCTTGTGTAGGCTACAGTGGGTTAGCCTATAGGGGGTACACAATTCTAGGGTTTCCTACTTGTACTCATTTCACTGCTAGTTCATTCATTCCTGTTCACTTGTTTCACATGGTATAGAGCGGGTCCTTCCTTAGGACCGTTTTTTTTTAGGGCCCACCGAAGCGCGCCCCGAGGCGCGCCTTTTTTTAGCGACCCCTCGGGTCGCCATTTCCCTCGCGGCCCCGCTGTCCCTCAGACGCGGCCCCGCCACCTCTCCTGATCGCGGCCCCGCCGCCTGCTTGACGCGGCCCCGCCGCCTCCACTGACGCGGCCCCGCCGCCGGCTCTGACGCGGCCCTGCCGCCCGCTTCGTCGCGGCCCCGCCGCCTGCTTGACGCGGCCCCGCCGCCTCCACTGCCGCGGCCCCGCCGCCGCCTCTGACGCGGCCCTGCCGGCCCGCCGCTGCACCCTACGGCCCGCCGCTGCACCCTACGGCCCGCCGCCTCACCTGACGGCCCCGCCGCTGCACCTGCCGGCCCGCCGCTGCACCTGCCGGCCCGCCGCTGCACCCAGCGGCCTGCCGCTTCACCTGACGGCCCCGCCGCTGCACCTGCCGGCCCGCCGCTGCACCCTACGGCCCGCCGCCTCACCTGGTCGGCCCGCCGCTGCACCCTACGGCCCCGCCGCTGCACCTGCCGGCCCGCCGCTGCACCGGTCGACCCGCCGCTGCACCTGACGGCCCCGCCCCTGCATCTCCCGGCCGAGCCGCCCCAGCAGCCGAACCGCCCGGGACCCGAGCCGCCCTGCCGCCGAGCCGCCCGGGAGCCGAGCCGCCCTGCACCCGAGCCGCCCTGCCGCCGAGCCGCCCGGGAGCCGAGCCGCCCTGCGCCCGAGCCGCCCAGCCGCCGAGCCGCCCGGGAGCCGAGCCGCTGTGCACCCGAGCCGCCCGGTCGCTGAGCCGCCTTTCTGCAGAGCTGCACGACCTGCCCTGCCTGGTGAGCACAGTCCCACTGACACTACGAGCTCTTTCCCTACTGCTTGCACTGCGTCGCTGTCGTCGCCATGGCTACCCCTAGTGTCCTAGCTTTTGACGCTGAGGGTCGCGCCATTGATTTTGAGGTCTGGTTAGACGACCTGCAGCTGTTCTTACAGTGCGACAGGGCTGACGACCTTTCTCTCTTTGACCTCACCTCTGGCGCCTCTCCTGCTCCTGCTGCTGATGCTGATCCCACTGTCCGCTCTCAGTGGGCCACCCGCGATGCTGCTGCACGTCTTGCTGTGCGTCGCCACCTCCCTACCTCTGAGCGTGCGCACTTTAGTCAGTACAAGAGTGCTCATACCTTGTACGACGCTGTAGTTGCGCGCTACTCCTCCCCTGCCACTGCTGCACTGAGCCGTCTCATGCTTCCCTACCTCTTTCCTGACCTCTCTGCCTTTCCCACTGTTGCTGACCTCATTACGCACCTCCGCACTAGTGACACTCGCTACCGCGCCGCCCTTCCTGCTGAGTTCTGCGCTAAGAACCCACCCCCCATGTACATCGCTCTCTACTACGTAGTCGCGCGCCTCCCTGACTCCCTTCGCGTCGTCAGGGACCACTTTCTCGCAGTCTGTCCCACCACCCTCACCGTCGACCTCCTCGAGAAGGCCCTCCTCGCAGCGGAGAAGAGCATAGTCGCTGTAGGTGCTTCTCGTGGTGACCCTCGCACCCCCATCTTTGAGGGGTGCTCTCCTTCCCCCTTGCTGCCCTCTGTTGCCTCTGCTGCTGCTGCCGACCTGCTTGGTCTTGAGTCGGTCGGCGCGGCGTCTACCCCTAGTGGGAGACGTCGCTCCAGCAAGGGCAAGGGGGGCAAGGGCGCGGGTGGAGCTGGAGGGGGCGGTGGCGGTGGCGGCGGTGGCGGCGGAGGGAGTGGGGGTGGCGGCGGGACTAGTGGCGGGGGTGGTGGTGGTGGTGGCAGCAGCGGCGGAGACGGTGGTGGTGGTGCCAGCGGTGGTGGTGGAGGCAGCGGCGGAGGTGGAGGCCGCGGAGGTGGAGGCGGTGGAGGCGGCAGCGGAGGAGGCGGTGGTGGTGGAGGAGGTGGAGCTGGTCGGGGTGGTACCCAGCAGCGTAGCGGCGGTGGTGGTGGCCAGCGCTCGCAGCGGCAGCAGCAGCAGCGCTCGCGGGACATCCCTCCGCCTCAGCAGCTTCGTGAGTGGTACGCTGGGCGTCAGAGGGGTGGGGGTATTGGTCCCTGCACCTACGTTCTTCGTTCCGGCGACCGCGCGGGTGAGCAGTGTGGGGGTGCCCACGCCACCCAGCGCTGCTTTGGCCGCCTGACGGACGCTTGGCGTCAGCAGTTCCCTGGGGCTAGTGAGATCCCTCGCTGGGATGAGCTTCTAAGGGCTGGTGTAGCGATCTTTGATCTTGATTTTGATGCTATCCTTGCTGCTATGTATGCTGTGGATTATAGTGAGGAGAATGAGGGTTACCGGTGTTTCCAGCCCGACCCGGGCATTGGTACTGCTGCGCTAGGTGCTTGTGAGGCTGCTGCTCTAGGTGCCAGTGCGTCTGTGCTCTCAGGTACTGGTGAGACTGCGCTCTCAGGTACTGCGTCGTCCTCGTCCTCCCTCACTTTCACACTTGACTCCGGGGCTTCTCGCTCCTTCTTTCGAGACCGCACTACCCTTACGCCGCTCGGCCGGCCGGTTGCGGTCTCCCTTGCTGACCCCTCTGGGGGTCCTGTCCTGTCTCACTTCTCCACTGTCCTCCCGTGTCTGGCTGCCCCTTCGGGCACCCTGTCTGGTCTGTACCTTCCCTCGTTCTCTACGAACTTGGTGAGTGGAGCGGACCTGCAGGATGTGGGGGTTCACCAGTTCACTCCTGCGAGTCAGCGGGTGACCCACTGCACGGAGGCACGCACAGGCCGACACCTGGCCACGTTCTCGCGTCGGCCGGGGTCGAGTCTCTACACTCTGACCGTTGAGTCTCCTCCTGTCCCTGCGTCTGGTCAGGTGGCTGCGTCGGGTCAGGTGCTTGCTGCTGCGTCCCGGTCAGGTCCTGAGTCTGCCCCCTGTTCTTGTCGCCTCCTGTCTCACGAGACTCTCCTGTGGCACCACCGTCTTGGCCACCCCTCCTTGCCCCGTCTTCGGAGCATGGCTTCCCGTGTCCTTGTCTCTGGTCTTCCCCAGTCTCTCCCTCCTCTCCCCTCCGGGCCAGGACCTTCCTGTGTCCCCTGTGTCGAGGGTCGCCTCCGGGCTACTCCTCACTCCTCCCACTTCCCCCCGACAGAGGCTCCCCTGCAGACGCTTCACATGGATGTGTGGGGCCCAGCCCCCGTCCGTGGGCAGGGTCACGAGCGCTACTTCCTGTTGGTGGTTGACGATTACTCGCGTTACACCACAGTCCTCCCCTTGCGCAGCAAGGGTGCGGTCACTGAGGTGCTGATCGACTGGATCCGCGAGGCTCGTCTCCAGCTCAGGAAGAGCTTCGGCTCGGACTTTCCTGTTCTGCGTCTGCACTCGGACAGAGGCGGAGAGTTCTCTTCTCGCCTTCTGCGGGACTACTGTCGTGCACGGGGGATTCGCCAGACCTTCACGCTACCGGACTCACCACAGCAAAATGGGATTGCTGAGCGCCGCATTGGCATGGTCATGGATGTCGCTCGTACGTCCATGATGCATGCGGCTGCCCCCCATTTTCTGTGGCCGTTTGCGGTGAGGTACGCGGCGCATCAGCTCAACCTTCACCCCCGGGTCTCTCGGCCTGCGATGTTCCCAGCCTTGCTGTGGACGGGGAAGGTTGGCGATGCGTCTGTGTTCCGTGTCTGGGGATCTCGGGCGTTTGTCCGCGACTTGTCTGCGGACAAGCTGTCCCCTCGTGCTGCTCCCTGTGTCTTCCTTGGCTTCCCCTCTGACGCCCCAGGGTGGCAGTTTTACCACCCCTCCTCTCGTCGTGTTCTGTCCTCCCAGGACGTCACGTTCGACGAGTCAGTCCCCTTCTACCGTCTCTTCCCCTACCGCACTCCTTCCCTCCCCCCTCCCCCGGACTTCCTTGTGCCGGTTCCCCCCCCGGTAGACCCCCTCCCCCCTCAGGTTCCTGCCCCCTCAGGTGTGTCCCAGGTAGACGCCGTTGACCCGGTCGAGGTTACTGGTGACTCTGGTGCTGCTGCGGGTGCTGAGCCTGGGGGTGCTGACTCTGGGGGTGCTGTGCCTGGGGGTGCTACTGCTGGGGGTGCTGGGCCTGAGGGTGCTACTGCGGAGGGTGCGGAGCCTGGGGGTGCTGAGCCGGGGGGTGCTGTGCCTGGAGGTGCTGGGTCTGGGGGTGCTGGGTCGGGAGCTGCTGAGCCTGGGGGTGCTGAGCTGGGAGCTGCTGAGCCTGGGGGTGCTGCGTCTGGAGCTGCTGAGCCTGGGGTTTCTCCTGCTGCTGCGTCTCGCCGGGAGCCCCTCTCTCCACAGGAGCTGCGCGAGTGGTTCGCTCGCCGCTGGAGGCGTGCTGCTGAGTCTGGAGGTGCTGCTGGAGCTGGAGCTGGAGCTTCTTCGACCGTCGAGGGTGCGGGTGCTGCCGGTCCCGGAGCTGCTGGACCTGCGGGTCCTCCTGGAGCTGGAGCTGCTGAGGGCGTTGGTGCTGAGCCTACTACTGTTGGTCCTGTCGCTGGAGGTGTGGGTGGCGCTGGTGCTGTCGCTGAGGGTGCTGGTGCTGTCCCTGCTGAGTCTGGAGCTGCCGCGCGGCCTCGGCTGTACTTCGTTCCGCTCCTGCAGCAGGTTCTTGGTCTTTCTCCTCAAGTAGAGGGTCCACCGACTGTCCAGTCGCAGTCCCTGCTGAAGCCTTCCTCTCCACTGCCTGCTCCCTCTCCTTACACTGGTCCTACTGGAGGTCTTGCTGAGCGTCGTGAGCCTGCGTCTCGTCCCGCGTCGCCTGTTCGTGCTGCTCGCGCTAGTGGTCGCAGTTCGCGTCAGCGTCCTCCTCCTGTCCCTGGCACGCACCGGATGTCTTTGCGTCCGTCCACTACTCCTCTGCGTGCCCTTTTGCCTTCTCCTCCTGAGTCCTCTCTTCCTGCGCTTGCCGACCCTGAGTCTGACTCTCTTCGTGCTGCCAGTCCTACTGTCACGCGTCTGCTTGCTACTGTCGTCACTGACCCCTCTTTTGAGTCCACTGCTGCGTCTGCTCTAGTCGCTGAGCTCGTCGACTTTGCTGCTCGATGTCGTCTCGACTACGCTGCTAGTCTTGTTGCTGAGTCTGCGTCTGTCTGTCCTCCGTCCGTCGGGGGTGAGTGTGCTCTTGGCACGGACGTCCTAGAGGACAGGCAGGAGGAGTTACAGTGTCTAGCGGCTGCTTCACCTCCTCTCGCGTCTGCTCTGCTTGCCCCTGAGGGAGACCCGGATGCACTAGACATCCCGACTCCGCGTTCTTACGCGGAGGCCGTAGAGGGTCCCTACTCCTCTCAGTGGCAGGCAGCTATGGATGCAGAGATGGCTTCCTGGAAGTCCACAGGCACCTACGTTGACGCGGTTCCCCCTCCTAAGGCGAACATCGTCAGTGGCATGTGGATCTTCAGGGTGAAGCGGCCGCCGGGCTCTCCACCTGTCTTCAAGGCACGGTACGTTGCTCGTGGCTTCAGTGAGCGGCAGGGAGTTGACTACTTTCAGACCTTCTCTCCCACCCCGAAGATGACTACTCTTCGGGTGCTGCTGCACATAGCCGCTCAGCGCGACTACGAGCTTCACTCTCTCGACTTCAGCACTGCGTTCTTGCAGGGTAGCCTGCACGAGGAGATCTGGCTTCGCCGTCCACCTGGCTTCACTGGGACTTTCCCTCCTGGCACCCAGTGGAGCCTCCGACGGCCAGTCTACGGTCTCCGCCAGGCACCGCGTGAGTGGCACGACACACTGAGGACTACGCTTGCGGCTCTTGGGTTTGCTCCTTCTACTGCTGACCCGTCGCTGTTTCTTCGCACCGACACTTCCTTGCCGCCATTCTACATCCTCGTGTACGTCGACGACTTGGCCTTTGCCATAGCGGACACTACTGGACTCGCCTACGTGAAGTCTGAGCTGCTGAAGAGACACACGTGCACAGACCTGGGTGAACTGCGCAGCTACCTTGGCTTGCAGATCACTCGGGATAGAGCACGCCGCACCATTACCTTGACTCAGTCACACATGGTGCAGCAGGTCCTTCAGCGCTTCGGCTTCACGTACTCCTCGCCTCAGGCCACTCCTCTGCCTACTCGCCACTCACTCTCAGCTCTGCCTTCGGATGAGTCCGTAGAGTCGAGTGGTCCGTATGCAGAGCTTGTTGGCTGCCTCATGTACCTGATGACCTGCACACGACCTGACCTTGCATACCCTCTGAGCATTCTTGCACGCTATGTTGCTCCTGGGAGACACAGACCAGAGCACATGGCTGCAGCGAAGAGGGTATTGCGCTACCTGTGCAGTACGTCGGGCATGGGGCTAGTGCTTGGAGGGCGGAGTCCAGTGGTCCTTACCGGCCACGCGGACGCTTCTTGGGCTGACGACCAGGCTACGCAGCGGTCGTCACAGGGTTACACCTTCAGCCTTGGTTCCGGCTCTGTCTCGTGGCGGTCTACTCGCTCGTCTTCGGTTCTCGGCTCCAGTTGTGAGGCTGAGATCTACGCCGGGGCCATGGCTGCACAGGAGCTTTGCTGGCTCACCTACCTGCTGACTGACCTTGGAGAGCCGCCTCGTTCTCCTCCAGTGCTGTACGTAGACAACAAGGCCATGCTGGCCTTGTGTCGAGAGCAGCGCTTGGAGCACAGAACGAAGCACATTGCTCTCCGCTACTTCCTTGCTCGTGAGCTGCAGCAGCGTGGTCAGTTGCGACTTGCGTACGTGGCCTCTGAGGCCAACACTGCTGATGTGTTCACCAAGGCACTCGCGCCTTGTGACCATTAGCGCTTTTGCACCCAGCTGGGTCTTGTGCCTGTCTTGCCTCACTTGCTCTCCTCTTGACTTCACTTGTACTGTGACATATATATATACCTGCTCTTGCTTGTCTAGTTTTATATATATGTCTGTACTCCTGCATGTGAACTGGCCTCTGGCCCTACTCTTGTGCTCGGACTGTGTGGTGACTTTGTGATCCACCCTGAGCTTGCTTTGCTTTGCTTGACTGGTCTTGTGACCCCTTGTTCTCCCCCACTTTGCCTATGGGGGTGTGTCAAACATTATATATGTTATGCTTGTGTAGGCTACAGTGGGTTAGCCTATAGGGGGTACACAATTCTAGGGTTTCCTACTTGTACTCATTTCACTGCTAGTTCATTCATTCCTGTTCACTTGTTTCACAGTTTGTGTGTGATTGTTAATATGTTTCACACTTAATAGTAACATTATTGTGTTTTTGCGATATCCATTTTCCTCACTTCCAAGATGCTGTAGATGCTGTGATTGTTTTGCCTTTTTTGTGTTATTTTTGTTTTCTTATTTTTCCCTGTTTAACCCAATTTTATATTTTTGTTGTCTCCTTTTGTGCGTAAGCTCAGATTAGTGTTTCGATCTGGGCGCTTGAGTCTTACCGAAGCAGAACATTGAAGGTCCATAATGTTTTATTTTTTGCAAAAAATGAGTCATTTGTACTTTTGTGTTTTGATTTTTTTATGTTATTATTGCTGGTCTGATTTTCATGCGTTGGTTATATTTAGGCATGTGAAATATAGATCAGACATATTTCATTGCAACTTGATTAGTTTGGAGAATATTATTTATTATTATGTTTAGACATTGTTTCTATTAACTTTTTGTCAGAATATTATCTTATTGTTCTAGCCTGTAGTGGGGTGCTCTATAGCGAGTACAACCCTTCTAGGGTTTGCTATTTGTATCCTCATTCTTGCTAGTTCAATCCTCTTTCTTTCTTCAAACTTTGACATGCTATCAGAGCAGGTCGATCCCCTTGGATCTATCCTGTGGGTGTGTTCCCACCTCGCTTCCGCTGCTACTTTTTCCTCGAGGCGAGCTGTGGGGTGGCGGGTATGGGGGTGATCGGTGTGCCTTCCTCCCTTTGCTCCTCCTCCTCTTTCGTCTCCCACTGCTGCAGCTGTCGCTGAGGGGGGTGGTTGTGTGGGAGACTGGGGTTTAGGGTTTAAGGGGGGTGCGTGGGAGTAGAGCTAGCGGTGTAGCAGTGGGTGTGTATCAGGGGGGTGGGACTGTGTGCGGGAGGATGAGCGGAGGTTGCCAGTTTGTCGTCAGCAGCACCTGTAGTCCGGGGCGCTGTCCCGGTAGCCCAGTGAGCTAGACTTCTACGCCAGCCGCCTGTGGGTCCGTTGCCCGTCCGCCGCTATTTGAGCCGCGGGGCCTGTTACTCCTGTAGTCCGGGCGCTGTCCGGTAGCCGCAGTGCCAGTCTTCCTCCTGTTGCCCGTGTGTCTGCAGCTTCAGCCGTCGCCTCCTATCTCCTCTCCCCTCACTCTCCCTCCTCCTCCTCACTTGCCCGTTGTGACTACCACTAGCTTTGCTTATAATTGTGAACTCTAAACTATTTCTTCTTGAACTTGTGCTCAGAATGTGTGGTGACATTGTGATCCACCCTGAGCTTGTATTGCTTTGCCTGCTCTGCTGATTACACCCCACTTTGGCTATGGGGGTGTGTCAGAATATTATCTTATTGTTCTAGCCTATAGTGGGGTGCTCTATAGCGAGTACAACCCTTCTAGGGTTTGCTATTTGTATCCTCATTCTTGCTAGTTCAATCCTCTTTCTTTCTTCAAACTTTGACACTTTTTTAATTTTAATATGTCAGTATATGTTTTGTGCATCTATTTTGGTTTTTGTGTCAACTCATTTGTCTGTGTTTTTCAGCGTGTGAACTTGGATTGGCATCGGGGCATCTGAGAGGGCTCTTCGTGACATTTGGAGATGGGCACTCCTGCACCTAGACTCTATACGGGTGCTTCAATTGACGGTGCGTTAAGAAGAAGGTTTATGTTTCGTAAAAGAATTGTGCGTGGGGATGGGGCATGCTTATATCGATGCTTATCACTCGCAATAACCAATAACGATGATCTTTGGCGTCCACTAAAGGACAAAATTGTTCAACACGTACATGCAAATTGGGCTAGATACCAAATCGTGGCGTCGATGTCTCATGATGTGCCACTAGCATCGGCGGATGAATATATCGATTATATTCAACATCCTTCAGTTTGGGGTTCGGTTTGCGAAATCAAAGCATTTTGCGAGTTAATGAACATGACTGTTATTATTTGGCTCCATTCTCGTGAATGGGTGCAATGCGAGGGAATTGAATTTGTAACGCATAATAATCAAATCCATCTTTGATTATCAAACAACCATTACACACTTCTCGAAGAGTGTGACGACGGCGAAACTTGGGGCACCTCATTTCTTGTTGAATCAAGTACACAAACTGTACATGATGCGACTATTGACAAAGACTGCTCTTTCGAACGGAACTTGGTATCACCAGCTACGCTTAATGAAATCTCACATGACGTCGTTCCGAGTGATGATTTTGGATTAAATGATAAGGAGCGTGACACTCCACGAAGTGCGAAAGTATCTACACTTAATAGCGTTGCCTTATCTGATTCAGTGCCAAGTATTGGAATACGTCATGTGCAATCGAGTTGTGTTGACGAAGCAGAAGAAAATGTGACTGTTGAAATTATTGACGATGGAAGGATTGATGCAAATGGAGATATTCATTTCTCACTTCCTGACGTTGCACCGACAAGAGACCTTATTGGTATTATTGCAGAACGATCTCGTTACACAGTAAGGTTGTGTCAAAATTAGAAGAAAGAAAGAGGGTTGAACTAGCAGAAATGGGGACACAAATAGCAAACCCTAGAAGGGTTGTACTCGCTATAGAGCACCCCACTACAGGCTAGAACATAAGAATAACATTCTGACAGGTTGATGGTCAAAGGAGAGAAAATTCGTGTTGGCGGGTTTCTTACTGATCGTCATGCCGCGTGGGCACGTCAATATGCCATCTTAAAGTATAGAGGATTGAATACGAAGGAGAAGCTTCCGTTCGACCGACGATATTTTATCGACAACGAAACAGTCGTGCGCATCCCCTTTTTTGATTCGATATTTAAGATTGATGACGTATCGACACAAATTTCGAAAAAGACGTATACAAGCGTCTTCAAAGGCTGTGAGAAGTTTGGATTTCGTATGATGGTGCGCGGTAAACACCACATGTACGAAAAATGGGATTCGGAAGAATCAGCGGCACGTGCAAGACAATACTTATTGCATCTAATTTTCGGCCCTGAATGTAGGAAAAACTTATCGTTCAATGTGGACGAGTATTATAATGACGGCGATTTTTTTCACAATGATGATTTAGACGCATTGTTTGCCGATATCGAAGAGCGATTCAATGAAGAACACACGCATTTGCAATGCGTGGAGCAAGTTAAAGCTCGATTTGAAGAAGCTTCCAAGGAAGGTCCAATATTCGGGTGCAATAGCTGCGACAAGTTAATGTTCAGACACCAACTATCCAAATTGGAGAATTCAGACTTTTCACAATTGAAGAACGTTTGCAATAGTTGCAAAAATGAAATTGAGAATAAAAAAAGTCCCATTCTTTCACGAATGGGAGGTGCTTTGTTACCGCCACACCATGACGATCTTTCGGGGTTGTCAATTTGGAGGAGCGTTAGTTTCGCCACGTATTGTGTTTTCAAGCATAACACAAAGTCACGTGGGAAAACAATACAAGATACGAGGCGGGATAGTGAATGTGCCTGTTAAAGTTGTTGACATGGTGACAGCATTACCTCGTTTACCACAAGAAGCGCATTCAGTGCGCGTTCGTTTGAAACGTAAATTGCGTAATACAGATAACGTATTTGACGACAACGTGAGGCCCGCAAAGATTTTGCGCGCTATTTCGTTCCTTGAAAAGAAGGATCTTTTCAAACAACATGGAATCACTTTGGACAAGGAAAGGATGTCGGAATTGCAACAAGAGGTTATCGATAGAGAACTTAACGACGAGTTTTTATCACACGATCAAGACACGGATGTGGGACAATCTCGTGAGAGAGATTTTGGTTTGTTGGACGATGAGGAGGCGGAACTAGACATCGACGAAACCGACCAAAACCTAGACCTGAATGTTGGCATACTAGATGTCGAGAGTTGAACGAATGAGAGAACGAGTAGATTAAAGTAGGGCCTAGGCTTAGTAGCCTAGGCCCAAGTAGGATGTCGAGCGGGTTTTACCTAGGGTGAGTATCGAGTGAGTTGGAAGAGAAATTGGAGAATGATGGTTTCACTATAGGGTTCGAAGTACATATAGCATAGGAACCAAATAAGGTGCACCACCAACAACAGTTTAAATAACTACACTAACTACAACTACAAGCAGTTATAAAACATGACAAATATATTTCGACACGCCCCCATAATGCTTGTAGGTAGAAATGTAGTTACGCCATGCAAAAGAATAACAAGCAACAGCAGGTACTGCAGGCGGGCTAACATTGAATAGTTACCCCCTCCATCTCCTCACCCTCCTCCTTCCCCTCCCCCACACTGCTGCAGGAGCAGCAGGGAAGGGGGGAAGAGAGGAGAGGTGGAGGGACGGCTGCATGTTGCCTCACACCCGCCACCCCGGTACCACTCCCCCTGCTCCCCCACATCCTCACACTAGATACGATACTTTGTAATGAGCCGCTTTACCAAAATCTGGAGCAATTCGTCGTGGAGATGGCACCGGGCGAAGGATCAAGACCGATGCCCATCCTTATGGACAAATTTGTCGAAGAATTAGCATTTCCAACATTATTTTGCGGAGAAGCTCGCTTAACCGGTGTTGACACATCATCGTTAAGTTATCGCGAAATTGCCAAGTGGGAGTTACTTAACCAAGATGCACGCTTCTCTTCGTGTCCATCAAATATATTCTTTAAAATGTTTAAGTTGGAATTGCTTCAAATGGACAGCGTAGTTGGTACTCGCGTGCGAAGGGAGATGATTGAGCACATTGGTCAGTATTCGGCAAAAGATATGCTGAACATTGACGTACGACGATTGTTGCAGAAAATAGATGCATTGTTCAACGAATTCAAAAGTTTTCGTGTATCGCCACAGTACTTGGAAGATTGCAGACGTGATATATTCGCAATGATCAGACAACTGGGTCCGCCAACATTTTTTCTAACTATCTCCATGGCGGATACAAAATGGGTCGACTTGCACGTTATCTTGCTTGAGCACAACAGAAATACAGGAAACCTTGCTAAACTTTCAAACACTAATATAAATCCTCCTCTAGACTTTGAAACCATAGCTTTACTTGTGCGTACATTCCCAGTGGTATGCGCGAGATACTATGTCGAACGGAAGAATGCACTGTTTCGAGAGATCTTGACGAGGAAAACTGGCATTCTCGGAACAGTCGTTGATTATTTTGTTCTCGACGAATTCCAGCATCGAGGTGCTCCCCATTTGTTAACTCTAAGTACTATGCGGAAGCGTGTAAAAACTGAACCACGGACTCAAACTTGGCAACACTTAACTTCACTTTATACCCTCCGAGTGTGACAGCATGTCACCTCATAGCCAAGGGCGTAAGAAAAATAAAGTGAGTAGTTATGCCTTGCTTGAATTGTGGAGTGAGGAATCTTGGTCGAGCAGCGTTTCGGCAGCACTACGTTGTGTTTCTACTCTCGTCAATACGTAGTAGTAGAATTCCGAGCTTGAAAAAGCATAATAACATTGATTGACTTCAAGCAAATACAAGCACACATTTATATGAAGTCCTAAACACACAAAGGAAAACACAAAGCAGTTGCTTAACTGGAATCCAGGCCTTCGCTTTGCTGTAATAGAAAACGGTTGTGAAACTGCTGAAGAATTTGGCTCAATCTGCCTCATTAGAATTAACTGTAATCCACTTGAATCGAGTCCAAAGTCCCCTGCTGATTCACGTCATGAATTTCCGCGAGTTCACATGAGGAATCATGGATACTCGTGTGAGAATCCGTTTTCCAGTTGTAAAACGGATTTTACCGTTGATAAAACGGTATTTACCGTTTTGTACCTGCTTCGAAATGATCACGCTAAGCGGCGTGACTTTCGTGCGAAGTCGGCTGTTTCCAAGTCAGCGCGGGATACTGTCAAACATTATACATGTTATGCTTGTGTAGGCTACAGTGGGTTAGCCTATAGGGGGTACACAATTCTAGGGTTTCCTACTTGTACTCATTTCACTGCTAGTACATTCATTCCTGTTCTCTTATCTTTCACATGGTATAGAGTGGGTCCTTCCTAAGGACCGTTTTTTTAGGGCCCACCGAAGCGCGCCCCGAGGCGCGCATTTTTTTTTCGCGACCCTTCGGGTCGCCATTACTCTCGCGGCCCCGCTGTCCCTCTGACGCGGCCCCGCCACCCCTGCTTGACGCGGCCCCGCCGCCTCCTCTGCAGCGGCTTCGCCGCCACCTCTGACGCGGCCCCGCCGCCCGCTGATCGCGGCCCCGCCGCCGGCTCTGACGCGGCCCCGCCGCCGGCTCTGACGCGGCCCCGCCGCCCGCTGATCGCGGCCCGCCGCTGGCCCTGACGCGGCCCCGCCGCCGGCTCTTAGCCGGCCTCGCCGCCGGCTCCAACGCGGCCCCGCCGCCCGCCTCGACGAGGCCCCGCCGCCGGCTCTGACGCGGCCCCGCCGCCGCCTCCTGATCGCGGCCCCGCCTCGGCTCTCTCGCGGCCTCGCCGCCGGCCCTGACGCGGCCCCGCCCCGGCTCTCACGCGGCCCCGCCGCCGGCTCTCTTGCGGCCCCGCCGCCGGCTCTCTTGCGGCCCCCGCCCCGGCTCTCTTACGGCCCCGCCGCCGGCCCTGACGCGGCCCCTGCCTCGGCTCTCAGGCGGCCCCGCCGCCGGCTCTCTTGCGGCCCTGCCGCCAGCTCTGAAGCGGCCCCGCCCCTGCTCTCACGAGGCCCCTGCCCCGGCTCTCAAGCAGCCCTGCCACCGGCACTCCCGCGGCCCTGCCGCCGGCTCTGACGCGGCCCCGCCCCGGTTCTTTCACGCGGCCCTGCCGCCCCACCTGCAGCAGCCGAGCCGCCCTGTCGCCGAGCCCCCTGGGAGCCGAGCCGCCCTGCCCCCGAGCCGCCCTGCCGCCGAGCCGCTCGGGAGCCGAGCCGCCCTGCACCCGAGCCGCCCAGCCGCCGAGCAGCCCGGGAGCCGAGCCGCTGTGCACCCGAGCCGCCCGGTCGCCGAGCCGCCTTTCTGCAGAGCTGCACGACCTGCCCTGCCTGGTGAGCACAGTCCCACTGTCACTGCGAGCTCTTTCCCTACTGCTTGCACTGCGTCGCTGTCGTCGCCATGGCTACCCCTAGTGTCCTAGCTTTTGACGCTGAGGGTCGCGCCATTGATTTTGAGGTCTGGTTAGACGACCTGCAGCTATTCTTACAGTGCGACAGGGCTGACGGCCTTTCTCTCTTTGACCTCACCTCTAGCGCCTCTCCTGCTCCTGCTGCTGATGCTGATCCCACTGTCCGCTTGTGGAAACAAAGAACGAGGATGGAATGACTATGAACGAAGTGAGTACAAATAGGAAACCCTAATTGGGTTGTACCCCCTATGGGATACCCCACTATAGCCTACAGAAACAAGTAAGCTATGAGTTCTGACACACCCCCATAGGCAAAGTGGGGGAGAACAAGGGGTCACAAGACCAGTCAAGCAAAGCAAAGCAAAGCTCAGGGTGGATCACAAAGTCACCACGCATTCCGAGCACAAGTTCAAAGGCCACAAGGCCAGTTCACATGCAAGATCATATATAGAGATATACAAGAACAAGAGTATATATATGCGAAAGTACAAGCAAGGTCAAGAGGAGAGCAAGTGAGGCAAGACAGGCACAAGACCCAACTGCGTGCAGCAACGCTGATGATCACAAGGCGCAAGTGCCTTGGTGAAGACATCAGCAGTGTTGGCCTCAGAGGCCACGTACGCAAGTCGCAGCTGTCCACGCTGCTGTAGCTCACGAGCAAGAAAGTAACGAAGAGCAATGTGCTTCGTTCTGTGCTCCAGTCGCTGCTCTCGACACAAGGCCAGCATGGCCTTGTTGTCTACGTACAGGACTGGAGGAGAACGAGGCTGCTCTCCAAGGTCGGTCAGCAGGTAGGTGAGCCAGCGTAACTCCTGTGCAGCCATAGCCCCAGCGTAGATCTCAGCCTCACAACTGGAGCCGAGAACAGAAGACGAGCGGGTAGCCCGCCACGAGACAGAGCCGGAACCAAGGCTGAAGGTGTAACCCTGTGACGACCGCTGCGTAGCCTGGTCGTCAGCCCAAGAAGCGTCTGCGTGCCCAGTGAGGACCACTGGACTGCGCCCTCCAAGCACTAGCCCCATGCCCGACGTACTGCACAAGTAGCGCAACACCCTCTTCGCTGCAGCCATGTGCTCTGGTCGGTGTCTCCCAGGAGCAACAAAGCGTGCGAGAATGCTAAGAGGGTATGCGAGGTCAGGTCGTGTGCAGGTCATCAGGTACATGAGGCAGCCAACAAGCTCTGCAAACGGGCCACTCGACTCTACGGACTCATCCGAAGGCAGAGCTGAGAGCGAGTGGCGAGTAGGCAGAGGAGTGGCCTGAGGCGAGGAGTACGTGAAGCCGAAGCGCTGAAGGACCTGCTGCACCATGTGTGACTGAGTCAGGGTAATGGTGCGGCGTGCTCTGTCCCGGGTGATCTGCAAGCCAAGGTAGCTGCGCAGTTCACCCAGGTCAGTGCACGTGTGTCTCTTCTGCAGCTCGGACTTCACGTAGGCGAGTCCAGCAGTGTCAGCTGTGGCAAAGACCAAGTCGTCGACGTACACGAGGATGTAGAACGGCGGCAGAGAGGTGTCGGTGCGCAGAAACAGCGACGGGTCGGCAGTGGAAGGAGCAAACCCAAGTGCCGCGAGCGTAGTCCTCAGTGTGTCGTGCCACTCACGTGGCGCCTGGCGGAGACCGTAGACTGGACGCCGGAGACTCCACTGGGTACCAGGAGGGAAAGACCCAGTGAAGCCAGGTGGGCGACGCAGCCAGATCTCCTCGTGCAGGCTGCCCTGCAAGAAAGCTGTGCTGAAGTCGAGAGAGTGCAGCTCGTAGTCACGGTGAGCAGCAACGTGTAGCAGAACCCGAAGAGTGGTCATCTTCGGGGTGGGGGAGAAGGTCTGAAAGTAGTCAACCCCCTGCCGCTGACTGAAGCCACGAGCCACGTAACGCGCCTTGAAGACAGGCGGAGAACCTGGCGGCCGCTTCACCCTGAAGATCCACATGCCACTGACGATGTTCGCCCCAGGAGGGGGAACAGCGTCAACGTAGGTGCCTGTGGACTTCCAGGAAGCCATCTCTGCATCCATAGCTGCCTGCCACTGAGAGGAGTAGGGACCCTCTATCGCCTCCGCGTAAGAGCGCGGAGTCGGGATGTCTGGTGCATCCGGGTCTCCCTCAGGGGCTAGCAGTACAGACGCGAGACGAGGTGAAGCGGCGGCCAGACACTGGAACTCCTCCTGCCTGTCCTCAAGGACGTCCGTGCCAAGGGCACACTCACCCCCGACGGACGGAGGACAGGCGGACTCAGACTCAGTGACAAGACGAGCAGCGTAGTCTAGACGACAGCGCGCAGCAAAGTCGACAAGCTCAGTGACAAGGGCAGACGCAGCAGACGACTCGAAGGAGGGGTCAGTGACAGCAGTAGCCAGGAGACGCGTGACAGTAGGACTGGCAGCACGAAGGGCGTCCGACTCCGGGTCGGCAAGAGCAGGAAGAGAGGAAGCAGGAGGAGAAGGCAAAGGGGCACGCAGAGGAGCAGTGGACGGACGCAGTGACATCCGGTGCGTGCCAGGGACAGGAGGAGGACGCTGACGCGACCCGCGACCACTAGCGCGCTCAGTACGAACAGGCGACACAGGACGAGACGCAGGCTCACGACGCTCAGTAAGACCTCCAGTCGGACCAGCGTAGGGAGAAGGAGCAGGCAAAGGGGAGGCAGGCTGTAGCTGTGGCTGTGACCGGACAGGCTGCGGACCCTCTAAGGGAGGAGGAGGAGGTGTAAGACCAAGAACCTGCTGCAGGAGCGGAACGAAGTACGGTCGGGGCCGCGCGGCGACGCTAGAAACAGCAGGAACAGCACCAGCAGCCCCGGCAGGAGCACCCACTCCAGTAGCACCTCCAGCAGCACCACCAGAAGCTCCAGAACCTCCAGCCGCAGCACCAGGAGCACTGTCAGTCGGGCCGCCAACGGCAGGCTCAGCACCAACACCCTCAGCAGGACCAGCTCCAGGAGAACTCTCAGACTCAGCAGCTCCAGCACCCACAGTACGAGCGCCGGCGGGGCGCGCAGCAGCAGTACCCTCTGCAGCCGAAGAACCACCAGCACCAGCAGCACGCCTCCAGCGCCCGGCAAACCACTCACGCAGCTCCTGTGGGGAGAGTGGCTCCCGGCGAGACGAAGCACCCCCAGGCACAGCACCTCCAGGCTCAGCACCCCTAGACACAGCACCCCCAGGCACGTCACCCCCAGGCTCAGCACCCCCAGGCTTAGCAACCCCAGGCTCAGCACCCCCAGGCTCAGCACCCCCAGGCACAGCACCCCCAGACTCGGCACCTCCAGACTCAGCACCCCCAGGCACAGCACCCCCAGGCTCAGCACCCCCAGGCTCAGCACCCCCAGACTCGGCACCTCCAGGCTCAGCACCCCCAGACTCCGCACCCCCAGGCTCAGCTCCCGCAGCAGCACCAGAGTCACCAGTGACCTCGACAGGCTCGACCGCGTCTACCTGGGACACACCTGAAGGGGCAGGACCCTGAGGGGGGAGGGGGACTACCGGGGGGGGACCTGGTACCAAGAAGAGCGGGGGTGGGGGGAGGGACGGAGTGCGGTAGGGGAAGAGGCGGTAGTAGGGTACCGACTCGTCGAACGTGACGTCCTGGGAGGACAGAACACGTCGAGAGGTGGGGTGGTAAAACTGCCACCCAGGGGCGTCGGGGGGGAACCCCAGGAAGACGCAGGGAGAAGCACGAGGGGATAGCTTGTCCGCAGACAGGTCGCGAACAAACGCCCGAGATCCCCAGACCCGGAACGCCGACGCATCGCCAACCTTCCCCGTCCACAGCAGGGCTGGGGAGGTCTCCGGTCGAGAGACCCTGGGGTGGAGGTTGATCTGGTGCGCAGCGTACCTGACCGCAAACGGCCACAGAAAATGGGGAGCAGCCGCATGCATCATGGACGTACGAGCGACGTCCATGACCATGCCAATGCGGCGCTCAGCAATCCCATTCTGCTGCGGTGAGTCCGGAAGCGTGAAGGTCTGACGGATGCCTCGCGCACGACAGTAGGCACTCAGGAGGCCAGAGGAGAACTCTCCGCCTCTGTCCGAGTGCAGACGCAAAACAGGGAAGTCAGAGCCAAAGCTCCTCCGAAGCTGGAGACGAGCTGCGCGGATCCAGTCGATCAACACCGCAGTGACCTCACCCTTGCTGCGCAAGGGGAAGACTGTGGTGTAACGCGAGTAGTCGTCAACCACCAGCAGGAAGTAGCGCTCCTGACCCTGTCCACGGACGCGGGCTGGGCCCCACACATCCATGTGAAGCGTCTGCAACGGGGCCTCTGTCGGAGGAAACTGGGAGGAGTGAGGGGCAGCACGCTGGCGCCCCTCGACACAGGGGACACAGGTGGGGCCAGGGCCCGGAGGAAGGGGAGGGAGAGACCGGGGAAGACCAGACACAAGGACTCGCGAGGCCATGCCTCTGAGCCGAAGCAGAGAGGGGTGGCCAAGGCGGTGGTGCCAGAGGAGGGTCTCGTGAGACAAACGACGGCACGAGCAGGGGGCAGACTCAGGACCAGACCTGGACGCTGCAGCAAACACCTGACCAGACGAAGTGACCCTACCAGACTCAGCACCTGGAGGAGAAGCAGTGGTCAGAGTGTACAGGCTCGACCCTGGCCGACGTGTAAACGTAGCCAGGTGGCGACCTGTATCCGCCTCCGTGCAGTGGGTCACCCGCTGACGAGCAGGGGTGAACTGGTGGACACCCGCATCCTGGAGGTCAGCACCACTCACCAAGTTCGTCGAGAACGAGGGGAGGTAGAGACCAGTCAGGGTGCCAGAGGGGGCCGCCGGACACGGGAGGACAGTGGAGAAGCGAGACAGGACAGGCCCCCCAGAGGGGTCAGCCAGGGACACCGCAACCGGCCGACTCAGCGGCGTGAGAGTGGTGCGGTCCCGAAAGAAGGAGCGAGACGCTCCAGAGTCAAGGGTGAAGGTGTGAGAGGCCGAAGCCGACACAGTACCTGAGAGGGCAGACTCACCAGCACCTGAGAGCACAGACGCACTGGCACCTAGAGCAGCAGCCTCACTAGTACCTGACGCGGCAGTACCAATGCCCGGGTCGGGCGGGAAACACCGGTAACAGTCATCCTCATCACTACCAATCGCAGCATACATAGCAGAGAGAATAGCATCAAAATCAAGATCATAAATAGCTACACCAGCCCTAGACAGCTCTCCCCAGCGGGGGATCTCAGCTGCCTCCGGAAACTGCTGACGCCAGGCGTCAGTCAGGCGGCCAAAGCAGCGGCGGGCAGTGTGGGCGCCTCCACACCTCTCCCCTGCACGGTCACCGGTGCGGAGAACGTAGGGGCAAGGACCAAGCGCACCACCACGCTGACGCTGCGAGTACCACTCACGGAGCTGCTGAGGGGCGGGGACGGTGCGAGAGCGCTGCTGCTGCTGTGGCTGCTGCTGCGGCTGCTGCTGCTGCTGCTGCTGCTGGCGCTGACCACCCCCGGAGCTGCTCCGCTGGGACGAGCCACTCCGACCCCCGCCTCCACTGCCACCTCCGCCTCCACCGCCACCCCCGTCTCCACCTCCACCTCCCCCACCAGGACCGTCGCTCCCACCGCTCCCACCGCCTCCTCCGCTACCACCTCCGCCGCCACCTCCGCCTCCACCGCCGCCACCAGTACCTCCACTCCCGCCACCACCCCCACCGCCACCCCCACTCCCCCCGCCACCCCCACCGCCTCCTCCACCGCCCCCTCTAGCTCCACCCGCTCCCTTGCCCCCCTTGCCCTTGCCAGCGCGGCGTCTGCCGCTGGGGGCAGACGCCGCGCCGACCGACTCAAAACCAGTGAGGTCGGCCGCAGCGGCAGAGGCGACAGAGGGCAGCAGGGGGGAAGGACCACACCCCTCAAACATAGGGGTGCGAGGGTCACCCCGAGAGGCCCCTACAGCGACAATACTCTTCTCAGCCGCTAGCAGGGACTCCTCAAGGAGGTCGACAGTGAGAGTGGTGGGACAGACAGAGAGAAACTGGTCCCTAACGACACGAAGGGACTCAGGGAGACGGGTGACGAGAAAGTAGAGAGTGATGTACATGGGAGGAGGGTTCGCAGCGCGGAACTCAGCAGGAAGGGCAGCGCGGTAGCGGGTGTCACTAGCACGGAGGTGGGTAACGAGGTCAGCGACAGTGGGAAAGGAAGCGAGGTCAGGGAAGAGAAACGGTAGCATGAGGCGGCTAAGGGTAGCGGAGGAAGGGGAGGAGTAGCGTGCAACTACAGCGTCGTACAAGGCCTGAGCGGTCTTGCACTGACTAAAGTGGGCACGCTCAGAGGAAGGGAGGTGGCGACGCACAGCAAGACGTGCAGCAGCATCGCGGGTCGCCCACTTGGAGCGAACGGCGGAGTCAGCATCAGCAGGTGGGGCAGGGACAGCGCCAGAGACAAAGTCAAAGAGAGAGACCTCATCTATCGCATCACACAGTAAGTACAGCTGCAGGTCTTCAATCCAGACGGCAAAGTCAATGGCCCTCCCCTCAGCGTCAAAGGTAAGAACATTGGGGGTGGCCATGACAGCAGCTGAAAATCTCACCGGGCTGGGAGAGGCGGGTAGGTCAGCAGCAGAGGAACAGCAGCACGGCTCCGCAGGCGGCTCGGGCGGCGCGGGCGGCTCGGCGGCGGCTCGGGCGGCGGCTCGGCGGCGGTTCGGCGGCGGCTCGGCGGCGGCTCGGCGGCGGCTCAGGCGGCGGCGGCTCGGCGGCGGCTCGGCTGCTGCTGGGCGGCGCGGGCGGCTCGGGCGTCACGGGCGGCTCGGCGGCGGCTCTGGCGGCTCGGCGGCGGCTCGGGCGGCGGCTCGGCGGCGGCTCGGCGGCGGCTCGGCGGCGGCTCGGCGACGGCTCGGCGGCGGCTCGGCGGCGGCTCAGGCGGCGGCGGCTGCTGCTGGGCGGATCGGCGGGGCCGCGTAGCAGAGTGGCGGCGGGGCCGCGACCGAAGAGAGCGGCGGGGCCGCGTAGCAGAGGGCGGCGGGGCCGCGTAGCAGAGGGCGGCGGGGCCGCGACCGAAGAGAGCGGCGGGGCCGCGTAGCAGGGGGCGGCGGGGCCGCGTAGCAGAGGGCGGCGAGGCCGCGTAGCAGAGGGCGGCGGGGCCGCGATCGAAGGGCGGCGGGGCCGCGTAGCAGAGGGCGGCGGGGCCGCGTAGTAGAGGGCGGCGGGGCCGCGTGGCAAAGGGCGGCGGGGCCGCGATCGAAGGGCGGCGGGGCCGCGTAGCAGAGGGCGGCGGGGCCGCGTAGCAGAGGGCGGCGGGGCCGCGTAGCAGAGGGCGGCGGGGCCGCGAGGCAGAGGGCGGCGGGGCCGCGTAGCCGAGGGCGGCGGGGCCGCGATCGAAGGGCGGCGGCGGGGCCGCGTAGCAGAGGGCGGCGGGGCCGCGATCGAAGGGCGGCGGGGCCGCTAGGGAAGGGCGGCGGAGCCGCGAGGGGAAGGGCGGCGCAACGGTCCGCTAGGGGCGACACGACGGGTCGCTAAAAAAAAAAAACGCGCCTCGGGGCGCGGTTCGGTGGGCCCTAGAAGCAGTCCCTAGGAGGGAACCTGCTCTGATTCCATGTGGAAACAAAGAACGAGGATGGAATGACTATGAACGAAGTGAGTACAAATAGGAAACCCTAATTGGGTTGTACCCCCTATGGGATACCCCACTATAGCCTACAGAAACAAGTAAGCTATGAGTTCTGACACCGCTCTCAGTGGGCCACCCGCGATGCTGCTGCACGTCTTGCTGTGCGTCGCCACCTCCCTACCTCTGAGCGTGCGCACTTTAGTCAGTACAAGAGTGCTCAGACCTTGTACGACGCTGTAGTTGCGCGCTACTCCTCCCCTGCCACTGCTGCACTGAGCCGTCTCATGCTTCCCTACCTCTTTCCTGACCTCTCTGCCTTTCCCACTGTTGCTGACCTCATTACGCACCTCCGCACTAGTGACACTCGCTACCGCGCCGCCCTTCCTGCTGAGTTCTGCGCTAAGAACCCACCCCCCATGTACATCGCTCTCTACTACGTAGTCGCGCGCCTCCCTGACTCCCTTCGCGTCGTCAGGGACCACTTTCTCGCAGTCTGTCCCACCACCCGCACCGTCGACCTCCTCGAGAAGGCCCTCCTCGCACCAGAGAAGAGCATAGTCGCTGTAGGTGCTTCTCGTGGTGACCCTCGCACCCCCATCTTTGAGGGGTGCTCTCCTTCCCCCTTGCTGCCCTCTGTTGCCTCTGCTGCTGCTGCCGACCTGCTTGGTCTTGAGTCGGTCGGCGCGGCGTCTGCCCCTAGTGGGAGACGTCGCTCCAGCAAGGGCAAGGGGGGCAAGGGTGCGGGTGGAGCTGGAGGGGGCGGTGGCGGTGGCGGCGGTGGCGGCGGAGGGAGTGGGGGTGGCGGCGGGACTAGTGGCGGGGGTGGTGGTGGTGGTGGCAGCAGCGGCGGAGACGGTGGTGGTGGTGCCAGCGGTGGTGGTGGAGGCAGCGGCGGAGGTGGAGGCGGCGGAGGTGGAGGCGGTGGAGGCGGCAGCGGAGGAGGCGGTGGTGGTGGAGGAGGTGGAGCTGGTCGGGGTGGTACCCAGCAGCGTAGCGGCGGTGGTAGTGGCCAGCGCTCGCAGCGGCAGCAGCAGCAGCGCTCGCGGGACATCCCTCCGCCTCAGCAGCTTCGTGAGTGGTACGCTGGGCGTCAGAGGGGTGGGGGTACTGGTCCCTGCACCTACGTTCTTCGTTCCGGCGACCGCGCGGGTGAGCAGTGTGGGGGTGCCCACGCCGCCCAGCGCTGCTTTGGCCGCCTGACAGACGCTTGGCGTCAGCAGTTCCCTGGGGCTAGTGAGATCCCTCGCTGGGATGAGCTTCTTAGGGCTGGTGTAGCGATCTTTGATCTTGATTTTGATGCTATCCTTGCTGCTATGTATGCTATGACTTATAGTGAGGAGAATGAGGGTTACCGGTGTTTCCAGCCCGACCCGGGCATTCGTACTACTGCGCTAGGTGCTTGTGAGGCTGCTGCTCTAGGTGCCAGTGCGTCTGCGCTCTCAGGTACTGGTGAGACTGCGCTCTCAGGTACTGCGTCGTCCTCGTCCTCCCTCACTTTCACACTTGACTCCGGGGCTTCTCGCTCCTTCTTTCGAGACCGCACTACCCTTACGCCGCTCGGCCGGCCGGTTGCAGTCTCCCTTGCTGACCCCTCTGGGGGTCCTGTCCTGTCTCACTTCTCCACTGTCCTCCCGTGTCCGGCTGCCCCTTCGGGCACCCTGTCGGGTCTGTACCTTCCCTCGTTCTCTACGAACTTGGTGAGTGGAGCGGACCTGCAGGATGTGGGGGTTCACCAGTTCACTCCTGCGAGTCAGCGGGTGACCCACTGCACGGAGGCTCCCCTGCAGACGCTTCACATGGATGTGTGGGGCCCAGCCCCCGTCCGTGGGCAGGGTCACGAGCGCTACTTCCTGTTGGTGGTTGACGACTACTCGCGTTACACCAGAGTCCTCCCCTTGCGCAGCAAGGGTGCGGTCACTGAGGTGCTGATCGACTGGATCCGCGAGGCTCGTCTCCAGCTCAGGAAGAGCTTCGGCTCGGACTTTCCTGTTCTGCGTCTGCACTCGGACAGAGGCGGAGAGTTCTCTTCTCGCCTTCTGCGAGACTACTGTCGTGCACGGGGGATCCGCCAGACCTTCACGCTTCCGGACTCACCACAGCAAAATGGGATTGCTGAGCGCCGCATTGGCATGGTCATGGATGTCGCTCGTACGTCCATGATGCATGCGGCTGCCCCCCATTTTCTGTGGCCGTTTGCGGTGAGGTACGCGGCGCATCAGCTCAACCTTCACCCCCGGGTCTCTCGGCCTGCGATGTCCCCAGCCTTGCTGTGGACGGGGAAGGTTGGCGATGCGTCTGTGTTCCGTGTCTGGGGATCTCGGGCGTTTGTCCGCGACTTGTCTGCGGACAAGCTGTCCCCTCGTGCTGCTCCCTGTGTCTTCCTTGGCTTCCCCTCTGACGCCCCAGGGTGGCAGTTTTACCACCCCTCCTCTCGTCGTGTTCTGTCCTCCCAGGACGTCACGTTCGACGAGTCAGTCCCCTTCTACCGTCTCTTCCCCTACCGCACTCCTTCCCTCCCCCCTCCCCCGGACTTCCTTGTGCCGGTTCCCCCCCCGGTAGACCCCCTCCCCCCTCAGGTTCCTGCCCCCTCAGGTGTGTCCCAGGTAGACGCCGTTGACCCGGTCGAGGTTACTGGTGACTCTGGTGCTGCTGCGGGTGCTGAGCCTGGGGGTGCTGACTCTGGGGGTGCTGTGCGCGGGGGTGCTGAGCCTGGGGGTGCTACTACTGGGGGTGCTGGGCCTGAGGGTGCTACTGCGGAGGGTGCGGAGCCTGGGGGTGCTGAGCCGGGGGGTGCTGTGCCTGGAGGTGCTGGGTCTGGGGGTGCTGGGTCGGGAGCTGCTGAGCCTGGGGGTGCTGAGCTGGGAGCTGCTGAGCCTGGGGGTGCTGCGTCTGGAGCTGCTGAGCCTGGGGTTTCTCCTGCTGCTGCGTATCGCCGGGAGCCCCTCTCTCCACAGGAGCTGCGCGAGTGGTTCGCTCGCCGCTGGAGGCGTGCTGCTGAGTCTGGAGGTGCTGCTGGAGCTGGAGCTGGAGCTTCTTCGACCGTCGAGGGTGCGGGTGCTGCCGGTCCCGGAGCTGCTGGACCTGCTGGTCCTCCTGGAGCTGGAGCTGCTGAGGGCGTTGGTGCTGAGCCTACTGCTGTTGGTCCTGCCGCTGGAGGTGTGGGTGGCGCAGGTGCTGTCGGTGAGGGTGCTGGTGCTGTCCCTGCTGAGTCTGGAGCTGCCGCGCGGCCTCGGGCGTACTTCGTTCCGCTCCTGCAGCAGGTTCTTGGTCTTTCTCCTCCAGTAGAGGGTCCACCGCCTGTCCAGTCGCAGTCCCTGCTGGAGCCTTCCTCTCCACTGCCTGCTCCCTCTCCTTACACTGGTCCTACTGGAGGTCTTGCTGAGCGTCGTGAGCCTGCGTCTCGTCCCGCGTCGCCTGTTCGTGCTGCTCGCGCTAGTGGTCGCAGTTCGCGTCAGCGTCCTCCTCCTGTCCCTGGCACGCACCGGATGTCTTTGCGTCCGTCCACTGCTCCTCTGCGTGCCCCTTTGCCTTCTCCTCCTGAGTCCTCTCTTCCTGCGCTTGCCGACCCTGAGTCGGACTCTCTTCGTGCTGCCAGTCCTACTGTCACGCGTCTGCTTGCTACTGTCGTCACTGACCCCTCTTTTGAGTCCACTGCTGCGTCTGCTCTAGTCGTTGAGCTCGTCGACTTTGCTGCTCGCTGTCGCCTCGACTACGCTGCTAGTCTTGTTGCTGAGTCTGCGTCTGTCTGTCCTCCGTCCGTCGGGGGTGAGTGTGCTCTTGGCACGGACGTCCTAGAGGACAGGCAGGAGGAGTTACAGTGTCTAGCGGCTGCTTCACCTCATCTCGCGTCTGTACTGCTTGCCCGTGAGGGAGACCCGGATGCACTAGACATCCCGACTCCGCGTTCTTACGCGGAGGCCGTAGAGGGTCCCTACTCCTCTCAGTGGCAGGCAGCTATGGATGCAGAGATGGCTTCCTGGAAGTCCACAGGCACCTACGTTGACGCGGTTCCCCCTCCTGAGGCGAACATCGTCAGTGGCATGTGGATCTTCAGGGTGAAGCGGCCGCCGGGCTCTCCACCTGTCTTCAAGGCACGGTACGTTGCTCGTGGCTTCAGTGAGCGGCAGGGAGTTGACTACTTTCAGACCTTCTCTCCCACCCCGAAGATGACTACTCTTCGGGTGCTGCTGCACATAGCCGCTCAGCGCGACTACGAGCTTCACTCTCTCGACTTCAGCACTGCGTTCTTGCAGGGTAGCCTGCACGAGGAGATCTGGCTTCGCCGTCCACCTGGCTTCACTGGGACTTTCCCTCCTGGCACCCAGTGGAGCCTCCGACGGCCAGTCTACGGTCTCCGCCAGGCACCGCGTGAGTGGCACGACACACTGAGGACTACGCTTGCGGCTCTTGGGTTTGCTCCTTCTACTGCTGACCCGTCGCTGTTTCTTCGCACCGACACTTCCCTGCCGCCGTTCTACATCCTCGTGTACGTCGACGACTTGGTCTTTGCCACAGCGGACACTGCTGGACTCGCCTACGTGAAGTCCGAGCTGCTGAAGAGACACACGTGCACAGACCTGGGTGAACTGCGCAGCTACCATGGCTTGCAGATCACTCGGGACAGAGCACGCCGCACCATTACCTTGACTCAGTCACACATGGTGCAGCAGGTCCTTCAGCGCTTCGGCTTCACGTACTCCTCGCCTCAGGCCACTCCTCTGCCTACTCGCCACTCACTCTCAGCTCTGCCTTCGGATGAGTCCGTAGAGTCGAGTGGTCCGTATGCAGAGCTTGTTGGCTGCCTCATGTACCTGATGACCTGCACACGACCTGACCTTGCATACCCTCTGAGCATTCTTGCACGTTAGGTAGCTCCTGGGAGACACAGACCAGAGCACATGGCTGCAGCGAAGAGGGTATTGCGCTACCTGTGCAGTACGTCGGGCATGGGGCTAGTGCTTGGAGGGCGGAGTCCAGTGGTCCTTACCGGCCACGCGGACGCTTCTTGGGCTGACGACCAGGCTACGCAGCGGTCGTCACAGGGTTACACCTTCAGCCTTGGTTCCGGCTCTGTCTCGTGGCGGTCTACTCGCTCGTCTTCGGTTCTCGGCTCCAGTTGTGAGGCCGAGATCTACGCCGGGGCCATGGCTGCACAGGAGCTTCGCTGGCTCACCTACCTGCTGACTGACCTTGGAGAGCCGCCTCGTTCTCCTCCAGTGCTGTACGTAGACAACAAGGCCATGCTGGCCTTGTGTCGAGAGCAGCGCTTGGAGCACAGAACGAAGCACATTGCTCTCCGCTACTTCCTTGCTCGTGAGCTGCAGCAGCGTGGTCAGTTGCGACTTGCGTACGTGGCCTCTGAGGCCAACACTGCTGATGTGTTCACCAAGGCACTCGCGCCTTGTGACCATCAGCGCTTTTGCACCCAGCTGGGTCTTGTGCCTGTCTTGCCTCACTTGCTCTCCTCTTGACTTCACTTGTACTGTGACATATATATATACCTGCTCTTGCTTGTCAAGTTTTATATATATGTCTGTACTCCTGCATGTGAACTGGCCTCTGGCCCTGCTCTTGTGCTCGGACTGTGTGGTGACTTTGTGATCCACCCTGAGCTTGCTTTGCTTTGCTTGATTGGTCTTGTGACCCCTTGTTCTCCCCCACTTTGCCTATGGGGGTGTGTCAAACATTATACATGTTATGCTTGTGTAGGCTACAGTGGGTTAGCCTATAGGGGGTACACAATTCTAGGGTTTCCTACTTGTACTCATTTCACTGCTAGTACATTCATTCCTGTTCTCTTATCTTTCACAGATACGGTTGGTCAACCGTAATCCCGTGGCACCCCCGGTCAAGCGAGAAAAGCCGATCGCTGACGCGATCGTGCTTTGTCTCACGCGGGGCAGGGCAATAATTGCCCTGTCCAGTTGCGATCGTGCAACTGTGCACGGTCGCAACAGTTGCGACACACGCGTGGGCCCTGTGGGGCCACACGCGAATGTCAGGACCACACGCTCGGGTCCTGACAGTCGCGCCCCTTTTGACCAGTGCGAAACTGGTCAAAGGGCTGAGTCAAGAAAAGACTCGAGCCACACTCCCCCGACACACTCGACTCTCGCCATGAGCGCAAATGAAAACTCGTGAGCTTTCATGAGCTTTCATGATGCTCGGAACTTTCATGAACGCTCGGAACTTTCATGAACGCTCACGGTTGTTCATGAAAATTATCAAACGAACATGAGTCGTCATTAGAATTCATGACTCGTCATGATCCGTCATGACTTGTCATGTGCCCTCAACAGAAACACATGAAACAAAATGCAGAAACGAATGCGCACAGAACACACACGAAATGCGGGACTTCATGCAGGCGGCTGGTTGACGTGCAAAATTAAGATTTGCACCCAACAAACTCCCCCTCAAGAAGTCGCCTGCTTGCACCTCTTTGCATGAGCCTAGTTGAGGCTCATACCGCACAACTTAGCACAGCGCCAGTGAGGTTCTTCAGCAAGCCGCTTCGTGAGAAAATCTGCCGGCTGTTGCTGTGTTTTCACATAGAGGGGCTGGATTGATCCCCTCTGCACCTCCTTCCGCAGCCAATGCCATTTGATCTGCATGTGCTTGGTAAGTCCATGCAGCACCGCGTTCTTGGACATTGCAATAGCACTGGAGTTGTCACAAAACAGCGGTGTAGCCGTTTTGTGCTCGTGTCCGATCTCCTCCAGCAGCTTCCTCAGCCAAATCAGCTCCTTGGCTGCATGATACATTGACATGTACTCGGCTTCAGCAGAAGAACCCGCCGTTTCCACCTGTTTCTTTGACCTCCAGCTTACGGGCCCACCACCAAGCACGCACACATATCCTCCCACTGACGACATGTCCTCCTTTTCCGATGCCCAAGTTGCATCAGCAAACCCCGTGAGAAACAGCTCCCTGTCCCCAAGAAGCTCCCCCTTCTCGTTGAGAACCTCTGCTCCTTTCTGCTTCTTTTGAGCCACGGCCGAGTATTGAACTCCAACAGTGGGATAGGAGTTCAAATACTTGATGATGCGCTCAGCTGCATCCACCTGCTCCTCGGTGGGATTTTGTACCACCCTAGCCAGCTGCCCCACAGCAAACGAGACATCCGGCCTTGTGTGTACGGCTGCATAAAGCAAACTCCCCACCATTGACTGAAAACGAGCCTGCTCCCTCTGATCCACCCCTTCATTCTCACCAGCCTTGACGAGTTTGAACTCGGATGGAAGTGGTGTGACAATTTTCCTTCCGACCTCAATCTCATACTTGCTCCCCATGTCGTTGATATACTTCTCCTGGTGCAGCTTCACCCATCCATTGCTGACATCCCTCTCAATATGCATCCCAAGGTAGTAATTCGCCTCCCCCAGGGTCTTGCACTTGAAGTTTTGCATCAGCTTCTGCTGCACCTTCATCACCTCTTGCTTGCTGCTCCCGAACAAGAGGATGTCGTCCACGTACACCAGAAACATGACGAGGCTCTCCTTCTCCCCCATGAGGAAAAGACCCTCGTCACATGCGCTCGCCCTGAAGCCTATCTCCTCTAGAACTGAAGACAGCTTCTTGTACCAGCAACGTGGTGCTTGTTTGAGGCCATAGATGGCCTTCTTCAGCTTGCACACACGCCCAGTACCGTCCTCATAACCCGGCGGCTGCGACATGAACACCTCCACATCTATCAGCCCATAGAGAAAGGCTGTGGTGATATCCATCTGGATTATCACCCACCCACACACAGCTGCACCGGCGAGGAGAACGCACAATGTTGGTGACTTAGCAGTTGCAGCAAAGGTTTCCTTGAAGTCCTCCCTCTCCTTTTGCTGGTATCCCCTTGCAACCAGCCTACTCTTGTAAACTGACACGGCTCCTTTGTTGTCTGTTTTAATCCTTGGAATCCAGCCACAGCTTATGGCTTTCTTCCCCTCCGGCAGTGGCACCAGCTCCCATGTCCCATTTTCCATTTGGCTGTTGTATTCAGCATCCATTGACGCCAACCACTTGTCCCTATCCGGTCCTTTGAGCGCTTCTTCCATGTTCAGCGGTTGAGTTGGTGCGGGTGCCATGAAGCAATAGACTTCCTCCTCCTCTTCCTCATCAGAGTCACAGCTACTTTGAAGCACCAGCAATGCGTCATGTTGCTGCTGCTCTCCCCTTGCTCCTCCGTAATTCCTCAGCTTCAATGCGGCTGCTCGCATTTGGCTTGCAATCATAGGTGAAAGAGCACGACCTGTGGGAGGGGATTTGATTTGGGTCCTTCTTGGGGGAAGAGTGGGGGGAATCACACGTGTTATAGGGTGAGGTTTTTCAGGTGCAACCATTGGTTCCACATCCTTGACCACAGGAAGCTCTGCTGCACCCTCCTCTTCGAGTGCCGTTGCACCTTCCTCCTCTACCCACTCCTCCGCATCAAACCCCATCGTTGCTTGCTCCAGCTGCTGCATGATTTTCTCCTTTGGCTGCTTGGACCAGCTCCCATAGGTGATGTCCTCCATGAATTTGACATCTCTGCTGTCAAACACCACTCCTTTGCTCGGCTCCCATAGCAGCCACCCCTTGCTTTCCGCTGCCAACCCCAAGTGCACACACCAAACAGCCGTTGCACCCAACTTACTACGGTGTGCTTTGGGGATGTGAGCCATTGCCATGCAACCAAACACACGCAGCATGTCAATGGGCGGCTTCCTCCCAAGCCACCTCTCCATGGGGACCCATGACTCACCACCAACGTTGGTGAACACCCGGTTCTTCACCACCGTGGCGTGGCGCACAGCATGTGGCCACTTGGAGTTCCCCAACCCCGACTCAATGAGGAGTGCACGTGCTGTCTCCAAGACCGTGCGGTTGGCCCTTTCAGCTACGCCGTTGGACTGCGGTGTGTATGAGGTGGTGAGCTCGCGGATGATGCCCTGCTTCTTCAGCCATGCAGTCAGCTCCTCCCCAAGGAACTCCCCACCCCGGTCAGTCCTAATCCGCATCACCTTGTGCCCGGACTGCTTCTCCACCAACGGCAGCCAATCGTCACGTATGATGGACGGCACGTGGTCCTTCTTCTTGATTGGATAAGTCCAAGTCACTCGGCTCCAATCATCAACAATTGTGAGAAAATACTTCTCACCCTGTTCCCCTATCACCGGTAGCGGCCCCACCACATCCATGTGCACGAGCTCTAAGAGCTTCTTGCCGCCACCCTCGGTTGCATGAAAGGGGAAGCGTGTAAACTTGCTTAGCATGCAAGTTTCACACTTGTGAGAGACCGCTGCACCAATCAGCTTCAGCCCCTTGACCCCTTCCCCCTTTTGCAGTTGCTGCAGTGCGGGCATAGCTATGTGCCCGAGGCGACGGTGGGCTGTCATCCAGTCCGTTTCACCGCTCCTCGCTGAAACCTTCAGCTCCTCTGCAGCTACAGCATTGCACTCCCCCTCAGATCCACCCTCCTTGCCCCATAACACCACCGGCAGCTGCCACATTGACTTGCAAATGTCGCGGTTCTCGTGAAGGTCCCACAACACTCGCTTTCCCAGCTGTCCCGTGAATGTCTTGGCACCATCGGTGGAAGTGCTGACCCCACATTTGCCTAGCTTCCTGAGGGAGATCAGATTCGCCTTGAGGTCAGGGACGAGTAGCACATCGCTCAACACCACCGACTTGCCGTCGGCACCCTTGAATGCAGCACGTCCCGCCCCCGTCACCTTGAGAGCGTGCCCGGATGCCGACTTCACCTCAGCAATTGGTGCGGTCCCGACGTTGTCAAGGAGATCGGCCCTTGGAGTCATGGTCCATGCCGCTCCCGTGTCCAATATCCACGTGTTGAGCGGGTGCAGTGAAGCTCCAGCATGGGCGATCACCGCCTCCTCTTCCGGCTCCCCAACGTGGAAGAATTGACCGGCTTCCCGTTGCTCATTTTCAGCCGGTTCTTCATCGGCTACCGCTCCGGCGCCGCTCCCATCCTTGGTCCTGTTGGAGGGGGTCCACCATGAAGGTTTAGAACGACAATTAAACCAAGGGTGACCCACCTTCTCACAATACCAGCACTTGCCCTCCATTTTCCCGCCTCCCTTTCCTCCCCCTTTGCCACCACGGCCTCCACCACGTCCCGTTCCCTTGCCACCTTGCTGACTTGAGGGCTCCTCATCCTTAGCAGCCCCCCTCCCCGCCCCTTGCCATTTCTTGCCTTTACCCCCTTTGCCTCCTTGCATGGCGTAGCTGCTGCTCCCCTCTTCACTTCCCCTTAATTGGCGCCTCCGGAAGTCCTCCTCAAGTATCTTGGTGCGGATCCACTCCAACGTCCAGAGGCTCTGGTTTTGGGGAAGGCTTAAGCCGCTCGTGAAGATCATCCAAGATTCCGGCAGCAGTGACAACATCTTTACACACTTGGTTTGCTCGGGGTAGACGATTCCAGCGATGGCAAGCTTGGCGTAGAGTTCTCTCAACTTGTCTAGGATGGGCTGAACGGGTTCTCCTTCACTGAGGCGTAGGGTGGAAAGCTCTCTCTCCAACATGAGAGTAGCTACAACTGATGTGGGGGCATGGAGATCCTTGAGCACGGTCCATGCCTTAGGGCCACACTCTTCCTCCGGGAGAAGGTGCATGATATGCTGGCGTTGAGCGAGATCTAGGCTTTGAGACAAGATGTAGTACCCGGCGGATGAACGTTCGTCTCACTCGTTCTGAAGCTCCGGGGCACTAGGTCGTTTCTCGCTGCCTATCATAAGCTTTAAAAGACCTATTTGCCGAAAATACAGCTGCATCTTCCAAGACCAATCGTCATAGCCCTCTCCACTAAACTTGTCGACGGAGAAGTTCTTCAACACCTCTCTTAGCAGCGGGCCCTGGCTCGTCCGGGCTATCCTAGGCGCGGAGACACCAGATTCTTTGCTACCACTACTCGCAGGGGTTGAATTCCCTTCTTCTCCAGGCGACCCCATCGATGGATACGTTGAGAATGGCTAAGGACCAGCTCTGATACCACGTGTTAACTCTAAGTACTATGCGGAAGCGTGTAAAAACTGAACCACGAACTCAAACTTGGCAACACTTAACTTCACTTTATACCCTCCGAGTGTGACAGCATGTCACCTCATAGCCAAGGGCGTAAGAAAAATAAAGTGAGTAGTTATGCCTTGCTTGAATTGTGGAGTGAGGAATCTTGGTCGAGCAGCGTTTCGGCAGCACTACGTTGTGTTTCTACTCTCGTCAATACGTAGTAGTAGAATTCCGAGCTTGAAAAAGCATAATAACATTGATTGACTTCAAGAAAATACAAGCACACATTTATATGAAGTCCTAAACACACAAAGGAAAACATAAAGCAGTTACTTAACTGGAATCCAGGCCTTCGCTTTGCTGTAATAGAAAACGGTTGTGAAACTGCTGAAGAATTTGGCTCAATCTGCATCATTAGAATTAACTGTAATCCACTTGAATCGAGTCCAAAGTCCCCTGCTGATTCACGTCATGAATTTCCGCGAGTTCACATGAGGAATCATAGATACTCGTGTGAGAATCCGTTTTCCAGTTGTAAAACGGATTTTACCGTTGATAAAACGGTATTTACCGTTTTGTACCCGCTTCGAAATGATCACGCTAAGCGGCGTGACTTTCGTGCGAAGTCGGCTGTTTCCAAGTCAGCGCGGGATACGGTTGGTCAACCGTAATCCCGTGGCACCCCCGGTCAAGCGAGAAAAGCCGATCGCTGACGCGATCGTGCTTTGTCTCACGCGGGGCAGGGCAATAATTGCCCTGTCCAGTTGCGATCGTGCAACTGTGCACGGTCGCAACAGTTGCGACACACGCGTGGGCTCTGTGGGGCCACACGCGAATGTCAGGACCACACGCTCGGGTCCTGACAGTCGCGCCCCTTTTGACCAGTGCGAAACTGGTCAAAGGGCCGAGTCAAGAAAGGACTCGAGCCACACTCCCCCGACACACTCGACTCTCGCCATGAGCGCAAATGAAAACTCGTGAGCTTTCATGAGTTTTCATGACGCTCGGAACTTTCATGAACGCTCGGAACTTTCATGAACGCTCACGGTTGTTCATGAAAATTATCAAACGAACATGAGTCGTCATTAGAATTCATGACTCGTCATGATCCAACATGACTTGTCATGTGCCCTCAACAGAAACACATGAAACAAAATGCAGAAACGAATGCGCACAGAACACACACGAAATGCGGGACTTCATGCAGGCGGCTGGTTGACGTGCAAAATTAAGATTTGCCTCCAACACCATTCTCATTGCCTTATATGGAGTGAGTTTTTGGCATGTGACGCTACAATTCCTTTGGAAAGGATTCTTGAATTCGCAAATAAGCACATTTCGTGTCATGCGCACGACCTCACAAAAGATCCAAAAACGGAAGATCTTTTAAGGGTGCAAACGCATAGTCACACTAGAACGTGCCGATTAAACAAGGGTGGTAGGATACGAATGTGTCGTTTTGGTATACCAAAGTATCCACTTCCCAAAACGTTGGTGTTGATGCCTTTTGACAAAAAATTAGCGGAAGCAGATTTAGAACGTCATAGATCGAATAAAGCGATTGTGGATCAATTTCTTAATATGCTTGGAAAACAACATTTGGTCGAAACGTCTAACCTGACGTTTGCCGCATTCTTGGATACGGTTCGTCTAACATACGATGAGTATATAAGTTGTCTTCGAATAGGTTTGAAAAAACGAACACTATTTCATGCAAGAGAAGTGAGGGACTGTTTTGTAAATAACTTCAACATGATAATTCTGTCAGTTTGGCGTGGCAACTGTCAGAACATATAGCTTACTTGTTTCTGTAGGCTATAGTGGGGTATCTCATAAGGGGTACAACCCAATCAGGGTTTCCCATTTGTACTCACTTCGTTCATAGTCATTTCATTCTCGTTCACTTCTTCTCATGGTATCGAGCAGGTTCCCCTGTGGGAACTGTTCGTAGGGCCCACCACCGCTACCGCTTAACTTTTTTTTTTTCTGCCCGGAGCGCGCTCCGGGCCCTAGTACTTCCTTTTTTTTCGATCTGCCCTAGTGCTCTGACGGCCGCCCGCCCCAGCGCCCGAGCGCCGCCGCCCTTGCGCCCTGACGGCCGCCCGCCCTAGTGCCCTGACGGCCGCCCGCTCTAGCGCCCGAACGCCGCCCGCCCTAGCGCCCTGACGGCCGCCCGCCCTAGCGCCCTGACGGCCGCCCGCCCTAGCGCCCGAGCGCCGCCCGCCCTAGCGCCCGAGCGCCGCCCGCCCTAGCGCCCGAGCGCCGCCCGCCCTAGCGCCCTGACGGCCGCCCGCCCTAGCGCCCGTGCGCCGCTCGCCCTAGCGCCCTGACGGCCGCCCGCCCTAGCGCCCTGTCGGCCGCCCGCCCTAGCACCCGAGCGCCGCCCGCCCTAGCGCCCGAGCGCAGCCCGCCCTAGCGCCCTGACGGCCGCCCGCCCTAGCGCCCGTGCGCCGCTCGCCCTAGCGCCAGAGCGCCGCCCGCCCTTGCGCCCTGACGGCCGCCCGCCTTGACGCCTGAGCGCCGCCCGTCGTCGCCCCAGCGCCCTAGCGCCCGACGCCCGCGAGCCGCCCGTCGCAGCCGCCCGTGAGCTGCCTGTACGCCGCCCGCCGAGCCGCCCGTGCACCCGCCCAGCGTGAGCCGCCCACGACCGCCCAGGCCGCCGTCCCTGAGCCGCCCGCGCCGCCGTCCCTGAGCCGCCTGTGCAGCCGCCCGCGAGCCGCCAGCGAGCCGCCCGTCGCGACGCCCGCGCCGCACGAGCCGCCCGTACAGCCGAGCCGCCCCAACCGCCCGTGCAGCAGACCCGCCCGAGCCGCCCGAGCCGCCCGAGCCGCCCGCGCCGCCCCAGCAACCCGAGCCGCCCGAGCCGCCCGGGCAACCTGAGGAGCCGAGCTCTTGCTCCTGCGTGGCTGCTGCTGCTCCGAGGCGTACGCAGCTGTTGTTCTGCCGAGTTGCTGAGCAGCCGTGCTACCCGACTCTTCGTGCCCGGTGAGACAATCAGCTGCTGCAATGGCCACCCCCAGTGTCCTGTCTTTTGACGCTGAGGGTCGCGCCATTGACTTTCCAGTCTGGATTGAGGACCTGCAGCTGTACTTACTGTGCGATGCGATCGATGAGGTTTCTCTCTTTGACTTTGTCTCTGGAGCTGTCCCTGCCCCTCCTGCTGATGCTGACCCTGCTGTTCGCTCCAAGTGGGCCACACGCGATGCTGCTGCACGTCTTGCTGTGCGTCGCCACCTCCCTTCCTCCGAGCGTGCCCACTTTAGTCAGTGCAAGACCGCTCAGGCCTTGTACGACGCTGTAGTTGCACGCTACTCCTCCCCTTCCTCCGCTACGCTGAGCCGCCTCATGCTACCGTTTCTCTTCCCTGACCTCGCTGCCTTTCCCACTGTCGCTGACCTCGTTACCCACCTCCGCGCTAGTGACGCTCGCTACCGCGCTGCCCTTCCTGCTGAGTTCCGCGCCGCAAACCCTCCTCCCATGTACATCACTCTCTACTTTCTCGTCACCCGTCTCCCTGAGTCCCTTCGTGTCGTTAGGGACCAGTTTCTCTCTGTCTGTCCCACCACCCTCACTGTCGACCTCCTTGAGGAGTCCCTGCTAGCGGCTGAGAAGAGCATCGTCGCTGTAGGGGCCTCTCGGGGTGACCCTCGCACCCCCATCTTTGAGGGGTGTTCTCCTTCCCCCCTGCTGCCCTCTGTCGCCTCTGCCGCTGCGGCCGACCTCGCTGGTTTTGAGTCGGTCGGAGCGGCGTCTGCCCCCAGCGGTAGACGCCGCTCTGGCAAGGGCAAGGGGGGCAAGGGAGCGGGTGGAGCTAGAGGGGGCAGTGGCGGAGGAGGTGGGGGTGGCGGAGGGAGTGGGGGTGGCGGTGGAGGTGGTGGCGGGAGTGGAGGTACTGGTGGAGGCGGTGGAGGCGGAGGTGGCGGCGGAGGCGGTAGCGGAGGAGGCGGGGGCGAGGGTACCGGTGGGGGCGGTGGCGGTGGAGACGGGGGTGGCGGTGGAGGCGGGAGTGGCGGTGGCGGCGGGGGTCGGAGTGGCTCGTCCCAGCGGAGCAGCTCTGGGGGTGGCCAGCGCCAGCAGCAGTAGCAGCAGCAGCAACGCTCTCGCACCGTCCCCGCCCCTCAGCAGCTCCGTGAGTGGTACTTGCAGCGTCAGCGTGGTGGTGCGTTTGGTCCCTGCCCCTACGTTCTTCGCACCGGTGACCGTGCGGGGGAGAGGTGTGGAGGCACCCACGCAGCCCGCCGCTGCTTTGGCCGCCTGACCGACGCCTGGCGTCAGCAGTTTCCGGAGGCCGCTGAGATCCCCCGCTGGGGGGAGCTGTCTAGGGCTGGTGTAGCCATTTATGATCTTGACTTTGATGCTATTCTTTTGCTATGTATGCTGTGACTGGTAGTGATGAGGATGACTGTTACCGGTGTTTCCCGCCCGACCCGGGCATTGGTACTGCTGCGTCAGGTGCTAGTGAGGCTGCTGCTCTAGGTGCCAGTGCGTCTGTGCTCTCAGGTACTGGTGAGTTTGCCCTCTCAGGTACTGTGTCGGCTTCGGCCTCTCACACCTTCACCCTTGACTCTGGAGCGTCTCGCTCCTTCTTTCGGGACCGCACCACTCTCACGCCGCTGAGTCGGCCGGTTGCGGTGTCCCTGGCTGACCCCTCTGGGGGGCCTGTCCTGTCTCGCTTCTCCACGGTCCTTCCGTGTCCGGCGGCCCCCTCTCGCACCCTGTCTGGTCTCTACCTCCCCTCGTTCTCGACGAACCTGGTGAGTGGTGCTGACCTACAGGATGCAGGTGTCCACCAGTTCACTCCTGCTCGTCAGCGAGTGACCCACTGCACGGAGGCTAGCACGGGACGCCACCTGGCTACGTTTACACGTCGGCCAGGGTCGAGCCTGTACAGACTGACCACTGCTTCTCCTCGAGGTGCTGAGTCTGGTAGGGTCCCTTTGTCTGGTCAGGTGTTTGCCGCAGCGTCCAGGTCTGGTCCTGAGTCTGCCCCCTGTTCGTGTCGTCGTCTGTCTCACGAGACCCTCCTCTGGCACCACCGCCTTGGCCACCCCTCTCTGCTTCGGCTCAGAGGCATGGCCTCCCGTCTTCTTGTGTCTGGTCTCCCCCGGTCTCTACCTCCCCTTCCTCAGGGCCCTGGCCCTGCCTGTGTCCCCTGTGTCGAGGGGCGCCAGCGTGCTGCCCCTCACTCCTCCCAGTTTCCTCCGACAGAGGCCCCGTTGCAGACGCTTCACATGGACGTGTGGGGCCCAGCCCGCGTCCGTGGACAGGGTCAGGAGCGCTACTTCCTGCTCGTTGTTGACGACTACTCGCGTTACACCACAGTCTTCCCCTTGCGCAGCAAGGGTGAGGTCACTGAGGTGCTGATCGACTGGATCCGCGCAGCTCGTCTTCAGCTCAGGCAGAGCTTTGGCTCCGACTTTCCTGTGTTGCGTCTGCACTCGGACAGAGGCGGAGAGTTCTCCTCTGGCCTTCTGCGTGCCTACTGTCGTGCGCGAGGCATCCGCCAGTCCTTCACGCTTCCGGACTCCCCGCAGGAAAATGGGATTGCTGAGCGCCGCATTGGCATGGTCATGGACGTCGCCCGTACGTCCATGATGCATGCGGCTGCCCCCCATTTTCTGTGGCCGTTTGCGGTCAGGTACGCAGCGCATCAGATCAACCTCCACCCCAGGGTCTCCAGGCCGGAGACCTCCCCAGCCCTGCTGTGGACGGGGAAGGTTGGCGATGCGTCGGCGTTCCGGGTCTGGGGATCTCGGGCGTTTGTCCGCGACTTGTCTGCGGACAAGCTGTCCCCTCGCGCTGCTCCCTGCGTCTTCCTTGGGTTTCCCCCCGACGCCCCTGGGTGGCAGTTCTACCACCCCACCTCTCGACGTGTTCTGTCCTCCCAGGACGTCACGTTCGACGAGTCGGTACCCTACTACCGCCTCTTCCCCTACCGCACTCCGTCCCTCCCCCCACCCCCGCTCTTCTTGGTACCAGGTCCCCCCCCGGTAGACCCCCTCCCCCCTCAGGGTCCTGCCCCTTCAGGTGTGTCCCAGGTAGACGCGGTCGAGCCTGTCGAGGTCACTGGTGACTCTGGTGCTGCTGCGGGAGCTGAGCCTGGGGGTGCGGAGCCTGGGGGTGCGGAGTCTGGGGGTGCTGAGCCTGGGGGTGCTGAGCCTGGAGGTGCCGAGCCTGGGGGTGCTGAGCCTGGGGGTGCTGCGCCTGGGGGTGCTGAGCCTGGGGGTGCTGAGCCTGGGGGTGCTGAGCCTGGGGGTGCTGTGCCTGGGGGTGCTTCGTCTCGCCGGGAGCCACTCTCCCCACAGGAGCTGCGTGAGTGGTTTGCCAGGCGCTGGAGGCGTGCTGCTGGTGCTGGTGGTTCTTCGGCTGCAGAGGGTACTGCTGCCGCGCGTCCCGGCGGTGCTAGTACTGTGGGTGCTGGAGCTGCTGGGTCTGAGGGTTCTCCTGGAGCTGGTGCTGCTGAGGGTGTTGGCGCTGTGCCTGCCGCTGGCGGTCCGACTGACAGTGCTCCTGGTGCTGCTGCTGGAGGTTCTGGTGCTGCTGGAGGTGCTACTGTAGTGGGTGCTCCTGCTGGGGGTACTGGTGCTGTTCCTGCTGTTTCTGGCGTCGCCGCGCGGCCCCGACCGTACTTCGTTCCGCTCCTGCAGCAGGTTCTTGGTCTTACACCTCCTCCTCCCTTAGAGGGTCCGCAGCCTGTCCGGTCACAGCCACAGCTACAGCCTGCCTCCCCTTTGCCTGCTCCTTCTCCCTACGCTGGTCCGACTGGAGGTCTTACTGAGCGTCGTGAGCCTGCGTCTCGTCCTGCGTCGCCTGTTCGTACTGAGCGCGCTAGTGGTCGCGGGTCGCGTCCGCGTCCTCCTCCTGTCCCTGGCACGCACCGGATGTCACTGCGTCCGTCCACTGCTCCTCTGCGTGCCCCTTTGCCTTCTCCTCCTGCTTCCTCTCTTCCTGCTCTTGCCGACCCGGAGTCGGACTCTCTTCGTGCTGCCAGTCCTACTGTCACGCGTCTCCTTGCTACTGCTGTCACTGACCCTTCCTTCGAGTCGTCTGCTGCGTCTGCCCTTGTCACTGAGCTTGTCGACTTTGCTGCACGCTGTCGTCTAGACTACGCTGCCAGTCTTGTCGCTGAGTCTGAGTCTGCCTGTCCTCCGTCCGTCGGGGGTGAGTGTGCCCTCGGCACGGACGTCCTTGAGGACAGGCAGGAGGAGTTCCAGTGTCTGGCTGCCGCTTCACTTCATCTCGCGTCTGTACTGCTAGCCCCTGAGGGAGACCCGGATGCACCAGACATCCCGACTCCGCGCTCTTACGCGGAGGCGATAGAGGGTCCCTACTCCTCTCAGTGGCAGGCAGCTATGGATGCAGAGATGGCTTCCTGGAAGTCCACAGGCACCTACGTCGACGCTGTTCCCCCTCCTGGGGCGAACATCGTCAGTGGCATGTGGATTTTAAGGGTGAAGCGGCCGCCGGGTTCACCGCCTGTCTTCAAGGCGCGTTACGTGACTCGTGGCTTCAGTCAGCGGCAGGGGGTTGACTACTTTCAGACCTTCTCCCCCACCCCGAAGATGACTACTCTTCGGGTTCTGCTGCACGTTGCTGCTCACCGTGACTACGAGCTGCACTCTCTCGACTTCAGCACAGCTTTCTTGCAGGGCAGTCTGCACGAGGAGATCTGGCTGCGTCGCCCACCTGGCTTCACTGGGTCTTTCCCTCCTGGTACCCAGTGGAGTCTCCGGCGTCCAGTCTACGGTCTCCGCCAGGCGCCACGTGAGTGGCACGACACACTGAGGACTACGCTCGCGGCACTTGGGTTTGCTCTGTCTACTGCCGACCCGTCGCTGTTTCTGCGCACCGACACCTCTCTGCCGCCGTTCTACATCCTCGTGTACGTCGACGACTTGGTCTTTGCCACAGCTGACACTGCTGGACTCGCCTACGTGAAGTCCGAGCTGCAGAAGAGACACACGTGCACAGACCTGGGTGAACTGCGTAGCTACCTTGGCTTGTAGATCACCCGGGACAGAGCGCGCCGCACCATTACCCTGACTCAGTCACACATGGTGCAGCAGGTCCTTCAGCGCTTCGGCTTCACGTACTCCTCGCCTCAGGCCACTCCTCTGCCTACTCGCCACTCACTCTCAGCTCTGCTTTCGGATGAGTCCGTAGAGTCGAGTGGCCCGTTTGCAAAGCTTGTTGGCTGCCTCATGTACCTGATGACCTGCACACGTCCTGACCTTGCATACCCTCTTAGCATTCTCGCACGCTATGTTGCTCCTGGGAGACACCGACCAGAGCACATGGCTGCAGCGAAGAGGGTGTTGCGCTACTTGTGCAGCACGTCGGGCATGGGGCTAGTGCTTGGAGGGCGCAGTCCAGTGGTCCTCACTGGGCACGCAGACGCTTCTTGGGCTGATGACCAGGCTACGCAGCGGTCGTCACAGGGTTACACCTTCAGCCTTGGTTCCGGCTCTGTTTCGTGGTGGGCTACCCGCTCGTCTTCTGTTCTCGGCTCCAGTTGTGAGGCTGAGATCTACGCTGAGGCTATGGCTGCGCAGGAGTTACGTTGGCTCACCTACCTGCTGACCGACCTTGGAGAGCAGCCTCGTTCTCCTCCAGTCCTGTACGTAGACAACAAGGCCATGCTGGCCTTGTGTCGAGAGCAGCGACTGGAGCACAGAACGAAGCACATTGCTCTCCGCTACTTTCTTGCTCGTGAGCTACAGCAGCGTGGACAGTTGCGACTTGCGTACGTGGCCTCTGAGGCCAACACTGCTGATGTCTTCACCAAGGCACTTGCGCCTTGTGATCATCAGCGTTGTTGCACGCAGTTGGGTCTTGTGCCTGTCTTGCCTCACTTGCTCTCCTCTTGACCTTGCTTGTACCTTAGCCTATATATACTCTTGTTCTTGCTTGTTTGCCTCTTGTATATCTCTATATATGATCTTGCATGTGAACTGGCCTTCTGGCCCTTGAACTTGTGCTCGGAATGCGTGGTGACTTTGTGATCCACCCTGAGCTTTGCTTTGCTTTGCTTGACTGGTCTTGTGACCCCTTGTTCTCCCCCACTTTGCCTATGGGGGTGTGTCAGAACATATAGCTTACTTGTTTCTGTAGGCTATAGTGGGGTATCCCATAAGGGGTACAACCCAATCAGGGTTTCCCATTTGTACTCACTTCGTTCATAGTCATTCCATTCTCGTTCACTTCTTCTCAGGGTTGCGATAACAGCAAGTAATAATCACACTTTTGTCTCTGATATCGATACCAAAAGTCAAAAGTTCAACTTTAAACTTCTCTTGATACTGTATCAATCTGATCGGAATTCGATGATATAGTACAATTCCGCCAGATTTGCAATCCGCACGAAAAACCTCAAAGAACTTATCTGTTTCGCTCGGTAGTGTATCGTTTGAGCTCAAATGTGTCTCAAAAAGGACCACGAAATCAAAATCACGCAGACTGTTGATATTCACGTCCTTGTAATGGCCCCGATAACTTCGTACATTTTGAAAGACGAATTTCACACATGAAGATTGTTTTGAGATCACTTCAACTGATGTTGGATCCAATACAAGAGGTCGCTCACGTAAGCGACACATTTGTTTTATAACGCGGGGATCGGTTCTTATGCAGGCTTCTGAAAAATTCGTTATGAATAACCGTTTAGGACTGCGAAAGCGACTTAGAGCAACGTAGGCGCCTTGAGGAAATACTTTTTTTTTTTCTCAAAATGCACAACTCCACCATCAAAAGTAGCGCCTTGACTTCGATGGAAACTAATCGCATTACTTGGTCGTAAAGGAAACTGCATTCGAGATATCATATCGTATCGTGAGTTGACAGAAAACGACTTCTCAATACGTTGTATAGGTGTCCAAGTTTGTTGAACTCCAATACATTTGGACATCAACGATTCAGATTTATTGCGAATGTTTTGCCCGACTTCATCATCGTCAAATTGAACCCATATGATCTCCATCACATGTTGGTCATTTTGTGTAAAATGTACAACTATTCCAGGAGTGCCGTTAGCAAGGCCATCGGATGTATCTACATTACATGACATATGGACGCGCGAAGTAGTAAATAGCTCCAGAAGAGGTAACAATCCATGTGATGACGTCGTCGCAAAACCATGCGGTATGATTGGTTTATTCTTTCTAGATTGATCCTTCCCAAACAACGCACAATCCAATGCAGGGATTGCATGTTTTTCTTCCGAAGAGGAGGAATACACTTCGTGATTAAACGAATCAATGACTTTATTCGTACAGCATAGATGTTGGAGCTCTATTCCTGGTGAGTGGGTATTTATCTGACGCTCGTATAATAGTTGAAGATCCATGCGAGTTTGTTTACCTTCACGTAATCGATTCAATAACTCGGCAAATCTAGCCTCATCGCGCTGACGCATTATCGTTGTGAGCTCCACGAGTCGTACGCGTTCCCATAATTGTGATTCGTTTATGGTTGATGCTGAATGGTCTCCGAAACAATGTATATCACGCACTGGAGGAAGTTGGAAAAAATCACCAACAAATATCATATGCAAACCTCCAAATGCGAAGTTTGCGTTGTTTGTCAGCTCCCGAAGTCTGAAGTCGATCCATTCAAACGTATTTTTTCCCACCATTGATATTTCATCAACAATGACAACTTTTACGTCACCAAGTCGTGCTCGCAAGGTATTCATCTTATCCGATGTCAACTTTTTGATTCGACGATTTTGAACGGCGGGAATCATTAGGGCATTATGTATCGTATAACCCTTGATCTGGAAAGCAGCAACGCCTGAGGGTGCGATCTTTAACACCTTAATGGTACTGAAATCCGTGTGAATCTGCGCATGAAAGATCCGCATCAATCGATCATGTACAGTCTTAATCAATACGGATTTGCCAACGCCGGCACCACCACTCACGAGTATGCAAAGAGGTCCATTTTCGAAAGATCGACGCACGCCTCGAACAATGTGGTCGGCAATTGCACGTTGCTCAGCATTTAGCATACGTTCCATTTGCAAATATTCGTTGTCAGTTGTAACAACGGAACGAAACATATCAATCGAACGAACGGAATCGTGAAAGCCTAGCTCCACACCAATATCCACATCTCCGCCGCATTGAGGCGTATCATTATCAAAATCTTCATTATTATCCTCGTCATGCAATGCGTGTTCAAATGCGCGCATCCATGAATCGCCGCTGATGGAATATTCATTCCTCTTAGAAACGATAAGTTCCTCGTTTGCTCTAAATATCCGTGCGACTTGGATCAGGTCATAAACTTCTTGACGAAAAGGAACAAACAACAGCGTCTGTTCTCGCATAAAATTCGATTCGTCGATATCGCTGTGATAGTTTACGTAACGAATAATCTTCCTGTTCGATCTCTTGCGGTAAAAGCGTTTCTTCGATGAAAGATCCGGTCCTATGAGGTCTTGTCTGGAACTTTTTCCATATTGTGCTGCAAAATCAGCAAGACATACAGCCTCCATAATGAATGGACGATTTATATATCGATCCAGTAGGGCATATGGCATGAATATATTAGACGATTGAGGATCCAAGCGTTCTAATTCCGCCTTCGGCTTCAACAACAACAACCGTTGATGAGGATGATTTGTATTGATGAATTCTACAGCACGTGTGTCAAACATTAGATATGTTCTGCTTGTGTAGGCTACAGTGGGTTAGCCTATAGGGGGTACACAATTCTAGGGTTTCCTACTTGTACTCATTTCACTGCTAGTTCATTCATTCCTGTTCGCTTATTCTCACATGGTATAGAGCGGGTCCTTCTACGGACCGGTTTTTCTTGGGCCCACCGAAGCGCCCCCCGAGGCGCGATCTTTTTTTTAGCGACCCCTCGGGTCGCCATTTCCCCTGCGGCCCCGCCGCCTTCACTGACGCGGCCCCGCCGCCCTCTCTGTCGCGGCCCCGCCGCCTGCTCTCACACGGCCCCGCCCCGGCTCCTTCGCGGCCCCGCCGCCTGCTCTCGCGCGGCCCCGCCCCGGCTTCTACGCGGCCCCGCCCCGGCTTTCACGCGGCCCCGCCGACGGCTTTGTCGCGGCCCCGCCCAGGCCCTTACGCGGCTCCGCCGCCTGCTCTCACGCGGCCCCGCCCCGGCTCCTTCGCGGCCCCGCCGCCTGCTCTCGCGCGGCCCCGCCCCGGCTTCTACGCGGCCCCGCCCCGGCTTTCACGCGGCCCCGCCGACGGCTTTGTCGCGGCCCCGCCCAGGCCCTTACGCGGCTCCGCCGCCTGCTCTCACGCGGCCCCGCCCCGGCTCCTTCGCGGCCCCGCCGCCTGCTCTCGCGCGGCCCCGCCCCGGCTTCTACGCGGCCCCGCCCCGGCTTTCACGCGGCCCCGTCGACGGCTCTATCGCGGCCCCGCCCAGGCCCTTACGCGGCCCCGCCGCCTGCCCCCGTCGCGGCCCGGTCACCTCCTGACGGCCCCGCCGTCCCTTCGTGACGGCCCCGCCGTCCCCTCCTGACGGCTCCTGCCGTCCCCTTCTACCGGCCCCGCAACTGCACCTGCTGGCCCCGCCGCTGCACCTACCGGCCCCCCCCACCACCCACCCCCCCCCTTTTCCCGTCACCCGTCGCAGCTCCTGAGGGGGCCGCAAGCGGCCCCCTCAGGTCGCCTCGACAGGCGACGGGAGAGGCCAGCAGAGGGGTGGCAGGTGTGTGGCCTCCCCTGCTTCTCCTCCTCCTTCATCTCCCACTGCAGCAGCCGAGCCGCTCACCTGCAGCAGCCGAGCCGCCCCACCGCCGAGCCGCCCTGCACCCGAGCCGCCCAGCAGCCGAGCCACCCTGCCGCCGAGCCGCCGGGTCGCTGAGCTGCTGAGCTGCAGTTGCTGCCGAGCCGCCCTGCCGCCGAGCCGCCGAGTCACCGAGCTGCTGAGCTGCAGTTGCTGCCGAGCCGCCTTGCCGCCGAGCCGCCCGAGTCGCCCGAGCCGCCGAGCCGCCGAGCTGCCGAGCCGCTGAGTCGCCGAGCCTACTCTTCCCACCACTGGTGAGCTCTTGCCCTGCTAGCACGCTGCGCGTCGCCTGCTTGCCTGCCTGCCTGCCTTTTGGCTTGCCTGGCTGCCTGCCTCCCTGCTGCTAAACCTGCTCCTGCTTCTACTTGCGGAGCCAAATGCAGCCCCAGCGACGCCGGCGTGAGTCCCTCACGCCCCAGCAGCTGCGTGAGTGGTACGCTGGTTGGGGCTGTAGGGGTGGCGACGCTACTCCTACTTCCACTCCTGCTGCTTCTACTCGTGGTGGCGGCCAGATGCAGCTCCCGCGACCCTCTCGCGTGTCTCTCACGCCTCGCCAGCTTCGTGAGTGGTACGCTCAGAGTGGAGGGTCTCTCAGTGCTGTTCGCTGCTCTTACGTGATTCGCACTGGTACTCGGACTGGTCAGCCTTGTGGGACACGTAGTCATACACCGTCCAGCTGCTTCGCCCGTCTGAGCGACGCCTGGCGTACCGTGTTTGGCGACGAGGCTGAGCTTCCCGACTGGGTGGAGTTGCTTAGGCAGAGGGTAGATATATATGCTCTTGACTATGATGCTATTCTCACTGCCATGTATGCATTGCCTACTAGTGCTGACCGTGCCGGTCACCTGTGCGTCCCGCCTGACCCAGGTATAGGACCTGCTGCTCTAGCTACTGGTGTGGCTGCTGCTCTGGGTGCTAGTGAGTCTCCTGCTCCAGGTACAGGTGCGGCTGCTGCTCTAGGTGCTAGTGAGTCTGCTTCCTCAGGTGCGGGTGAGGCTGCGCTCTCAGGTACCGCGTTGGCTTCGGCCTCCCTCACCTTTACACTTGACTCTGGGGCTTCTCGCTCCTTCTTTCGGGACCGCACCACACTCACGCCGCTTGGTCGGCCGGTTGCAGTCTCCCTGGCTGACCCCTCTGGGGGTCCTGTCCTCGCTCACTTCTCCACTGTCCTCCCGTGTCCGGCTGCCCCCTCGGGCACCCTGTCTGGCCTGTACCTCCCCTCGTTCTCGACGAACTTGGTGAGTGGTGCAGACCTACAGGATGCGGGGGTTCACCAGTTCACTCCTGCGAGTCAGCGGGTGACCCACTGCACGGACGCACGCACAGGCCGGCACCTGGCCACGTTCTCGCGTCGGCCGGGGTCGAGCCTCTACACCCTGACCACTGAGTCTCCTCCTGTCCCCGCGTCCGGTCAGGTAGCAGCGTCGGGTCAGGTGTTTGCTGCTGCGTCCAGGTCTGGTCCTGAGTCTGCCCCCTGTTCGTGTCGCCTCCTGTCTCACGAGACTCTTCTGTGACACCACCGTCTAGGCCACCCCTCCTTGCCCCGTCTTCGGGGCATGGCTTCCCGTGTCCTTGTCTCTGGTCTTCCCCAGTCTCTCCCTCCCCTTCCTTCGGGACCAGGACCTTCCTGTGTCCCCTGTGTCGAGGGGCGCCTCAGGGCTGCTCCTCACTCCTCCCAGTTTCCCCCGACAGAGGCTCCTCTGCAGACGCTTCACATGGACGTGTGGGGCCCGGCCCCCGTCCGTGGGCAGGGTCACGAGCGCTACTTCCTGTTGGTGGTTGACGACTACTCGCGTTACACCTCAGTCTTCCCCTTGCGCAGCAAGGGTGCTGTCACTGAGGTGCTGATCGACTGGATCCGCGAGGCTCGTCTCCAGCTCAGGAGGAGCTTCGGCTCGGACTTTCCTGTTCTGCGTCTGCACTCTGACCGAGGTGGGGAGTTCTCCTCTCGCCTTCTGCGAGACTACTGTCGTGCACAGGGGATCCGCCAGACCTTTACGCTTCCGGACTCTCCACAGCAAAATGGGATTGCTGAGCGCCGCATTGGCATGGTCATGGATGTCGCTCGTACGTCCATGATGCATGCGGCTGCCCCCCATTTTCTGTGGCCGTTTGCGGTTCGGTACGCGGCGCATCAGCTCAACCTTCACCCCAGGGTCTCTCGGCCCGCGATGTCCCCCAGTGTTACTGTGGACGGGGAAGGTTGGCGATGCGTCTGCGTTCCGTGTCTGGGGATCTCGGGCGTTTGTCCGCGACTTGTCTGCGGACAAGCTGTCCCCCCGTGCTGCTCCCTGTGTCTTCCTTGGCTTCCCCCCTGACGCTCCAGGGTGGCAGTTCTACCACCCCTCCTCTCGTCGTGTTCTGTCCTCCCAGGACGTCACGTTCGACGAGTCAGTCCCCTTCTACCGCCTCTTCCCCTACCGTACTCCTTCCCTTCCCCCCCCACCGGACTTCCTGGTACCAGTTCCCCCCCCGGTAGACCCCCTCCCCCCTCAGGTTCCTGCCCCTTCAGGTGTGTCCCAGGTAGACACGGTCGAGCCAGTCGAGGTTGCTGCTGAGTCTGGTCCTGCTGTGGGTGCTGAGCCTGGGGGTGCTGCTGCTGGGGGTGCTGAGCCTGGGGGTGCTGAGCCTGGGGGTGCGAGGCCGGGGGGTGCTGAGTCTGGGGGTGCTGAGCCGGGGGGTGCTGAGCCGGAGGGTACTACGTCAGAAGCTGCTGAGCCTGGGGGTGCTGGGCCTGGAGGTGCAGAGCCTGCGCCTGCTGGACCTGGGGGCTCTCCGGTTCTTCCGTCTCGGCGGGAGCCGCTCTCTCCACAGGAGCTGCGCGAGTGGTTTGCTCGCCGCTGGAGGCGTGCTGCTGGAGCTGGAGCTTCTTCGCCTGCTGAGGGTGCTGCCGGTCCCGGAGCTGCTGGGCCTGCGGGTCCTACTGGAGCTGGAGCTACTGAGTCTGGGGGTGCTGAGTCTGGAGCTGCTGAGCCTGGAGGTGCTGAGTCTGGAGCGGCTGTGCCTGGGGGTGCTGAGTCTGGAGCTGCTGAGCCTGGGGTTTCTCCTGCTGCTGCGTCTCGCCGGGAGCCCCTCTCTCCCCAGGAGCTGCGTGAGTGGTTTGCTCGCCGCTGGAGGAGTGCTGCTGGAGCTGGAGCTTCGTCGACCGTCGAGGGTGCTGGTGCTGCCGGTCCCGGAGCTGCTGGGCCTACGGGTCCTACTGGAGCTGGAGCTGCTGAGGGTGTTGGTGCTGAGACTACTGCTGTCTGTCCTGGCGGTGGTTCTGCTGCTGGTGCTGCTGGAGGTCCTGCCGCTGGAGGTGTTGGTGGCGCTGGTGCTGTCGCTGAGGGTGCTGGTGCTGTCCCTGCTGAGTCTGGAGCTGCCACGCGGCCTCGGCCGTACTTCGTTCCGCTCCTACAGCAGGTTCTTGGTCTTTCTCCTTCGGTAGAGTGTCCACAGCCTGTCCAGTCGCAGTCACTGTTGGAGCCTTCCTCTCCTCTGCCTGCTCCCTCTCCTTACACTGGTCCTACTGGAGGTCTTGCTGAGCGTCGTGAGCCTGCGTCTCGTCCCGCGTCGCCTGTTCGTGCTACTCGCGCTAGTGGTCGCGGTTCGCGTCAGCGTCCTCCTCCTGTCCCTGGCACGCACCGGATGTCTCTGCGTCCGTCCACTGCTCCTCTGCGTGCCCCTTTGCCTTCTCCTCCTGAGTCCTCTCTTCCTGCGCTTGCCGACCCTGAGTCGGACTCTCTTCGCGCTGCCAGTCCTACTGTCACGCGTCTGCTTGCTACTGTCGTCACTGACCCCTCTTTTGAGTCCACTGCTGCGTCTGCTCTAGTCGCTGAGCTCGTTGACTTTGCTGCTCGCTGTCGTCTCGACTACGCTGCTGGTCTTGTTGCTGAGTCTGCGTCTGTCTGTCCTCCGTCCGTCGGGGGTGAGTGTGCTCTTGGCACGGACGTCCTAGAGGACAGACAGGAGGAGTTACTGTGTCTAGCAGCTGCTTCACCTGATCTCGCGTCTGTACTGCTTGCCCCTGAGGGAGACCCGGATGCACTAGACATCCCGACTCCGCGTTCTTACGCGGAGGCCGTAGAGGGTCCCTACTCCTCTCAGTGGCAGGCAGCTATGGATGCAGAGATGGCTTCCTGGAAGTCCACAGGCACCTACGTTGACGCAGTTCCCCCTCCTGGGGCGAACATCGTCAGTGGCATGTGGATCTTCCGGGTGAAGCGGCCGCCGGGCTCTCCACCTGTCTTCAAGGCGCGGTACGTTGCTCGTGGCTTCAGTCAGCGGCAGGGAGTTGACTACTTTCAGACCTTCTCTCCCACCCCGAAGATGACCACTCTTCGGGTGCTGCTGCACATAGCCGCTCAGCGCGACTACGAGCTTCACTCTCTCGACTTCAGCACTGCGTTCCTGCAGGGTAGCCTGCACGAGGAGATCTGGCTGCGCCGTCCACCTGGCTTCACTGGGACTTTCCCTCCTGGCACCCAGTGGAGCCTCCGACGGCCAGTCTACGGTCTCCGCCAGGCACCGCGTGAGTGGCACGACACACTGAGGACTACGCTGGCGGCACTTGGGTTTGCTCCTTCTACTGCTGACCCGTCGCTGTTTCTGCGCACCGACTCTTCACTGCCGCCGTTCTACATCCTCGTGTACGTCGACGACTTGGTCTTTGCCACAGCGGACACTGCTGGACTCGCCTACGTGAAGTCCGAGCTGCTGAAGAGACACACGTGCACAGACCTGGGTGAACTGCGCAGCTACCTTGGCTTGCAGATCACTCGGGACAGAGCACGCCGCACCATTACCTTGACTCAGTCACACATGGTGCAGCAGGTCCTTCAGCGCTTCGGCTTCACGTACTCCTCGCCTCAGGCCACTCCTCTGCCTACTCGCCACTCACTCTCAGCTCTGCCTTCGGATGAGTCCGTAGAGTCGAGTGGTCCGTATGCAGAGCTTGTTGGCTGCCTCATGTACCTGATGACCTGCACACGACCTGACCTTGCATACCCTCTGAGCATTCTTGCACGCTATGTTGCTCCTGGGAGACACAGACCAGAGCACATGGCTGCAGCGAAGAGGGTATTGCGCTACCTGTGCAGTACGTCGGGCATGGGGCTTGTGCTTGGAGGGCGGAGTCCAGTGGTCCTTACCGGCCACGCGGACGCTTCTTGGGCTGACGACCAGGCTACGCAGCGGTCGTCACAGGGTTACACCTTCAGCCTTGGTTCCGGCTCTGTCTCGTGGCGGTCTACTCGCTCGTCTTCGGTTCTCGGCTCCAGTTGTGAGGCTGAGATCTACGCCGGGGCCATGGCTGCACAGGAGCTTCGCTGGCTCACCTACCTGCTGACTGACCTTGGAGAGCCGCCTCGTTCTCCTCCAGTGCTGTACGTAGACAACAAGGCCATGCTGGCCTTGTGTCGAGAGCAGCGCTTGGAGCACAGAACGAAGCACATTGCTCTCCGCTACTTCCTTGCTCGTGAGCTGCAGCAGCGTGGTCAGTTGCGACTTGCGTACGTGGCCTCTGAGGCCAACACTGCTGATGTGTTCACCAAGGCACTCGCGCCTTGTGACCATCAGCGCTTTTGCACCCAGCTGGGTCTTGTGCCTGTCTTGCCTCACTTGCTCTCCTCTTGACTTCACTTGTACTGTGACATATATATATACCTGCTCTTGCTTGTCTAGTTTTATATATATGTCTGTACTCCTGCATGTGAACTGGCCTCTGGCCCTGCTCTTGTGCTCGGACTGTGTGGTGACTTTGTGATCCACCCTGAGCTTGCTTTGCTTTGCTTGACTGGTCTTGTGACCCCTTGTTCTCCCCCACTTTGCCTATGGGGGTGTGTCAAACATTAGATATGTTCTGCTTGTGTAGGCTACAGTGGGTTAGCCTATAGGGGGTACACAATTCTAGGGTTTCCTACTTGTACTCATTTCACTGCTAGTTCATTCATTCCTGTTCGCTTATTCTCACAACGTGTAGATTTCTTGTACGGAAGACTAAGAATCAGATATATCGCCTCTTGTGCGCTGATTTCTTGCGTATTCAGTATATAATTTCCAAGATCGCGAAGAACGTGTAGAACACCTTTACCTTGTATTGCCGCCAACTTTTTCGCATTTTCTATTACTTTACTCATTCCTTTACCCGATTTTGTCATGTATGCGGCAATGTACGTTGCTACACTATATGGGTCAATGCATAATTGAATATCCATGTTGCTGAGAAGAAGTGAACGAGAATGAAATGACTATGAACGAAGTGAGTACAAATGGGAAACCCTGATTGGGTTGTACCCCTTATGGGATACCCCACTATAGCCTACAGAAACAAGTAAACTATATGTTCTGACACACCCCCATAGGCAAAGTGGGGGAGAACAAGGGGTCACAAGACCAGTCAAGCAAAGCAAAGCAAAGCTCAGGGTGGATCACAAAGTCACCACGCATTCCGAGCACAAGTTCAAAGGCCAGAAGGCCAGTTCACATGCAAGATCATATATAGAGATATACAAGAGGCAAACAAGCAAGAACAAGAGTATATATAGGCGAAGGTACAAGCAAGGTCAAGAGGAGAGCAAGTGAGGCAAGACAGGCACAAGACCCAACTGCGTGCAACAACGCTGATGATCACAAGGCGCAAGTGCCTTGGTGAAGACATCAGCAGTGTTGACCTCAGAGGCCACGTACGCAAGTCGCAACTGTCCACCCTGCTGTAGCTCACGAGCAAGAAAGTAGCGGAGAGCAATGTGCTTCGTTCTGTGCTCCAGTCGCTGCTCTCAACACAAGGCCAGCATGGCCTTGTTGTCTACGTACAGGACTGGAGGAGAACGAGGCTGCTCTCCAAGGTCGGTCAGCAGGTAGGTGAGCCAACGTAACTCCTGCGCAGCCATAGCCCCAGCGTAGATCTCAGCCTCACAACCAGAGCCGAGAACAGAAGACGAGCGGGTAGCCCGCCACGAAACAGAGCCGGAACCAAGGCTGAAGGTGTAACCCTGTGACGACCGCTGCGTAGCCTGGTCGTCAGCCCAAGAAGCGTCTGCGTGCCCAGTGAGGACCACTGGACTGCGCCCTCCAAGCACTAGCCCCATGCCCGACGTGCTGCACAATTAGCGCAACACCCTCTTCGCTGCAGCCATGTGCTCTGGTCGGTGTCTCCCAGGAGCAACATAGCGTGCGAGAATGCTAAGAGGGTATGCAAGGTCAGGACGTGTGCAGGTCATCAGGTACATGAGGCAGCCAACAAGCTCTGCAAACGGGCCACTCGACTCTACGGACTCATCCGAAGGCAGAGCTGAGAGTGAGTGGCGAGTAGGCAGAGGAGTGGCCTGAGGCGAGGAGTACGTGAAGCCGAAGCGCTGAAGGACCTGCTGCACCATGTGTGACTGAGTCAGGGTAATGGTGCGGCGCGCTCTGTCCCGGGTGATCTGCAAGCCAAGGTAGCTACGCAGTTCACCCAGGTCAGTGCACGTGTGTCTCTTCTGCAGCTCGGACTTCACGTAGGCGAGTCCAGCAGTGTCAGCTGTGGCAAAGACCAAGTCGTCGACGTACACGAGGATGTAGAACGGCGGCAGAGAGGTGTCGGTGCGCAGAAACAGCGACGGGTCGGCAGTAGACAGAGCAAACCCAAGTGCCGCGAGCGTAGTCCTCAGTGTGTCGTGCCACTCACGTGGCGCCTGGCGGAGACCGTAGACAGGACGCCGGAGACTCCACTGGGTACCAGGAGGGAAAGACCCAGTGAAGCCAGGTGGGCGACGCAGCCAGATCTCCTCGTGCAGACTGCCCTGCAAGAAAGCTGTGCTGAAGTCGAGAGAGTGCAGCTCGTAGTCACGGTGAGCAGCAACGTGCAGCAGAACCCGAAGAGTAGTCATCTTCGGGGTGGGGGAGAAGGTCTGAAAGTAGTCAACCCCCTGCCGCTGACTGAAGCCACGAGTCACGTAACGCGCCTTGAAGACAGGCGGTGAACCCGGCGGCCGCTTCACCCTTAAAATCCACATGCCACTGACGATGTTCGCCCCAGGAGGGGGAACAGCGTCGACGTAGGTGCCTGTGGACTTCCAGGAAGCCATCTCTGCATCCATAGCTGCCTGCCACTGAGAGGAGTAGGGACCCTCTATCGCCTCCGCGTAAGAGCGCGGAGTCGGGATGTCTGGTGCATCCGGGTCTCCCTCAGGGGCTAGCAGTACAGACGCGAGATGAAGTGAAGCGGCAGCCAGACACTGGAACTCCTCCTGCCTGTCCTCAAGGACGTCCGTGCCGAGGGCACACTCACCCCCGACGGACGGAGGACAGGCAGACTCAGACTCAGCGACAAGACTGGCAGCGTAGTCTAGACGACAGCGTGCAGCAAAGTCGACAAGCTCAGTGACAAGGGCAGACGCAGCAGACGACTCGAAGGAAGGGTCAGTGACAGCAGTAGCAAGGAGACGCGTGACAGTAGGACTGGCAGCACGAAGAGAGTCCGACTCCGGGTCGGCAAGAGCAGGAAGAGAGGAAGCAGGAGGAGAAGGCAAAGGGGCACGTAGAGGAGCAGTGGACGGACGCAGTGACATCCGGTGCGTGCCAGGGACAGGAGGAGGACGCGGACGCGACCCGCGACCACTAGCGCGCTCAGTACGAACAGGCGACGCAGGACGAGACGCAGGCTCACGACGCTCAGTAAGACCTCCAGTCGGACCAGCGTAGGGAGAAGGAGCAGGCAAAGGGGAGGCAGGCTGTAGCTGTGGCTGTGACCGGACAGGCTGCGGACCCTCTAAGGGAGGAGGAGGTGTAAGACCAAGAACTTGCTGCAGGAGCGGAACGAAGTACGGTCGGGGCCGCGCGGCGACGCCAGAAACAGCAGGAACAGCACCAGTACCCCCAGCAGGAGCACCCACTACAGTAGCACCTCCAGCAGCACCAGAACCTCCAGCAGCAGCACCAGGAGCACTGTCAGTCGGACCGCCAGCGGCAGGCACAGCGCCAACACCCTCAGCAGCACCAGCTCCAGGAGAACCCTCAGACCCAGCAGCTCCAGCACCCACAGTACTAGCACCGCCGGGACGCGCGGCAGCAGTACCCTCTGCAGCCGAAGAACCACCAGCACCAGCAGCACGCCTCCAGCGCCTGGCAAACCACTCACGCAGCTCCTGTGGGGAGAGTGGCTCCCGGCGAGACGAAGCACCCCCAGGCACAGCACCCCCAGGCTCAGCACCCCCAGGCTCAGCACCCCCAGGCTCAGCACCCCCAGGCGCAGCACCCCCAGGCTCAGCACCCCCAGGCTCGGCACCTCCAGGCTCAGCACCCCCAGGCTCAGCACCCCCAGACTCCGCACCCCCAGGCTCCGCACCCCCAGGCTCAGCTCCCGCAGCAGCACCAGAGTCACCAGTGACCTCGACAGGCTCGACCGCGTCTACCTGGGACACACCTGAAGGGGCAGGACCCTGAGGGGGGAGGGGGTCTACCGGGGGGGGACCTGGTACCAAGAAGAGCGGGGGTGGGGGGAGGGACGGAGTGCGGTAGGGGAAGAGGCGGTAGTAGGGTACCGACTCGTCGAACGTGACGTCCTGGGAGGACAGAACACGTCGAGAGGTGGGGTGGTAGAACTGCCACCCAGGGGCGTCGGGGGGAAACCCCAGGAAGACGCAGGGAGCAGCGCGAGGGGACAGCTTGTCCGCAGACAAGTCGCGGACAAACGCCCGAGATCCCCAGACCCGGAACGCCGACGCATCGCCAACCTTCCCCGTCCACAGCAGGGCTGGGGAGGTCTCCGGCCTGGAGACCCTGGGGTGGAGGTTGATCTGATGCGCTGCGTACCTGACCGCAAACGGCCACAGAAAATGGGGGGCAGCCGCATGCATCATGGACGTACGGGCGACGTCCATGACCATGCCAATGCGGCGCTCAGCAATCCCATTTTGCTGCGGGGAGTCCGGAAGCGTGAAGGACTGGCGGATGCCTCGCGCACGACAGTAGGCACGCAGAAGGCCAGAGGAGAACTCTCCGCCTCTGTCCGAGTGCAGACGCAAAACAGGAAAGTCGGAGCCAAAGCTCTGCCTGAGCTGAAGACGAGCTGCGCGGATCCAGTCGATCAGCACCTCAGTGACCTCACCCTTGCTGCGCAAGGGGAAGACTGTGGTGTAACGCGAGTAGTCGTCAACAACGAGCAGGAAGTAGCGCTCCTGACCCTGTCCACGGACGCGGGCTGGGCCCCACACGTCCATGTGAAGCGTCTGCAACGGGGCCTCTGTCGGAGGAAACTGGGAGGAGTGAGGGGCAGCACGCTGGCGCCCCTCGACACAGGGGACACAGGCAGGGCCAGGGCCCTGAGGAAGGAGAGGTAGAGACCGGGGGAGACCAGACACAAGAAGACGGGAGGCCATGCCTCTGAGCCGAAGCAGAGAGGGGTGGCCAAGGCGGTGGTGCCAGAGGAGGGTCTCGTGAGACAGACGACGACACGAACAGGGGGCAGACTCAGGACCAGACCTGGACGCTGCGGCAAACACCTGACCAGACGAAGGGACCCTACCAGACTCAGCACCTGGAGGAGAAGCAGTGGTCAGTGTGTACAGGCTCGACCCTGGCCGACGTGTAAACGTAGCCAGGTGGCGTCCCGTGCTAGCCTCCGTGCACTGGGTCACTCGCTGACAAGCAGGAGTGAACTGGTGGACACCCGCATCCTGTAGGTCAGCACCACTCACCAGGTTTGTCGAGAACGAGGGGAGGTAGAGACCAGACAGGGTGCCAGAGGGGGCCGCCGGACACGGAAGGACCGTGGAGAAGCGAGACAGGACAGGCCCCCCAGAGGGGTCAGCCAGGGACACCGCAACCGGCCGACTCAGCGGCGTGAGAGTGGTGCGGTCCCGAAAGAAGGAGCGAGACGCTCCAGAGTCAAGGGTGAAGGTGTGAGAGGCCGAAGCCGACACAGTACCTGAGAGGGCAAACTCACCAGTACCTGAGAGCACAGACGCACTGGCACCTAGAGCAGCAGCCTCACTAGCACCTGACGCAGCAGTACCAATGCCCGGGTCGGGCGGGAAACACCGGTAACAGTCATCCTCATCACTACCAGTCACAGCATACATAGCAGAAAGAATAGCATCAAAGTCAAGATCATAAATGGCTACACCAGCCCTAGACAGCTCCCCCCAGCGGGGGATCTCAGCGGCCTCCGGAAACTGCTGACGCCAGGCGTCGGTCAGGCGGCCAAAGCAGCGGCGGGCTGCGTGGGTGCCTCCACACCTCTCCCCCGCACGGTCACCGGTGCGAAGAACGTAGGGGCAGGGACCAAACGCACCACCACGCTGACGCTGCAAGTACCACTCACGGAGCTGCTGAGGGGCGGGGACGGTGCGAGAGCGCTGCTGCTGCTGCTGCTGCTGCTGCTGCTACTGCTGGCGCTGGCCACCCCCAGAGCTGCTCCGCTGGGACGAGCCACTCCGACCCCCGCCGCCACCGCCACTCCCGCCTCCACCGCCACCCCCGTCTCCACCGCCACCGCCCCCACCGGTACCCTCGCCCCCGCCTCCTCCGCTACCGCCTCCGCCGCCACCTCCGCCTCCACCGCCTCCACCAGTACCTCCACTCCCGCCACCACCTCCACCGCCACCCCCACTCCCTCCGCCACCCCCACCTCCTCCGCCACTGCCCCCTCTAGCTCCACCCGCTCCCTTGCCCCCCTTGCCCTTGCCAGAGCGGCGTCTACCGCTGGGGGCAGACGCCGCTCCGACCGACTCAAAACCAGCGAGGTCGGCCGCAGCGGCAGAGGCGACAGAGGGCAGCAGGGGGGAAGGAGAACACCCCTCAAAGATGGGGGTGCGAGGGTCACCCCGAGAGGCCCCTACAGCGACGATGCTCTTCTCAGCCGCTAGCAGGGACTCCTCAAGGAGGTCGACAGTGAGGGTGGTGGGACAGACAGAGAGAAACTGGTCCCTAACGACACGAAGGGACTCAGGGAGACGGGTGACGAGAAAGTAGAGAGTGATGTACATGGGAGGAGGGTTTGCGGCACGGAACTCAGCAGGAAGGGCAGCGCGGTAGCGAGCGTCACTAGCGCGGAGGTGGGTAACGAGGTCAGCGACAGTGGGAAAGGCAGCGAGGTCAGGGAAGAGAAACGGTAGCATGAGGCGGCTCAGCGTAGCGGAGGAAGGGGAGGAGTAGCGTGCAACTACAGCGTCGTACAAGGCCTGAGCGGTCTTGCACTGACTAAAGTGGGCACGCTCGGAGGAAGGGAGGTGGCGACGCACAGCAAGACGTGCAGCAGCATCGCGTGTGGCCCACTTGGAGCGAACAGCAGGGTCAGCATCAGCAGGAGGGGCAGGGACAGCTCCAGAGACAAAGTCAAAGAGAGAAACCTCATCGATCGCATCGCACAGTAAGTACAGCTGCATGTCCTCAATCCAGACTGGAAAGTCAATGGCGCGACCCTCAGCGTCAAAAGACAGGACACTGGGGGTGGCCATTGCAGCAGCTGATTGTCTCACCGGGCACGAAGAGTCGGGTAGCACAGCGGCTCAGCAACTCGGCAGAACAGCAGCTGCGCACGCCTCGGAGCAGCAGCAGCCACGCAGGAGCAGGAGCTCGGCTCCTCAGGTTGCCCGGGCGGCTCGGGCGGCTCGGGTTGCAGGGGCGGCGCGGGCGGCTCGGGCGGCTCGGGCGGGTCTGCTGCACGGGCGGTTGGGGCGGCTCGGCTGTACGGGCGGCTCGTGCGGCGCGGGCGTCGCGACGGGCGGCTCGCTGGCGGCTCGCGGGCGGCTGCACAGGCGGCTCAGGGACGGCGGCGCGGGCGGCTCAGGGACGGCGGCCTGGGCGGTCGTGGGCGGCTCACGCTGGGCGGGTGCACGGGCGGCTCGGTGGGCGGCGTACAGGCAGCTCACGGGCAGCTGCGACGGGCGGCTCGCGGGCGTCGGGCGCTAGGGCGCTGGGGCGACGACGGGCGGCGCTCAGGCGTCAGGGCGGGCGGCCGTCAGGGCGCAAGGGCGGGCGGCGCTCGGGCGCTAGGGCGAGCGGCGCACGGGCGCTAGGGCGGGCGGCCGTCAGGGCGCTAGGGCGGGCTGCGCTCGGGCAATAGGGCGGGCGGCGCTCGGGTGCTAGGGCGGGCGGCCGACAGGGCTCTAGGGCGGGCGGCCGTCAGGGCGCTAGGGCGAGCGGCGCACGGGCGGTAGGGCGGGCGGCCGTCAGGGCGCTAGGGCGAGCGGCGCACGGGCGCTAGGGCGGGCGGCCGTCAGGGCGCTAGGGCGGGCGGCGCTCGGGCGCTAGGGCGGGCGGCGCTCGGGCGCTAGGGCGGGCGGCCGTCAGGGCGCTAGGGCGGCCGGCCGTCAGGGCGCTAGGGCGGGCGGCGTTCGGGCGCTAGAGCGGGCGGCCGTCAGGGCACTAGGGCGGGCGGCCGTCAGGGCGCAAGGGCGGCGGCGCTCGGGCGCTAGGGCGGGCGGCCGTCAGAGCACTAGGGCAGATCGAAAAAAAAGGAAGTACTAGGGCCCGGAGCGCGCTCCGGGCAGAAAAAAAAGTTAAGCGGTAGCGGTGGTGGGCCCTACGAACAGTTCCCACAGGGGAACCTGCTCGATACCATGAGAAGAAGTGAACGAGAATGGAATGACTATGAACGAAGTGAGTACAAATGGGAAACCCTGATTGGGTTGTACCCCTTATGGGATACCCCACTATAGCCTACAGAAACAAGTAAGCTATATGTTCTGACAAACCCGACCAATCAGCATAATCAAAACATCCTCTTTGATATGATTTTATCCATTATTATCAAACATCCTCATGATAACATGATATTCATTGGTGATTTCAATCTCGATTTTAATGTGAATCCACAACGTCGGTATGATAATTTCTTCAAACGGCATGATTTCACTCAGTTCGTTATCGAGCCAACTACAGTTAATAATACACTTATTGGCCATGTATGGGCAAATTGTTTTAAGACACATATCAAAGTCCATGTCGGCGAGACTTACTTTTCTGACCACTTCCCTATTTATGTCGTTATTGATTGATACACCTCCAAAGTTGCAATTCATCTTCAACTATTATTATCCTACAAATACCAACACCTGCAATATTAAATGTTGCATTTCAAATTCCATGTGGTTTTGAAAGCAGGGACATTGCCACCTCCGCACGACCGTACTCAGGTAAGTTTTGTTTCATTATGTTGTTATGCACCTTATTGCAACACACCATATATCGAATACACTTCGTTCATACAACATTCACTATATAATATTCTACTCGCAGGTCACTGTAGAGGTGGACCACAAGTTTCTGGAAGATTGGGTAGTAGGAGGAGACAAGCCATCCGATTTCCATCTTAAAGTGATGGTGATTGTGTCAGAACATATAGCTTACTTGTTTGTGTAGGCTATAGTGGGGTATCCCATAGGGGGTACAACACAATTAGGGTTTCCTATTTGTACTCACTTCGTTCATACTCATTTCATTCTCGTTCAATTCTTCTCATGGTATCAGAGCAGGTCCCCTCCTAGGGACTGTTCCTAGGGCCCACCGAAGCGCGCCCCGAGGCGCGCGCTCTTTTTTTTTTAGCGACCCTGCGTGTCGCCCCTACCGTCGCGCTCCCGCTGCTCCCTCCTCTTACGGCCGCCCGCCCTAGTGCCCTGACGGCCGCCCGCCCTAGCGCCCTGACGACCGCCCGCCCTAGCGCCCTGACGGCCGTCCGCCCTAGCGCCCGAGCGCCAACCGCCCTAGCGCCCTGACGGCCGCCCGCCCTAGCGCCCTGACGGCCGCCCGCCCCAGCGCCCGAGCGCCGCCCGCCCTAGCGCCCGAGCGCCGCCCGCCCTAGCGCCCGAGCGCCGCCCGCCCTAGCGCCCGAGCGCCGCCCGCCCTAGCGCCCGAGCGCCGCCCGCCCTAGAGCCCTGACGGCCGCCCGCCCTAGCGCCCGAGCGCCGCTCGCCCTAGCGCCCTGACGGCCGCCCGCCCTAGCGCCCGTGCGCCACTCGCCCGAGCGCCCTGACGGCCGGCCGCCCGCCCTAGCGCCCGAGCGCCGCCCGCCCTTTCACCCTTACGGCCGCCCGCCCGAACGCCTGAGCGCCGCCCGCCGTCGCCCCAACGCCCTAGCGCCCGACGCCCGCGAGCCGCCCGTCGCAGCCGCCCGTGAGCTCCCTGAGCCGCCCGCGCCGCCGTCCCTGAGCCGCCTGTGCAGCCGCCCGCGAGCCGCCAGTGAGCCGCCCGTCGCGACACCAGCGCCGCACGAGCCGCCCGTACAGCCCAGCAGCCCGAGCCGCCCGCGCCGCCCCAGCAACCCGAGCCGCCCGAGCCGCCCGAGCCGCCCGAGCCGACCGAGCCGCCCGAGCCGCCCGCGCCGCCCCAGCAACCCGAGCCGCCCGAGCCGTGCCGCTGTCCCTGAGCTGTGTTCCTCTGCTGCTGCACTACCCGACTCTCCCAGCCCGGTGAGACTTTCAGCTGCTGCCATGGCCACCCCCAATGTCCTTACTTTTGACGCTGAGGGGAGGGCCATTGACTTTGCCGTCTGGATTGAAGACCTGCAGCTGTACTTACTCTGTGATGCGATAGATGAGGTCTCTCTCTTTGACTTTGTCTCTGGCGCTGTCCCTGCCCCACCTGCTGATGCTGACTCTGCCGTTCGCTCCAAGTGGGCGACCCGCGATGCTGCTGCACGTCTTGCTGTGCGTCGCCACCTCCCTTCCTCTGAGCGTGCCCACTTTAGTCAGTGCAAGACCGCTCAGGCCTTGTACGACGCTGTAGTTGCACGCTACTCCTCCCCTTCCTCCGCTACCCTTAGCCGCCTCATGCTACCGTTTCTCTTCCCTGACCTCGCCTCCTTTCCCACTGTTGCTGACCTCGTTACCCACCTCCGTGCTAGTGACACCCGCTACCGCGCTGCCCTTCCTGCTGAGTTCCGCGCTGCGAACCCTCCTCCCATGTACATCACTCTCTACTTTCTCGTCACCCGTCTCCCTGAGTCCCTTCGTGCCGTTAGGGACCAGTTTCTCTCTGTCTGTCCCACCACTCTCACTGTCGATCTCCTTGAGGAGTCCCTGCTAGCGGCTGAGAAGAGTATTGTCGCTGTAGGGGCCTCTCGGGGTGACCCTCGCACCCCCCATCTTTGAGGGGTGTGGTCCTTCCCCCCTGCTGCCCTCTGTCGCCTCTGCCGCTGCGGCCGACCTCACTGGTTTTGAGTCGGTCGGCGCGGCGTCTGCCCCCAGCGGCAGACGCCGCTCTGGCAAGGGCAAAGGGGGCAAGGGAGCGGGTGGAACTAGAGGGGGCGGTGGAGGAGGCGGTGGGGGTGGCGGGGGGAGTGGGGGTGGCGGTGGGGGTGGTGGCGGGAGTGGAGGTACTGGTGGCGGCGGTGGAGGCGGAGGTGGCGGCGGAGGTGGTAGCGGAGGAGGCGGTGGGAGCGGTGGGAGCGACGGTCCTGGTGGGGGAGGTGGCGGTGGAGACGGGGGTGGCGGTGGAGGCGGGGGTGGCAGTGGAGGCGGGGGTCGGAGTGGCTCGTCCCAGCGGAGCAGCTCTGGGGGTGGTCAGCGCCAGCAGCAGCAGCAGCAGCAGCAGCAGCAGCCGCAGCAGCAGCCACAGCAGCAGCAGCGCTCTCGCACCGTCCCCGGCCCTCAGCAGCTCCGTGAGTGGTACTTGCAGCGTCAGCGTGGTGGTGCGCTTGGTCCCTGCCCCTACGTTCTTCGCACAGGTGACCGTGTAGGGGAGAGGTGTGGAGGCGCCCACACAGCCCGCCGCTGCTTTGGCCGCCTGACCGACGCCTGGCGTCAGCAGTTTCCGGAGGCCGCTGAGATCCCCCGCTGGGGAGAGCTGTCTAGGGCTGGTGTAGCTATTTATGATCTTGATTTTGATGCTATTCTCTCTGCTATGTATGCTGTGACTGGTAGTGATGAGGATGACTGTTACCGGTGTTTCCCGCCCGACCCGGGCATTGGTACTGCCGCGTCAGGTACTAGTGAGGCTGCTGCTCTAGGTGCCAGTGCGTCTGTGCTCTCAGGTACTGGTGAGTCTGCCCTCTCAGGTACTGTGTCGGCTTCGGCCTCTCACACCTTCACCCTTGACTCTGGAGCGTCTCGCTCCTTCTTTAGGGACCGCACCACTCTCACGCCGCTGAGTCGGCCGGTTGCGGTGTCCCTGGCTGACCCCTCTGGGGGGCCTGTCCTGTCTCGCTTCTCCACTGTCCTCCCGTGTCCGGCGGCCCCCTCTGGCACCCTGACTGGTCTCTACCTCCCCTCGTTCTCGACGAACTTGGTGAGTGGTGCTGACCTCCAGGATGCGGGTGTCCACCAGTTCACCCCTGCTCGTCAGCGGGTGACCCACTGCACGGAGGCGGATACAGGTCGCCACCTGGCTACGTTTACACGTCGGCCAGGGTCGAGCCTCTACACACTGACCACTGCTTCTCCTCCAGGTGCTGAGTCTGGTAGGGTCCCTTCGTCTGGTCAGGTGTTTGCTGCAGCGTCCAGGTCTGGTCCTGAGTCTGCCCCCTGCTCGTGTCGTCGTCTGTCTCACGAGACCCTCCTCTGGCACCACCGCCTTGGCCACCCCTCTCTGCTTCGGCTCAGAGGCATGGCCTCGCGAGTCCTTGTGTCTGGTCTTCCCCGGTCTCTCCCTCCCCTTCCTCCGGGCCCTGGCCCCACCTGTGTCCCCTGTGTCGAGGGGCGCCAGCGTGCTGCCCCTCACTCCTCCCAGTTTCCTCCGACAGAGGCCCCGTTGCAGACGCTTCACATGGACGTGTGGGGCCCAGCCCGCGTCCGTGGACAGGGTCAGGAGCGCTACTTCCTGCTGGTGGTTGACGACTACTCGCGTTACACCACAGTCTTCCCCTTGCGCAGCAAGGGTGAGGTCACTGAGGTGTTGATCGACTGGATCCGCGCAGCTCGTCTCCAGCTTCGGAGGAGCTTTGGCTCTGACTTCCCTGTTTTACGTCTGCACTCGGACAGAGGCGGAGAGTTCTCCTCTGGCCTCCTGAGTGCCTACTGTCGTGCGCGAGGCATCCGTCAGACCTTCACGCTTCCGGACTCACCACAGCAGAATGGGATTGCTGAGCGCCGCATTGGCATGGTCATGGACGTCGCTCGTACGTCCATGATGCATGCGGCTGCTCCCCATTTTCTGTGGCCGTTTGCGGTCAGTTACGCTGCGCACCAGATCAACCTCCACCCCAGGGTCTCTCGACCGGAGACCTCCCCAGCCCTGCTGTGGACGGGGAAGGTTGGCGATGCGTCGGCGTTCCGGGTCTGGGGATCTCGGGCGTTTGTTCGCGACCTGTCTGCGGACAAGCTGTCCCCTCGTGCTTCTCCCTGCGTCTTCCTGGGGTTCCCCCCCGACGCCCCTGGGTGGCAGTTTTACCACCCCACCTCTCGACGTGTTCTGTCCTCCCAGGACGTCACGTTCGACGAGTCGGGACCCTACTACCGCCTCTTCCCCTACCGCACTCCGTCCCTCCCCCCACCCCCGCTCTTCTTGGTACCAGGTCCCCCCCCGGTAGTCCCCCTCCCCCCTCAGGGTCCTGCCCCTTCAGGTGTGTCCCAGGTAGACGCGGTCGAGCCTGTCGAGGTCACTGGTGACTCTGGTGCTGCTGCGGGAGCTGAGCCTGGGGGTGCGGAGTCTGGGGGTGCTGAGCCTGGAGGTGCCGAGTCTGGGGGTGCTGAGCCTGGGGGTGCTGAGCCTGGGGGTGCTGTGCCTGGGGGTGCTGAGCCTGGAGGTGCCGAGTCTGGGAGTGCTGTGCCTGGGGGTGCTGAGCCTGGGGGTGCTGTGCCTGGGGGTGCTGTGTCTAGGGGTTCTGAGCCTGGAGGTTCTGTGCCTGGGGGTGCTTCGTCTCGCCGGGAGCCACTCTCCCCACAGGAGCTGCGTGAGTGGTTTGCCAGGCGCTGGAGGCGTGCTGCTGGTGCGGGTGGTTCTTCGGCTGCAGAGGGTCCTGCTGCCGCGCGTCCCGCCGGTGCTCGTACTGTGGGTGCTGGAGCTGCTGGGTCTGAGGGTTCTCCTGGAGCTGGTCCTGCTGAGGGTGTTGGCGCTGAGCCTGCCGTTGGCGGTCCGACTGACAGTGCTCCTGGTGCTGCGGCTGAGGGTTCTGGAGCTTCTGGTGGTGCTGCTGGAGGTGCTGCTGGAGTGGGTGCTCCTGCCGGGGCTGCTGGTGCTGTTCCTGCTGTTTCTAGCGTCGCCGCGCGGCCCCGACCGTACTTCGTTCCGCTCCTGCAGCAGGTTCTTGGTCTTACACCTCCTCCTCCTCCCTTAGAGGGTCCGCAGCCTGTCCGGTCACAGCCACAGCTACAGCCTGCCTCCCCTTTGCCTGCTCCTTCTCCCTACACTGGTCCGACTGGAGGTCTTACTGAGCGTCGTGAGCCTGCGTCTCGTCCTGTGTCGCCTGTTCGTACTGAGCGCGCTAGTGGTCGCGGGTCGCGTCAGCGTCCTCCTCCTGTCCCTGGCACGCACCGGATGTCACTGCGTCCGTCCACTGCTCCTCTGCGTGCCCCTTTGCCTTCTCCTCCTGCTTCCTCTCTTCCTGCTCTTGCCGACCCGGAGTCGGACTCTCTTCGTGCTGCCAGTCCTACTGTCACGCGTCTCCTGGCTACTGCTGTCACTGACCCCTCCTTCGAGTCGTCTGCTGCGTCCGCCCTTGTCACTGAGCTCGTCGACTTTGCTGCGCGCTGTCGTCTAGACTACGCTGCTCGTCTTGTCACTGAGTCTGAGTCCGCCGGTCCTTCGTCCGTCGGGGGTGAGTGTGCCCTTGGCACGGACGTCCTTGAGGACAGGCAGGAGGAGTTCCAGTGTCTGGCCGCCGCTTCACCTCGTCTCGCGTCTGTACTGCTAGCCCCTGAGGGAGACCCGGATGCACCAGACATCCCGACTCCGCGCTCTTACGCGGAGGCGATAGAGGGTCCCTACTCCTCTCAGTGGCAGGCAGCTATGGATGCAGAGATGGCTTCCTGGAAGTCCACAGGCACCTACGTTGACGCTGTTCCCCCTCCTGGGGCGAACATCGTCAGTGGCATGTGGATTTTCAGGGTGAAGCGGCCGCCGGGTTCTCCGCCTGTCTTCAAGGCGCGTTACGTGGCTCGTGGCTTCAGTCAGCGGCAGGGGGTTGACTACTTTCAGACCTTCTCCCCCACCCCGAAGATGACCACTCTTCGGGTTCTGCTGCACGTTGCTGCTCACCGTGACTACGAGCTGCACTCTCTCGACTTCAGCACAGCTTTCTTGCAGGGCAGCCTGCACGAGGAGATCTGGCTGCGTCGCCCACCTGGCTTCACTGGGTCTTTCCCTCCTGGTACCCAGTGGAGCCTCCGGCGTCCAGTCTACGGTCTCCGCCAGGCGCCACGTGAGTGGCACGACACACTGAGGACTACGCTCGCGGCACTTGGGTTTGCTCCTTCCACTGCCGACCCGTCGCTGTTTCTGCGCACCGACACCTCTCTGCCGCCGTTCTACATCCTCGTGTACGTCGACGACTTGGTCTTTGCCACAGCTGACACTGCTGGACTCGCCTACGTGAAGTCCGAGCTGCAGAAGAGACACACGTGCACTGACCTGGGTGAACTGCGCAGCTACCTTGGCTTGCAGATCACCCGGGACAGAGCACGCCGCACCATTACCCTGACTCAGTCACACATGGTGCAGCAGGTCCTTCAGCGCTTCGGCTTCACGTACTCCTCGCCTCAGGCCACTCCTCTGCCTACTCGCCACTCGCTCTCAGCTCTGCCTTCGGATGAGTCCGTAGAGTCGAGTGGCCCGTTTGCAGAGCTTGTTGGCTGCCTCATGTACCTGATGACCTGCACACGACCTGACCTCGCATACCCTCTTAGCATTCTCGCACGCTTTGTTGCTCCTGGGAGACACCGACCAGAGCACATGGCTGCAGCGAAGAGGGTGTTGCGCTACTTGTGCAGTACGTCGGGCATGGGGCTAGTGCTTGGAGGGCGCAGTCCAGTGGTCCTCACTGGGCACGCAGACGCTTCTTGGGCTGACGACCAGGCTACGCAGCGGTCGTCACAGGGTTACACCTTCAGCCTTGGTTCCGGCTCTGTCTCGTGGCGGGCTACCCGCTCGTCTTCTGTTCTCGGCTCCAGTTGTGAGGCTGAGATCTACGCTGGGGCTATGGCTGCACAGGAGTTACGCTGGCTCACCTACCTGCTGACCGACCTTGGAGAGCAGCCTCGTTCTCCTCCAGTCCTGTACGTAGACAACAAGGCCATGCTGGCCTTGTGTCGAGAGCAGCGACTGGAGCACAGAACGAAGCACATTGCTCTTCGCTACTTTCTTGCTCGTGAGCTACAGCAGCGTGGACAGCTGCGACTTGCGTACGTGGCCTCTGAGGCCAACACTGCTGATGTCTTCACCAAGGCACTTGCGCCTTGTGATCATCAGCGTTGCTGCACGCAGTTGGGTCTTGTGCCTGTCTTGCCTCACTTGCTCTCCTCTTGACCTTGCTTGTACCTTCGCATATATATACTCTTGCTCTTGCTTGCTTGACTCTTGTATACCTCTATATATGATCTTGCATGTGAACTGGCCTTGTGGCCTTTGAACTTGTGCTCGGAATGCGTGGTGACTTTGTGATCCACCCTGAGCTTTGTTTTGCTTTGCTTGACTGGTCTTGTGACCCCTTGTTCTCCCCCACTTTGCCTATGGGGGTGTGTCAGAACATATAGCTTACTTGTTTGTGTAGGCTATAGTGGGGTATCCCATAGGGGGTACAACACAATTAGGGTTTCCTATTTGTACTCACTTCGTTCATACTCATTTCATTCTCGTTCAATTCTTCTCAGATTGGAACCAAGAACACCTACATAAAGAACGATGGAAAAACTTCGCCAGGAAAGATGCTTGTTTTTGACGCAGCGCGGTCTGTCGCCGAGATGATCATGTGGCCAGAGTCCACAGGATCTAGTCGATGCGACGTGCGAGCATTGAACGAGTTCTTGATGGGATTCTCCATTGGAGATGTCTATCAAGTTCGTCGTGTCAATGCTTCGCGCAAACAACCTGGCTGGTAAGTTCAGTCTGAACTTGAACTTGAGCATATGCATGAGTACATGTAAATACTCATATCAATATATGCTACTATGGACAGGACTCTTATTGGAGGCCTTGACGTGCAACTGACGTGGATACATCGTTATTCATACATGGTGAAAGATGATGAGGGCCTGCAGCTGACTTTGGGAGACGTGCCCACTGCACCGCTCAAGAACTGCTTCGAGACGAACGACGATTCCAGGGTAAGTCTTAAAAATTTTGGTGCAAAGTTTGGTCTATGGAAAGATGACTAAGAATGAGGAAGAGAGGAAGGATAAAAAGAGCGTCGTTTGACGTATCCCCTATGATGTAACTCACTAAAGCACATCTAACTTTATGTGTGGTTCTCGTTAAAGTGATAAGTGCGTTGTTGTATTCATGTTTGTGTTGATCATGCTTTTATTCTCAATTATCTTTTCATAATTTTTGTAATCTTCTTAATGACATTTTGCTCTTCTGTATTACCAGATCCCTTGCGTTTCTGTCAGACTCAAAGCCACAACATACGAAGAGCCAAGTGGATTGCCCAAGCTTACAGCGATCATCCAGGATTCCTCCCTTGAGAGTGTCCTGGTATCGCTGGGGGACGCTGCCACGCGGATCCACCAGTGCTGTAAGACATACCTGGATCAACACTCAAATGCTACAGACGTGCCTGTCTACATTAGCAATGTCTATCTAAAGTCGGGTTTGTTCACGACAACGATGCTTCCGGATGTTGCCATTCTTGACACTCGACGAGCGTCGGAGATCACAGATGCCCCCGACACGGCGGAACCGCAAGACGTCGGGCTCGTGTCGCTGTAAGTGAACATAGCATGCGCATTTGAACATTTTCTAAGTGAGACGCTCGAAAGTAACTCTTCCGTTTCTCGTGTTCAGGATGAGTAATGTGGACACAGTTGTAATGACAACTAGGAAAGAGAAGGTAGCGTCTCTCGTAGCTGAGATCAAGGATCCTTTGCACACCTCGCGCACGGTGTGCAAGGTGTCAGAATCCCAACCACTAGACCATTGGGATAAAAGGGCTTGTTTCAGTAGCGGGTCAGTGCGCCCATAACCCCCCAGGCGAACATGCCTGTAACCCTCTCCAGGATCGATCGGGGATCTCACAGTGTAGCTCTACTGACACCCCCCCACACTGGGAGGCCCAGGACTAAGCACAGCGGCACCGGCCTATATGTGCATACACCGGGAATCGAACCCGAGACCGCTCTGATACCATGTCAGAATCCCAACCACTAGACCATTGGGATAAAAGGGCTTGTTTCAGTAGCGGGTCAGTGCGCCCATAACCCCCCAGGCGAACATGCCTGTAACCCTCTCCAGGATCGATCGGGGATCTCACAGTGTAGCTCTACTGACACAAGGGTGGATCGGAGGGTTTTTGTCCACTGGCAGTTTTCAGATCCTGTGCCAGACGCGAGCATTCGTGCTCCAGGCATGGATCCGCTTCGATCACCCGGATCGAAAACACGACGGTGACACTTGTCGTACACGAGAACAGTAAGTAAGGTACTTGTATGCTTTTGTGTACAGTGTTAGACGTTTTGTCAATGCATTAACTATTGTTGTTTTGCTCAAAAATTTCAGCGTCATTCAAGAACCAAGCCTACGGCTTGGTGGTTCAACCAAGCCTCTTGACAAAAGTAATCCCACATCTCCAAATGTCTACATTTCTTTCCTTGCCCTCGGATGAGCGCCAAACTCTACTAGGTGCTCTTCAAGGTCGCTGGCTCGTTAAGGTACGAGTTTATATTCTTTAGATTTAGTCACTGTTGATGAATATTACATTTTTAAATCATTTATACTCTTTCCCCCCTTCAGGTTCACTTTGGACTTGAGGGGGGGCGCATCTACAAGACCATTGTTGACATCTCGAGCGTCCCGAAGTCAAACGTCGACACTGTCAACTTTGACACGGCGAGCTCCCAGCCATCGTCCACACCTACAAAGAGGAGGTTTGACGTGCGTGGAATAATAATATTCACTTGGTGTTTTGCTTTGCTAAACAATCTTTATGTCATGTAACTATTAATGTTGTTCCATTGATTTTTTTGTTTCAATTTTCAAATTCTTGCAGCAACGGTGAAGACCGAGACGCGTGAAGTTGGTTAAGAATCATTTGTTTTTTCTCTGGGTCTTTTTGAAACAATCTAGTTAAAGAAATGTGGGTGGGAGATAAACTAGACAATGCCATATGGATTTTGCTTTTGGGGTCGTTCTATTCGTCGACTGCAAATGATTGCGTGACTAATTATCTTTGTGTGAGTAAGTATGTTTGGTTATGCGGATATAAGTGTGTATGTATATGTATGTACCGGTATGTGTGTATGTATGAATATACATATGTATGTATGCGTGTATTTGCGTGCGTATGCGTGTGTAAATTCAACCATTACAATAACAATGCATGTCTGTGATTTTTAAAAAGAAAGCTCAACTCTATCATTTCACAAAAGGTTCATTGGTGCACTCAGTGACTCGTGTGCGACCACTTCGAACTGGATTTGATAGAGTTGACTTTTTTTTTAGAATTCACAGATTGTGTTGTTTCATGTGACAGTTGATTATTCAAAAGTTAAGCTATTGACCTCCCCCCCATGCTAGGCAGGGGATGGCGGTAGCTTAGTTTTTGGGTTGTTAACTGTCACACATATTACGGTATCGTGTGCATGTGCATCATTCATGATATATCACATTAAGCATTATGCATTGTATAACATCATTTATGCATTATGCATGCATCTATTTATTATTGTCACAACATCATCTACCGTAACAATAAACATATAAACCAAACAGTACAACAAAGGTGCACAAAACAGCTGCAAAAAAAAAACATATGGTTTAGTGCACTGATAACAGTACTGTTTTTAAAAGTGCTCAACATGCATACAGTATGGACAGGATACGATTGTAGTTTACAAATTTTATTTTAATTATTTATAAAAAATATAAATATGAAAATAAAATTTGGCAAAATCGATTATAAAGGGTTGCTTCGCAACCCAAAAAAATCTGAGCCCGCAATTACTGAAGCGTTGGTTTATTGTTCTCCCCTGCCACCCACGCCTTGCCTTCCCACTTCCCCATCTGCCCGCAACTCGCGGTCTACTAAGTTAGCGCGTGCAGTTCTTGTGCAACTGATTAGTATGCGTTCGCGACTTGTCCTGATTTGACGTTCCGTTTCCACGCACGTGTTGGTGCTCCGTTCATTGGAGATGGATCTCCGTGTTAAGAGCCGTCTCGTTATAAGATATGGCGGTGCGAGGAGTGTGGCAGCTCCGACGGCTTGTCGTCAACCATTGCGACTTCTCTGGCAGTAGCCGCGGCGCGAGGTAGGTCTTAAATTGGCGACGTCTTATTCGGAGAAGAAAGCGAGATGCGCATCAGGTAGTAGTGAACATACTTTCTATTTAGTCGGAACCAGGTATGATCGAGAGTTTTGTCTGAATGCAGTTTCGGATCCGCCCTTCTCTCGAGTGATCAGAGTGCCGCATCGCTGCTTGAATCCTTCCTAAAGGCCCTGAGCCCCCCGAGGTGCCCCGAAGCAAGCATTCTCGCGAATTATGTGAGTGCGCCGCGCCGTCCCTCGCTGCTTTGGGTGCGCCGTTTCTCGGTTGATTGGAGTGTCTCTCTATGGAGAGTCTTGAGCCCTCCATAGAACCGCTCGAGATTCGGGAACCGAATCGGTGACTGCATCGGTGACTGCATCGGTGACTGCAGTCACTCGCAAGCGCCGCGTACGACGACTTTTGACGCGCGTCGATCAAATACCCACGCGTGTGCGTGTAAGCACACACAACGATTGATCTATCGGCGGCCCTCGTGTGGTTGAGGCCTCTCGAATGGCGAGGCGAGGCCCCTCGGGTGGCGAGGCCCCTCGGGTGGCGAGGCCCCTCGGGTGGCGAGGCCCCTCGGTGTTAGAATCCCTCTTCTCTTGTAACCTGCATATATGCTATAGGTTAGGCTAGAGTTAAGCACCCAAACTTAGTTTGGGTGTACAAATAGGGGTAACCCAGTTTGTAGGTTGGAACCCAACCTTGGTCCAATTATTGGACCCCAAAAGGTTGGGTTGGGTAGAATTATTGGCCCCCTCCAATAATGTTGGCCCAACCCCAACTTGGCCAACATTATTGGACCCCACCAATAATCTCCCAACCCAACCTCTTGGTTGGGGTCCAATAATGGCACCTTAGGCTAGCATCCAACCCCATTACTATGTATACCCCCCTTGTTTCTCTATCATATCATAAAACAAAACTTCTTTTCAACCTCTCTTCTCACATGGTATAGAGCTGTCATTCCTAGGCCTACTCCTCTCTCAAAAAAAAAAAAAAAAAGCCCACCCGGCCGCCGCAACCCCCGGCCTCCTCCCTCATTTTTTTTCCTCTCGGCTATCCCGCCGCCTTCCTCCCCCCTGTAGCGCCCTTTTTTTCTCCGCAGCTCCACGGCCTCCCAAGCCGCTGCAGCCCGCGCCACTCTCTTCCGCGGCCTCGACGCCGCCTCCGCGCCAGCGCCGCTGCGGCCTCACCAGCCGCTGTCGCCCACGCTCTTCCCCTCCGCGGCCTCGACGCCGCCTCCGCGCCTCCCCGCGGCCTCACCAGCCGCCGCCCGCGCCACTCCGCGGCCTCGATGTCGCCTTCGCGCCAGCGCCGCCGCGGCCTCGCCAGCCGCCGCTACCCGCGCCCTCCCCCTCCGCGGCCTCTGCGCCTCGCCGCGGCCTCGCCAGCCGCCGCCCGCGCCACTCCGCGGCCTCGACGCCGCCTCCGCGCCAGCGTCGCCGCGGCCTCGCCAGCCGCCGCCACCCGCGCCCTTCCCCTCCGCGGCCTCGACGCCGCCTCCGCGCCTCGCCGCGGCCTCGCCAGCCGCCGCCCGCGCCACTCCGCAGCCTCGCCGCCGCCTCTGCGCCAGCGCCGCCGCGGCCTCGCCAGCCGCCGCAGCCCGCGCCCTTCCCCTCCGCGGCCTCGCCGCCGCCTTTGCGCCTCGCCACGGCCTCGCCAGCCGCCGCCCGCGCCACTCCGCGGCCTCGCCGCCGCCTCCGCGCCAGCGCCGCCGCGGCCTCGCCAGCCGCCGCCGCCCGCGCCCTTCCCCTCCGCGGCCTCGACCCCGCCTCCGCGCCTCGCCGCGGCCTCGCCAGCCGCCGCCCGCGCCACTCCGCGGCCTCGCCGCCGCCTCCGCGCCAGTGCCGCCGCGGCCTCGCCAGCCGCCGCCGCCCGCGCCCTTCCCCTCCGCGGCCTCGACGCCGCCTCCGCGCCTCGCCGCGGCCTCGCCAGCCGCTGCCCGCGCCACTCCGCGGCCTCGCCGCCGCCTCCGCGGCAGCGCCGCCGCGGCCTCGCCAGCCGCCGCCGCCCACGCCCTTCCCCTCCGCGGCCTCGACGCCGCCTCCGCGCCTCGCCGCGGCCTCGCCAGCCGTCGCCCGCGCCACTCCGCGGCCTCGACGCCGCCTCCGCGCCAGCGTTGCCGCGGCCTCGCCAGCCGTTGCTGACAGCGCCCTCCCCCTCCGCGGCCTTGACGCCACCTCCACGCCAGCGCCCCGCGGCCGTCCATCATGGCTCACGCCACACCCTCCCCCCTCCCTCCTCCTATTGATACCTCCTCTATCGATAAGCTGCAGCTCGCCGCGGACAAATCCGCCATCAACTGGCACTCCTTCATCGGCAGCATTCGTCGAGTTCTCTTCGATGCATGGGTTCCCCCCTACCGCGTCCTTGACGTCATCCTCCGCCGTCCCCATGCTCTCCCCCCCACCGCTCCTGACCACCCCGGCGAGACCCCTCCTCTCCCTCCATCTCCTGGCGATCCTCCTCGTGAACCCGACCTCCAACTCACCGTCGACCAAGCCACCGCTGATGCAGACTTCATCTTACGACGCCGTGCATACCTTATCCGCAAAGATGAGTACGATGCAGCAGTTGAAGCCTATGACCAGGCAGTTGCTGGCCGCAATGCTCATCTTGCTGTCGTCGCCAAATACAACGACGACTTGGCTACCTTTACCCCAAACCTCATCGCCTAGACAGCTGCCGACACCCGTGCTTGCACCGTTCTCCTCGGTGCTCTCCCTGACTCCCTTATGCGCCGCTTCCAGGCTCGGGAACTCCGTGCCTCGGTCATTTGGGCCGAACTCCATGCCATGTTCGAACGCCGCGACATCAGCTCGGTTGGCATCCTCTTTCAAGAGTACTTTTCAATCACCCTCGCTGCATGTGACGGAGCGGTCGACTATGTCGGACGTATGCGAGAAGTAGCTGATCGCCTCGAAGCCCGCCAGGCTGGCCTCTCCGAACCCCTCCAAATCCATCGCCTCCTGTTTAACCTCACCCCAGACTATGAATCACGCCTTCACGCCTTTACCGAAGCCAATCCCATGGCCGATCTCGCCTCCGTTGAGCAGTGGATCATAGACACCGAAGTCAAACTTCGCACCCCCATTGTCAACCTCGCCTCCTCCCAACCCTCCTCCTCCTCCCTCAACGCTACCCAGCCCCGCAAGCAGGCTCGGAACAACGGCAAAGGGGGAGGTGGGGGCAAGGGAGGTGGCGGTCAGGGCAACGGCAGCACAAACAGCCGTGGCGACACCACTGGGGATGAGCATGGCACCACTAATTCGGGCGGAGCCTCTGCAGGCCGCGGAAGTCTTCCTGGCACTCTTCCGCCCTGCACCTATGTCCGTCGCTATGGTCCCCGGGCTGGAACACCCTGCGGGCAGACAAACCATCCCCCTAGCACTTGCTTCAAGGCTCTCGATGATGCCTGGTACGCGCGGGGCAATGTTGGCACTCCTCCCAAGTGGGGAACGATCTCCCCACGTCCCTCCCTTGCCGACATCCAAACCAACCCCGCTTACCTCCCTGCCCACCTCCGCCTCCTTGCTCCCCCCACACCGCTCCTCAATCTCCAATAGCAGCACCTCCTGCAGCAGCACCAGCAGCAACAGCAGCAGCAACAGCTGTTTCATCAGCAGCCACAGCAGCAGCAGCAGCCGCAGCCCCAGCCGCACCCATGGGGAACTGGACTCCTACCCCAGTGGGGACCCAGCCCTCCTCCTTGGCAGCAGCAGCAGCTGAATTTTGGCACAGCTGCCATAGCCGCTCAAGCCTCACCGTCCCCCCTTTGGGGTGCTCCACCCCCTAGTAGCACTGCCCCTCCTCTTACCCAGGAGAGCTTTCTTGGCAACATTGCTATCTCACCCTCACTTCCTTCCATGTACCCATCCACCGTTAATAAAACTACTTTCCAGTACTCCGTCTCTTCCTCCTCCTCACCCACTCTCGACTTTGTCCTCGATAGTGGGGCCACTGAGACCGCTCTCAAGGATGCTGGTACACTCACACCCCTCTCTCCTCCCACGCAAGTTCACGGCGCTGACAGCAGCTTTACCATCCCATGCACACACCTCTCCACTCTTCCTTGCACACTCTTCCCCTCTGGTAAGGTAACTGGTCTCCACATCCCCACCCTCCGAAACAACCTCCTCTCCCACCGTGAAATCCAAACTGCAGGTATCACTGCCGTCGATCCAGGTAATGCCACCTACTGTGACCTCTACCACACCGCCACTGGTCGCTTCCTTCTACGCATTCCCCTCTGCCCCCGCACTCGCCTCTACACTCTCCGCACCCCTTGGCCATCCTTCTGCCATGTCACCACTCGTGCTGGCACTTCCACTAACCCTCCCCATCCCCCTACCTCACCTCCACGCCACCAGCAGGGGCCGCAGCAGCAGCAGCAAGGGCCGCAGCAGCAGCAACAGCAGTAGCCGCCGCCGCAGAGGCAGCAGCAGGGGCCGCAGCAGCAGCAGCAGCAGCAGCCGCCACAGCAGGGGCAGCCACAGCAGCAGCAGCAGCAGCAGCAGCCGCCGCAGAGGCAGCAGCAAGGGCCGCAGCAGCAGCAGTAGTGGCAGCCGCAACAGCAGCAGCAGCAGTCACCTCCCCCTCTCTCACTCACTCCAACCCCCTCCACCTCCAATCATCTCTCCCACCCCGCTGTGCTGCTCCACCACCGTCTCGGCCACCCCAATTTCGCCGCTCTCCGCACTGCCATCACCTCTCGCCTCCTTCACGGCCTCCCTCCTACTCTCCCCCCCCTCCCTTCCTCTCCAGCCCCTCCATGCCCCTCGTGCATCCCCGGCAAACTCAAACAGTCCCCCCACCACAGCCACCCATCCTTGACTCCAGCTCCAATTGACCTCGTCCATATGGACCTCTGGGGACCCTCCCCCACTCGTTCTCGTCAGGGCCATCGCTACATGCTGGTCCTCGTAGACAACCACAGCCGCTACTCCTCCATTTTCCTCCTCCACACGAAAGACCAGGCGCCGACCATGATCGTCAACTGGGCCGAGCAATGCCGCGCCCACTTCAAGCGTCCCATCGGCCGCCTACACTCTGACGGGGGAGGCGAATTCCTCAATCGCACTCTCTCCCATTACTGCACCACCCATGGCATCCAACAGACTCACACCCTCCCCCACTCCCCGCAGCAGAATGGCGTCGCAGAAAGCCGGATTCGCGAAATCACCAAGATCGCCCGCTGTCTCCTCGCTCACGCCTCAACCCCCCCTTCCCTCTGGGGCTATGCTTTGCTCCATGCTGCCCTCCTCAACCTTCACTCCCATCCCCTACATACCACCACCACCCCCACGGAGCTTTGTTCGGGCACCAAACCTGACGCCGCTGGTCTCCGTGTCTGGGGTTGCAAGGCATATGTCCTTATCCCTCCACCTGATCGCACCCACGGCAAGCTCGCTTCTCGTGCCCTCGAGTGTGTCTACCTCGGGCACAACCGCGACTCGCCTGGCTACCTCTTCCTTCACCCTCTCTCTGGACGCCTTATCCGCAGCATTGACGTCGTCTTTAACGAAACTACCCCCTATTACTCCTCTTCACCGCCAGACCCCCTCCCTCCTCCTTCACGTCCTCTCACTTGGACCGACACTGTGCTCCCTCCCCTCCTCCCTCCTGCACCCCTTCTCCCACCTCTCCCTACTCCGCTTCCGCCACCCTCATCTGCCGACATCTACGATCCCACTGCTCCCGCATCCCCTGCACACTCCGCAGCCCCCCCTCCCTCCTCTCCCCCCCCTCTCCTTCTCCTCCGTCCCAGCAGCAGGGGCAGCAGCCGCAGCAGCAGCAGCATGGGCAGCAGCAGTCGCCGCAGCAGCAGCAGCAGCAGCAGCAGCAGCAGCAGCAGCAGCAGCAGCAGCAGGGGCAGCAGCAGCAGCAGCAGCAGCAGCAGCAGCAGCAGCAGGGGCAGCAGCATTGGGAGGAGCAGCAGCCGCAGCAGCAGCAGCAGGGGTTCCAGCAGCACCAGCAGCAGCAACGGCAGAGGGCAATTGCCCGCTCCTCACCCTTCCTCCTCCCTCGCATGCACACCCGCTCCCTCGATCCCATCCTTGGCACACCGCCGCCTCCCTCCCTCAACCTGCTCGAGGATTCCCATGAGGAGTTCACCATGGTCCAGCGCCACACTCCCTCTCTCACCACGCTCTACCCTGGCCTCCTCGGCGCTCTAATCCTTAGCGCGATCTCCGCTCCCACCATCTTCGTCCCCTCCACCTTCCAGGAGGCTATCACCTGCCCTGACGCTGACAAGTGGATAGCCGCCATCTTCCTGGAATGTGAGGCATTTATCCGCAACGACTCCTTCATTGACGTTCCCCTCCCCCCTGACGCCAACCTTGTCGAGGGCAAGTGGATCTTTCGAGTCAAGCAGCTGCCGGGAGAAGAACCAGTCTACAAAGCCCGCTACGTTGCCAAGGGGTTCACTCAGACCTGGGCTGAAGACTTCTGGTTCACATTTGCCCCCACTGTCAAGCAGGCCACCCTACGTACCCTCATGGATATTGGTGCGCGTGATGACATGGAGATTGACTCCATGGACGTCTCCAACGCGTTCCTGCAAGGCGAACTGCACGAGCGCATCTTCCTCCGTTGGCCTCCCGGGTTTCATGTTGCTTTCCCTGACAACACCGTCTGGCAACTTCGACGACCTGTTTATGGTCTGAAGCAGGCACCACGAGAATGGCATGCGAAGCTGTCTGCCACTCTCCAGTCCCTTGCTTTCTCCGCCTCCCACTCCGATGCCAGCCTCTTCATCCGCTCTTCCCCCCGTCGCTTCTTCATCTCGGTCTACGTTGACGACATAATCCTGCTCGCCGACACCAAGGCCGACATGGAGCAAGTCAAGCGGTCACTTCAGGAACGTCTCAAGTGCAAGGACCTTGGTCCGCTGCAGAACTACCTCGGCATGGCTATCACTCGTGATCGATCCGCCCGCACCATCACCCTCTCCCAGTCCCACTACATCAGCCAGGTCCTGGAGAAGTTCGAGATGGCGCAGGCCAAACCGGTCTCCACCCCCCTCCCCTTCGGTCACCAACTCGCACCACCCACCTCCCCCTCCCCCTCCTCCCGGCCCTATGCCGAGCTTGTTGGGTCGCTGATGTACACAATGATGTGCACTCGTCCCGACCTCGCCTACCCCATCAGCGTCATTGCTCGGTTCGTCGGCTCCGGCCGCCACACTGAAGAACACTGGGCTGCCGCCAAGCGGGTCCTCCGCTATCTCCGTGGCACCAAGGATCACGCCCTCACCCTGGGTGGATCCTCCCCTCCCCTTCTCTCTGGTTTCAGCGATTCATCTTGGGCGGACTCCCAGCCGGACCGCCGCTCCTCGCAAGGCTATGGCTTCACACTCGGCAGCGGGCTTATCAGCTGGCGTTCTACTCGCTCCTCTGCCATTGCCCTCTCCTCCTGCGAAGCTGAACTCTATGCTGGCACCATGGCCGTGCAAGAGTCCCGCTGGCTCTGCTTTCTTCTGGCAGAGCTTGGAGCACCCCAGCGCTGTCCTACGCTCTGGTGCAACAACGCTAGCACCATCCATCTCACCCAGGACCCCATCTTCCATGGTCGCTCCAAGCACATTGAGCTCCGCTATTTCTTCATCCGCGACCTTGTCCACCAGAACCTCATTGCCGTTCGCAAGATCGCTGCTGCAGCCAACTTGGCTGATATCTTTACCAAAGCCCTTCTTCGCCCTGCGCACTCTGCTCTTCTCCGCCTCATCGGCCTCGCTCCCCCAGGCGCGCCTTGATTCAGGGGTTGCTTCCCTCAAGCCTTTCCGCATCTCTGCCGGTTAAGGTGTTGTGTTAGAATCCCTCTTCTCTTGTAACCTGCATATATGCTATAGGTTAGGCTAGAGTTAAGCACCCAAACTTAGTTTGGGTGTACAAACAGGGGTAACCCAGTTTATAGGTTGGAACCCAACCTTGGTCCAATTATTGGACCCCAAAAGGTTGGGTTGGGTAGAATTATTGGCCCCCTCCAATAATGTTGGCCCAACCCCAACTTGGCCAACATTATTGGACCCCACCAATAATCTCCCAACCCAACCTCTTGGTTGGGGTCCAATAATGGCACCTTAGGCTAGCATCCAACCCCATTACTATGTATACCCCCCTTGTTTCTCTATCATATCATAAAACAAAACTTCTTTTCAACCTCTCTTCTTACACTCGGGTGGCGAGGCCCCTCGGGTGGCGAGGCCCCTCGGGTGGCGAGGCCCCTCGGGTGGCGAGGCCCCTCGCTGGGCTTCTTGCTGATGCACCCGGCTATAGCAGGACCCGAGGTCCCTCCGCTAGTAGGGCGGCGAGTCCCCCCTGTAGACCGGCGACGAAGCCCTTCATTATCCCTTGTGCTGTGCGCAGAAAGCCTGTTTGCATCCCGGAGAAGCCTGTGTGCACTGAGACGACCTTTGAGACGCCTCAAGAAGCCCCTCGCTCATTATCCCTTGGGTTCTGCCCAGAAAGCCCGTTTTTTCCATGTGTGTCGTCCCCGCTCAGTCATATTCACTATCTAAGCTTTCTCGTGCTTAAGCCCCATTGGGGTTCGTAAGTTGATGGGGTTTGTAAGTTCGGTGAGGAAAATGACAAAAAAACCACTTGTATACATTGTTCCCGCCCAACTCATATGGCTTATGAGTACGCGCGGCAGCACCTCCCCAGTAACATGCAATAGTGTTTAAATTTAAATATCGTTTTTACGATTTGTCAAGTTACTTTGTTACCACCGAACTTACCCTGTTACCACCAAAGTTACCCTGTTTTCACCAAACTTACCTTGTTTCCACCAAACTTACCATGTTACCACCAAACTTACCCTGTTACCACCAAACTTTCCCTGTTACCACCAAACTTACCTTGTTACCACCAAACTTACCCTGTTAACACCAAAGTTACCCTGTTACCACCAAACCTACCCTGTTATCGCCAACCTATCGTGCTAGAATCTCCTCCATCCGCATGTCTCTGCTCCCGTCCTGCTGGTCTCATCTGGTTTGACAATTGGGGCAAGCATGGAGGTTCAGTGGAGTGAGGAATGGTACGGGGAGGTAAGGTGCAGGGAGGTAGGGTGTAGGGAGGTAGGGTGTTGGGAGGTAGGGTGTTGGGAGGTAGGGTGTAGGGAGGTAGGGTGTAGGGAGGTAGGGTGTAGGGAGGTAGGGTGTAGGGAGGTAGGGTGCAGGGAGGTAGGGTGTAGGGAGGTAGGGTGTAGGGTAGGGAGGTAGGGTGTAGGGAGGTAGGGTAGGGAGGTAGGGTGCAGGGAGGTAGGGTGTTGGGAGGTAGGGTGTAGGGAGGTAGGGTGTAGGGAGGTAGGGTGCAGGGAGGTAGGGTGTTGGGAGGTAGGGTGTTGGGAGGTAGGGTGTAGGGAGGTAGGGTGTAGGGAGGTAGGGTGTAGGGAGGTAGGGTGCAGGGAGGTAGGGTGTAGGGAGGTAGGGTGTAGGGAGGTAGGGTGTAGGGAGGTAGGGTGTAGGGAGGTAGGGTGTAGGGAGGTAGGGTGTAGGGAGGTAGGGTGTAGGGAGGTAGGGTGTAGGGAGGTAGGGTGTAGGGAGGTAGGGTGTTGGGAGGTAGGGTGTTGGGAGGTAGGGTGTAGGGAGGTAGGGTGTAGGGAGGTAGGGTGTAGGGAGGTAGGGTGTAGGGAGGTAGGGTGTAGGGAGGTAGGGTGTAGGGAGGAAGGGTGTAGGGAGGTAGGGTGTAGGGAGGTAGGGTGTAGGGAGGTAGGGTGTAGGGAGGTAGGGTGTAGGGAGGTAGGGTGTAGGGAGGTAGGGTGTAGGGAGGTAGGGTGTAGGGAGGTAGGGTGTAGGGAGGTAGGGTGTAGGGAGGTAGGGTGTAGGGAGGTAGGGTGCAGGAAGGTAGGGTGTTGCGAGGTAGGGTGTAGGGAGGTAGGGTGTTGGGAGGTAGGGTGTTGGGAGGTAGGGTGTTGGGAGGTAGGGTGTTGGGAGGTAGGGTGTAGGGAGGTAGGGTGTAGGGAGGTAGGGTGCAGGGAGGTAGGGTGTTGGGAGGTAGGGTGTAGGGAGGTAGGGTGTTGGGAGGTAGGGTGTAGGTAGGTAGCGTGTAGGGAGGTAGGGCGTTGGGAGGTAGGGTGCAGAGAGGTAGGGTGTAGGGAGGTAGGGTGTAGGGAGGTAGGGTGTAGGGAGGTAGGGTGTAGGGAGGTAGGGTAGGGAGGTAGGGTGCAGGGAGGTAGGGTGCAGAGAGGTAGGGTGTAGGGAGGTAGGGTGTAGGGAGGTAGGGTGTAGGGAGGTAGGGTGCAGGGAGGTAGGGTAGGGAGGTAGGGTGCAGGGAGGTAGGATGTTGGGAGGTAGGGTGTAGGGAGGTAGGGTGTAGGGAGGTAGGGTGTAGGGAGGTAGGGTGTAGGGAGGTAGGGTAGGGAGGTAGGGTGCAGGGAGGTAGGGTGTTGGGAGGTAGGGTGTAGGGAGGTAGGGTGTAGGGAGGTAGGGTGTAGGGAGGTAGGGTAGGGAGGTAGGGTGCAGGGAGGTAGGGTGTTGGGAGGTAGGGTGCAGGGAGGTAGGGTGCAGGGAGGTAGGGTGTAGGGAGGTAGGGTGTAGGGAGGTAGGGTGTAGGGAGGTAGGGTGTAGGGAGGTAGCGTGTAGGGAGGTAGGGTGTTGGGAGGTAGGGTGCAGAGAGGTAGGGTGTAGGGAGGTAGGGTGTAGGGAGGTAGGGTGTAGGGAGGTAGGGTGTAGGGAGGTAGGGTGTAGGGAGGTAGGGTGTTGGGAGGTAGGGTGTAGGGAGGTAGGGTGTTGGGAGGTAGGGTGTTGGGAGGTAGGGTGTAGGGAGGTAGGGTGTAGGGAGGTAGGGTGTTGGGAGGTAGGGTGTAGGGAGGTAGGGTGTAGGGAGGTAGGGTGTAGGGAGGTAGGGTGTAGGGAGGTAGCGTGTAGGGAGGTAGCGTGTTGGGAGGTAGGGTGCAGAGAGGTAGGGTGTAGGGAGTAGGGAGGTAGGGTGTAGGGAGGTAGGGTGTAGGGAGGTAGGGTGTAGGGAGGTAGGGTGTTGGGAGGTAGGGTGTTGGGAGGTAGGGTGTAGGGAGGTAGGGTGTAGGGAGGTAGGGTGTAGGGAGGTAGGGTGTTGGGAGGTAGGGTGTTGGGAGGTAGGGTGTTGGGAGGTAGGGTGTAGGGAGGTAGGGTGTAGGGAGGTAGGGTGTAGGGAGGTAGGGTGTAGGGAGGTAGGGTGTAGGGAGGTAGGGTGTAGGGAGGTAGCGTGTAGGGAGGTAGGGTGTAGGGAGTTAGGGTGCAGAGAGGTAGGGTGTAGGGAGGTAGGGTGTAGGGAGGTAGGGTGTAGGGAGGTAGGGTGTAGGGAGGTAGGGTGTAGGGAGGTAGGGTGTAGGGAGGTAGGGTGTAGGGAGGTAGGGTGTAGGGAGGTAGGGTGTAGGGAGGTAGGGTGTAGGGAGGTAGGGTGCAGGAAGGTAGGGTGTTGGGAGGTAGGGTGTAGGGAGGTAGGGTGTTGGGAGGTAGGGTGTTGGGAGGTAGGGTGTTGGGAGGTAGGGTGTAGGGAGGTAGGGTGTAGGGAGGTAGGGTGTAGGGAGGTAGGGTGTAGGGAGGTAGGGTGTAGGGAGGTAGGGTGTAGGGAGGTAGGGTGCAGGAAGGTAGGGTGTTGGGAGGTAGGGTGTAGGGAGGTAGGGTGTAGGGAGGTAGGGTGTATGGAGGTAGGGTGTAGGGAGGTAGGGTAGGGAGGTAGGGTGCAGGGAGGTAGGGTGTTGGGAGGTAGGGTGTAGGGAGGTAGCGTGTAGGGAGGTAGGGTGTTGGGAGGTAGGGTGCAGGGAGATAGGGTGTTGGGAGGTAGGGTGTAGGGAGGTAGCGTGTAGGGAGGTAGGGTGTAGGGAGGTAGGGTGTAGGGAGGTAGGGTGCAGGGAGGTAGGGTGTTGGGAGGTAGGGTGAAGGGAGGTAGCGTGTAGGGAGGTAGGGTGTAGGGAGGTAGGGTGTAGGGAGGTAGGGTAGGGAGGTAGGGTGCAGGGAGGTAGGGTGTTGGGAGGTAGGGTGTAGGGAGGTAGGGTGTAGGGAGGTAGGGTGTAGGGAGGTAGGGTGTAGGGAGGTAGGGTAGGGAGGTAGGGTGCAGGGAGGTAGGGTGTTGGGAGGTAGGGTGTAGGGAGGTAGGGTGTAGGGAGGTAGGGTGTAGGGAGGGGTAGGGAGGTAGGGTGCAGGGAGGTAGGGTGTTGGGAGGTAGGGTGCAGGGAGGTACGGTGCAGGGAGGTAGGGTGTTGGGAGGTAGGGTGTAGGGAGGTAGGGTGTAGGGAGGTAGGGTGTAGGGAGGTAGGGTGTAGGGAGGTAGGGTAGGGAGGTAGGGTGCAGGGAGGTAGGGTGTTGGGAGGTAGGGTGTAGGGAGGTAGGGTGTAGGGAGGTAGGGTGTAGGGAGGTAGGGTAGGGAGGTAAGGTGCAGGGAGTTAGGGTGTTGGGAGGTAGGGTGCAGGGAGGTAGGGTGTAGGGAGGTAGGGTGTAGGGAGGTAGGGTGTAGGGAGGTAGGGTGTAGGGAGGTAGGGTGCAGGAAGGTAGGGTGTTGGGAGGTAGGGTGTAGGGAGGTAGGGTGTAGGGAGGTAGGGTGTAGGGAGGTAGGGTGTTGGGAGGTAGGGTGTAGGGAGGTAGGGTGTTGGGAGGTAGGGTGCAGAGAGGTAGGGTGTAGGGAGGTAGGGTGCAGGGAGGTAGGGTGTTGAGAGGTAGGGTGTAGGGAGGTAGGGTGTAGGGAGGTAGGGTGTAGGGAGGTAGGGTGTAGGGAGGTAGGGTAGGGAGGTAGGGTGCAGGGAGGTAGGGTGTTGGGAGGTAGGGTGTAGGGAGGTAGGGTGTAGGGAGGTAGGGTGTAGGGAGGTAGGGTAGGGAGGTAGGGTGCAGGGAGGTAGGGTGTTGGGAGGTAGGGTGCAGGGAGGTAGGGTGCAGGGAGGTAGGGTGTTGGGAGGTAGGGTGTAGGGAGGTAGGGTGTAGGGAGGTAGGGTGTAGGGAGGTAGGGTGTAGGGAGGTAGGGTAGGGAGGTAGGGTGCAGGGAGGTAGGGTGTTGGGAGGTAGGGTGTAGGGAGGTAGGGTGTAGGGAGGTAGGGTGTAGGGAGGTAGGGTAGGGAGGTAGGGTGCAGGGAGGTAGGGTGTTTGGAGGTAGGGTGCAGGGAGGTAGGGTGTAGGGAGGTAGGGTAGGGAGGTAGGGTAGGGAGGTAGGGTGCAGGGAGGTAGGGTGTTGGGAGGTAGGGTGTAGGGAGGTAGGGTGTAGGGAGGTAGGGTGTAGGGAGGTAGGGTAGGGAGGTAGGGTGCAGGGTGGTAGGGTGTTGGGAGGTAGGGTGCAGGGAGGTAGGGTGCAGGGAGGTAGGGTGTTGGGAGGTAGGGTGTAGGGAGGTAGGGTGTAGGGAGGTAGGGTGTAGGGAGGTAGGGTGTAGGGAGGTAGGGTAGGGAGGTAGGGTGCAGGGAGGTAGGGTGTTGGGAGGTAGGGTGTAGGGAGGTAGGGTGTAGGGAGGTAGGGTAGGGAGGTAGGGTGCAGGGAGGTAGGGTGCTGGGAGGTAGGGTGCAGGGAGGTAGGGTGTAGGGAGGTAGGTGCAGGGAGTTTGCGCCAACCCTCTCCGCAGCTCAACTCTCTACCTTCAACACATTTCGAAGCTTGCACTGTGATGATTAAATAGCTGTTCTAGAAAACAAGATATTGGAGTCAACTCAACCCTCCTGCCACAATCACCCAGTAAGGCATGTGGCTTATGAGACTTCTCAGAACCACCTCAACCCGACACCTCACTCCACCTCCGATTGACTCTTCTCCTGCCTTCTCTCATTTGTACTGCACTAGCAGTCTACTCTCTCACACCAGCAGTCGTCTCATTCTACACCTGCAGGCGTCGCTGCTGCCGCAGTTCAAAGAGGGCAATCCGCAGCTGGCAGTAGAAGTTGTTGCTTCATTCCGTGTCCATACACATGCATACCACCCCTTGTGCTCCAACGATTGTGTTCTCTGACACCTTCTGTTCCCACACCTCCCAACCCCCCGCCCGCCAGAGAGTTTGTGGCGGCGCTGCTGCCGCAGTTCAAAGAGGGCAATCCGCAGCTGGCAGTAGAAGCTGTTGTGAACCGGGGCAAGCACCCAAACCTGCACGCCCAGTACGGTATGTGCATGTGTACGTGTGTCTGTGTGCGTGTGCACGTGCATTGTCCGTGTGGGGGAGTGCATGTGTGTGTGCATGTGCATATCTTTGTCACACTTATCCATCGCCACTCCCCCCTAAATGCCACGCTGGTTTGACGCTCTGAACCCTAACTTTCCTCCCACACCCCGCCACGCCACGCTATGCCATGCAGTGAACGGGAGGGAGAGGGTGGTTGATGTGAAGAATCAGGAGGCAGAGACCATTCTCATCCAGGCTTTAAGGCTGCGGAACTCCACGGGACGAAAGGTGGTCAAGCTGAAGTCGAGACACGAGTCGACACGGCCCAGCATTCAAGGAATGTGGACTGCTGAGCTCCAGGCCCAGCTTAGATCACAAACAGCATCGTAAGGGACTCGGTATTACCGTAGGTGGTGTGCTTGCACGTTAGCTCTAGAAAACCCAGCTTCAGTCACAAGCAGCAGAATGAGAGTCAGCATTATGCAGTGTGCTTGAAGAGGGGGGTTCTTATGGGTGCTTGTCCGTTAAGCTACAGTATGGAAGGTTATACCATAGGTCCGTAGTAATGGTAGTGTCCGCACTGCAGATTTTGACTACAGCCTTCCAGCAAGGAACTTGTGCCCACATCACACACATGTGTACGATGCCTTTACTCTGCTAAAAATCTAGTGTTTTCTTGCCGTATGGTACTGGTAACAGAAATCAGCCTGTACAGTTTGAGCTTCAGCAATTCCTACTGAAGCTGCTCAAAAGAAAGGGAAGAGAAGTGGTAGGGTAAGAGCTACTGGGCATCCCAGGAGCAGCAATAGGGTAGGAATGGGTTAAACTCTTTATTGTGAAAGCTTGCTTATTGCAACTTGTAATAGGCATCGTGCTTCATTTCATCTGGGTACGAGTACATCAATCTCGTCCAAAGGTCTACAACATACAATTTCACTACATAGGGTGGGAGGGTGGGGAACTCAAACTAAAAATCTGAAAAGAAGAACGTGGGTGAGGCCAAATGGCCTCCAACCCCTCTTTTGTAGCCAAAAGAGAGCGAGTAGCGATGCGACGCTGCCTTTGCTGCGTTGGCAATCGCTTCAGTATCACAATACAAAATTTTAGAAAGTGAATACACTTTCAAAAAATATAATATTGTGAAAGCTTGCTTATTGCAACTTGTAATAGGCATCGTGCTTCATTTCATCTGGGTCTGCTGAGACATGTGCAGAGGAGGACGGCGCTGTTGCTGGATAGACAGCTGATGCTGGTTGGAGGATGGGGCTTGTGTGGGGTCCTGGATCAGCCGGGATGCTGCAACGAGCTGGTCTTGAGCGATGGTGACGTAGAGCTCCTTCGCGGTGTCGCTGCGCCAGCGGCCTAGACGTTTGAACATTCGATCCGTGATCCCGACTCCGGCAGCTGTCGTTGCTACACCTTTGCGAAATGAGTGGGTGCCCAAGTGCTTTGCGTCGAGCCCAACCTTGCGGAAGGCTTCCAAACACCAGTTCCGAAGAGTGGGGTATGAGGGAGATTTGTCTTGTGGTGTTGCCTTTGCGCCACGTGGGAAAACTCGGATGAGAGGGCCTTCGGTTGATGAGTCATAGCCGGCAATCTTGATGAATTTCTGGGTGGTTTGGACTGGGCAGTATGGCCCATCTGTTGCCGCGACTGGGACCCACACTCCTTTGCTCTCTTGGTCAGTTTTGGAGTGTGGGATTAGAACCCACATTGCCGTATCCTCGAATTGAATGTCCTGCCACTGAATCGCGACCAGGTCGGAGTAGCGTAGGAACCCAGTGTACATCAAGAGCGGAATGAGACCTTTCTGAATTTCGGATGGGATGTGGGATGTGAGAAACTCTTGAGCCATGCTATGGACCTGGTGAAGCGAGATTGGATCTTTGGTCCGGTTGGGGCGCGGTACGTGGCGCTAGGCGAACTCGCGTACTTGCGATGTGAAGGGGCCGTCGGTGGGACACGCCGTCCCAATCATTTTGTGTGCGAAGGCTACCGCGGAGCATGTTAGTGTGATAGCAGATAGCGTGGCTTTGTGCTTGAGGGCGTGCACGAGGTACAGCGCGAGTGTCAGGTCCGTGGTAGGCAGGTAGCTCAGCGAAACCTTCTTGCAGAAGGCTCGGAACTTGAGCCAGTAAGGTTCATAGGTCTGGATGGTGGAGGGTGCCCTCACTTGGCTGATGACCGCAAAGAGTTGCTTTTGGAGGTTGTTTAATAGTTATGCCATCAATAAGAGCGTGCAATTACATTGAGAAATTTATAGCCAATGCAAGGATGGGACTATTTGGAAATCCAGCGCCTGAGAACGAAGATGTGTGTGTGCATGGGTGAAGGCATTGACTACCGCTTGCAAGTGCTAGGTGGCTGGCGATCCCCTTGGCCCATGTCTGGGGAGATGGCTGCACAAGGGGCCACCAAGCAGCCCCTGTCCATTGTGGAATCACAAGAGTGATCTTTGCGTGGGTGCGTTGCGCGTGCCGAAGGGTTGCTGGGATGAGGTGGGGGGGTGGGAACGCGACACCGTGCTCTCCCCTCCAATCCGTCGAGAATGCATTGACCGCTTCAGCCTTGGGATAGGGCACCTTCGAGCAAAAGCGAGGTAACAACGCGTTGCGAGCGTTTGCGAATAGGTCGATGGAGTGGGGCCCCCAACGACGTTCAAGGAGGCGAAACCACGGTTGTTTCAGAGTGTAGTCATCATGGTCTTGCAGCTTGGAGAGCTCGTCCGCATGGGTGTTCAACTCGCGAGGGATCCATTCGATCGCCAAGCGAACCGAGTGTTCCGTACAAAGAGAGATGATTTCTTTGCAGGTGAGGGTGAGCTCGGTGGTGCTTGAGCCGCCCTTGCGTAGGATGAACATGACGCCTTGATTGTCGACACGGACTAGGGTGTGGCCACCCTGGATCTGATGCATGAAGGTGCGTAGTGACTGTCAGAATAATATGTAGTTCTATATATTGTTCTATAACTACCTGTAGTGTAGAATACTGTAGTCATATAACTTTCTGTTTGGTGGTGCACCTTTCTTCTTTCTTGCCTATTTGTACTGCTCGCTCTATAGTGAACAACCTCTTTGTCTTTCCAAAGCTCTCTCGACACTTCACCTTCTACCCAAACCCTAGTTGCCATGGTTCTAAACTTAACTCCTATTCTCCACATGTTATCAGAGTGGTTCCTATCCTAGGACCTTTTTTTTTTCCCATGGGCCCACCGCATAACGCTCCTGCCATGGCGCTCGTCGCGGCCCCAGCTGTGCCCGTTCAGCCGCTCGTCGCGAATGTTGCGAAGTTGAGCGTGGCGCACTTGGCGCTGTTTTTTTCACGGCCCCGGTCGTCGGCCCCGTCGCCTGCCCATCGCGCCCTACTGCAGCCTCGTCCCGCCCTGTCGCGGCCCCGAGCGTCTGCATCGACAGTCGTTTTGGGGGGAGACGGCGGGTGTGGCGGCCGAGCTGCTTCAGTCGCCAAATGCGCCCCCTGCCCCGCCCTCCCATCGAACATGCGGCTGCTACAACTGCAGCTGCCCCGCAAGCGACGGCGAGCTGTGCGAAGGCGCTCGTCGCGGCACCTGTTGCACCCCCCCGTTACTCCCCCCCCTACCCGCGCTATCGCCAACGCCAACCACGCCCGCTGCCATGTCTTCCGCTGTGGACGAAGGTGTGGCGGGGGGGGGGGGGGGGGGGGGGGGGGGGGAGGGGGAGGGGGAGGCGCGAGGGTGGTTGACGACACTCTGTTCACTGCTGCGCCACACCGCTACGCCGCCACACGCCGTCCCTTCTCTCTCCCTGCTGCGCGTGCGGCAGTGGGGGGGGAAGGGTTTGGGGTGGCGGGTGTGAGCAAGAAGCTGCCGCCCCTCCTCTCTCTCTCACTGCCGCACGTGCCGCTGTGGGGGGGAGAGTGAGGGGGCGACGGAAGTCAGCCGGTCATCTGCTGATGTTGCCCGCTGCTGCCGTGGCACCTCCAGCTGCCGCCCCTGCTACCACCTGCCCTTGCTGCCTTTACTTCTGCTACCTGCTGCTGGGGCCTGCAGGTGCTGCCGTCGAGCCGCTGCTGTCCTGCTGCATGTTGCAGCCACAGAGCCTGCTCCTCAGGCGACCTGCCGCCCCAACACCTGCTACTGTTTCTGCCTTGGTCAAGGGGTTGGTATAGCTGGATCTGCCATCACTGCACCGGTTGCCACTGCACTTGCCTGTTGCTGTGATTTCCGCTGCGGCCTGTCTGGTGTACCTCATTATGGGGGCGTTGACTGCACATTCTTCCCTACAGGCACTTATGGGGGCGTGTCAGAATAATATGTAGTTCTATATATTGTTCTATAACTGCCTGTAGTGTAGAATACTGTAGTCATATAACTTTCTGTTTGGTGGTGCACCTTTCTTCTTTCTTGCCTATTTGTACTGCTCGCTCTATAGTGAACAACCTCTTTGTCTTTCCAAAACTCTCTCGACACTTCACCTTCTACCCAAACCCTAGTTGCCATGGTTCTAAACTTAACTCCTATTCTCCACAAAACACCTTCCAGCTCCCGCCGGGTGCTGGATGTGGGTGGCAAGTGTGAGGGCATGCTTGCGCTTGCTGTGCTCCTCTCTCCGCGGAACGTGACGAGTGTGGCGCCCCAACTGTGTGCGCTTGCATCCACCTGGATGACCGCATCGTAATGGTGCGGTTGATGGAACGGGGCACCATTGAACTTGTCGAATTGCTCCATCCAGAAGCCCAGTTCGTCAATTGCCTCTGATGATAGCGATATCCGGGAGTTCCATGATGGTGCGGTGTCGATGGTTTGGAGCAGCTCGTGGCTGAAGGCTCGTGCAGTTGCTCCCAGAGCGAGGCTCATTGATGCGAGCATGCCGGTGACTCGGGCGACGTGGCGGATGTGTACTTGGCGACCTCTACGCCCCTCGGTAATGAGCGTCGTCATTGTGGATTTTAGTTGAGATCGACGTTCGTCTCCCACCGAGAATGTGCAGCTTTGAGTGTCCAGCTCGAGGCCAAGGAAGCGGAGTGCTTGGGTGGGAAGCAGCTGAGACTTCTTCTTGTTGATCACTAGACCGGAGTCCTTTAGGTCTTGCACGATCATGGTGCATGTCGATTGGGCTTGTTGGGCTGACTCGGATAGCACTAAGATGTCGTCGACGTATGGGATCACTCGCCATCCATGTGCACGCCATCGTCGAGCGAGCTGCTTGATAAGTTGGGTAAAGACGAACGGGGCTGTGGCCAACCCGAATGGTAAGGAGCGGAAGTAGTAATATGCTCCGTCGAACTGGAAGCCAAGGTATCGCCAGCAAGTTGAGTGTATGTCCACATGGTGATACCCCGATTTGAGGTCGACGGAGAACATCCAATCGTTCGGCTTGATCAACTCTGCCACGTGAAGCAGTCCTTCGTATTTGAACTTGGGCACGCGCAGGTGCTCGTTGACCTTCCGAAGATCCAGTATGAGGCGACATTTTTCGCGTTGCTCGACCACGTTGAGCGGGCTAACACATGAAAGTGTGGCTCGATCGGGTGCCTCTGCAGCGGCACCCGTGCGAAGGAGGTCCTGGACTGCGGTTCGGGTGAAATCACCATGTGCTTGTGTGCCGGCGTGGTTTTTCGATTAAAAGGGCGTGGGGGGCTCGTTCTTCCATGGGAACCAGTAGCCACGTGCAATGATGGATAAGATGAAGCTGCTATCGCACCATGAGCACCACCAGTGGAGTGCTTGGCGCAGTCGGCCTTGCATTACGAATATAGTTGTGTCTGTCACCGCGAACTTGTATGGGTCGGTTGCCCTCATTACCCATTTGTTGTTCTCGACTGCGTACCAAACGATGCATGCAGGAGACGTCGTTAATGTGCTAATCAGTAAGGAGCGATCATGGTCCTACGTACCATATGCTACGAGTAGTGTGCGAGAATCCCCTCGCCCTTTCGTGTCTTGCTTTGCGGTGTGGGGTGATGGCCAGAGCTCGTCGTTCAGTGATGGCTACCTTTTGTCCAACTTAGTGATGGGTTGGGTAGGCATGGGCACATGTGTGCCACCGTACCATTCAACCTCCTCCACTCTCTTTCTCTCTCTCCCCCCCTCCTTGGCCTTTTCTTGTGATTCTTGGCGTGGGTGTGCCGAGCTTTGGCACCTCTGAATCTGCCACTTGACAGTCCCTCCTTTTGGGACCCCTTTGTCACCTTGCTCTCTCGCTCCTTCCATCCCTCTCTTTTTTTTTTTTTTTTTTGAGCGAGCTTGCCCGTGATTTTGCCTCTTGATTTTCCTTCTTGCTGCCATTGTTTGTGGCTTTTCCTTTTGACATTCCTTGAGTAGGCTTGCCAACTCTTCATTTCCAAAGTGCAGCTCCAACCAAGAGCCCGTGGTTTAATATGAGGAAGTAAAAACAACTTGCAAGTCCTTTTTTTTTTTTTTTTTTTTTTTTTTCATAACAAGAAATACATTTCAGGGCCATCCATCAGCCACCCTGGCCTTAATCTAAGGGTCCCCTGACCTCTTTGAGTCCCTAGGCTGCTCCACAGCCGTGCAACCCCTGGTGCAATCCCCTACGCTCTTTCGGCGAGCGGGGAAAGGGGCATCGCCCTTGGTTACTCCTCACACCACGGGTGTGGGGCCTTCTCCGCCGCGCCCCCCCATGGGGCAGGCGTTTGCCATGTGCCCGGGCTGGCCACAGCGAAAACAGGTGCCCTTGAAGGCCCTGTTTTGGCATGAGCCTTGTCCGGCACCCTTGTTGCCGATTTCCCCGTTGTCGAGGCCGTTACCCCGCACGGTGCGATTATAGCTCATGCGGGCACGCATCGATGCTGCCACATCTGCCACGGCTAGCTTGTAGGAGCGGGAGGTGAGCACGCTCTTCGATTGGTAGAGCTGGAAGCGGTCGGCCGTTTCAAAACCCGCCTCGTACGCCACCAAGAGCACCTCGAAGCGCTTGTTAATGAGCGTTTCGATTTGAGTGACGTTGGCGAGCGCTCCTTCCGCGTCACCCTGCTGCAGCTGGAGCTCCATGAGCCTGAGGTGGGCTTGGATGGTAGAGAAAACCTCTGCCTGATCACGCATACCCTTGCGGTTGAAAGTGGTAGTTGCGGTTGAGGGAGCGAGCGAGGGGAGTGTGGGGCGAGGGGCATTGGAAAAAATTGGATTGCGGCAGCGAGGAGCCTCACCAGCAGCATCGTCGGACTCGTCGCTGTCTTCGTCGGCGGGGGCCGGAGTGGGGTTCTTCTCGACGCGAGCGGCCTTAGGCGGGCGAGGGGCGACGACATTTTCTTCCTTCTTGTTATTTTTTGCAGATGCTGTAACTTCGTCATTGTTAGAAGTCCCCGCAGTTACATGTGCTTGCTGCTGTAACATCGCCAGCAGTGCCTGGACCTGCGCAGTGGTCAAGGCAAGGGGGCTGACGTCAGCAGGGGCCGAGGGTGCCGAGGGTGCCGCTGGCGCGTGCTCCTTGTCGCGTGCGCCAGAGGGGCCGGCCTGGCCGGCCGAAGCGATGATGACAGCCGCGTCAGCGGCTGTCTTTTTCGCCATGTCGCGCGGCTGCTTGGAAGCAGCGCGCGCGGCAGGAAGCTCCTCAGAAGGCGCCGAGGAGGTCGTGCCAAACAGGACTTCGACGCCAGTGGCGAGGTCCTCGCGTGCCTCCTCGGCAGGGCGTTTCGCACGACGCGTGGTTGCCCCGGGCAGACTTCCGGAGTTCTGCGCGCCCGGGGTGTTCGCCGTCTTGTTTCCTTCGCGAATAGAAACGTTGTTGACGAGCGCCATTGAAGCAATGTTGTGCTTGAGTATGTCGGCGAGAAGTGTTGTTGGAGCAGTAAAACATGGAAGTGACTGAACGCGTGTTCCTACGGCCCCTTATCAGGGCAACCTTTATCAAGCTCGCTACTTTTCCCCTTGAAAATTCCCTAAACCCAAAAACCGTCGCTACTTTTACCAGGCAAGGCTGACAAGAGGTTTGCCTGATAAGGGCGTGTGAGGTCTTTGAAATTTGTAAAAGTTTATGTTTTTAGGGCGAATTTTAGTTTCGAACTTACAACGAAAGAAGTTCGAATTTCCTTCTATCGAAGTTCGAACATCGGGCTTACCACACTGTAAAAAATCACACACACATACAAGGTCGAACCCCGACATTCGAACTTGTAAAAACGAGCCGAGCCGCACGTCAACATCATAGGTTACCCGGTTCGCTCGTCTTGACGGTGCGCCACGTCAACATTTTGCGCCTCGGTTTTCAAGGACCTAGAGCTCCAACTCACCTTCCGCGCCGAGTGGTGCAAAATTTCGTCAACCTCCCGTCACCTTCGCACACTCCCCTCTAGGGGGCTATTTGTACAAAATGTTGACGTGGCGCAAAATGTTGACGAAGGCTCCATCTCACCTTCCGCGCACCAGGGTACAAATAGCCCCCATGGCAACACCTTGTATGCTGGACACGTGGCTACAACTGTGTGCACGAATTGTGGGGTGTCTTCGTTGTGCAACTTCATGCACTGGCGAAGCGCTCGCCCGTTTCGCCAGCTGTTCGGACGTGCTGCAGATCACACACGCTCGCATGAACATGCGCACGCACGTTCGCGCCTCCGACTCGAGTCAAGTTCATATTTCAAACTCGAACTTTTGCAGAGCCCATACAATGCTTGGTTCGCGAAGCACCCTTAGCGAAATTAGCGAAAAGGGTAACCACCCAAAGTTCGAACTTTATTTTGAACTTCTACAAAGACCTCACACGCCCTAAGAGCATAGGAACACGCCCTGAGTCTTCGCCAGATTGGACGAGATTGAGCGGAACTCAAACTAAAAATCTGAAAAGAAGAACGTGGGTGAGGCCAAATGGCCTCCAACCCCTCTTTTGTAGCCAAAAGAGGGCGAGTAGCGATGCGACGCTGCCTTTGCTGCGTTGGCAATCGCTTCACTATCACAATACAAAATTTTAGAAAGTGAATACACTTTCAAAAATTATAATTTCACTGTAATGAGTGCTACCGGTGAAAGGAATTTCTCAGAGACAGAGGGTTGCCTTGTCTCCACAGCACTTGGCATGGCATGTAGCAGACATTCATACCCACTTCCTCCAATCCCTTGCCACCAGAATGTGTCAAAGGCAAAAATGAGGAGACTATGCAGCACAGGATGGAAACGTCCATTCTCTTTCCACTTGCCAGTCCTAGCCATACATCGCCTGGGGCAGCCAGAGAAATCTGCAACACACACAGGCGCTATGGCTTTCACTCGCATGCTTCCATAGGTGCGAAATGAGCACCTTGATTTGATTGCCAGCATGTGAGTCTCAGCGCAGCGCAGCCATCCGTCTCCCCCACCAGGGTCTACATGCATGATGTAGCCCCGTGAATTCTGCAACACAGGTGCTACTTCTTTCACCCGCATTCCTCCCCCAGGCGTAAAGCAGCAGCTTCATTGCTAGTGAGTGGGTCCCAGCCCAGCCATCCGTCTCCCCTTCCAGAGTCTTCACGCACAGAGCAGCACGGCTAAAGATGCAACATGGCGGTCACAACTTTTGATGTTCCTCAAAACACAGCGGTCACACGTCATTTACTCTGTGCTTTGCTTCCCCAGGTGCTGAATAAGCTGCTTCACGTCTCCCCGTAACTTGGTAACCGCTGCCGCATCCACCCCTTTGGCTGAGCTCTCCAGCTCCTCTGCCGACGCTTTCCCCTCCGGTGCAGCAGATGCCGTCTCGCAGAGGGCTTTTGCTATAGCGAGTACGTACACCCCACAGTCATATCCGTTTAGCTGTTGAGGTGTAGATGCTGCTTGGAAAGTGTCGTCAGTCACAGTAACGCCTGTGGGCAAGAGGGAAGCGGATAAGGGAAAATAAGTAAAAGAACGATTGATTTGAACAGGGGCAAAGAAAGAGTAACGGAATAGAATGAGGAAATGGGGGCACCCACAAACAATGCCCCTGTACCCAACAGAACGCCGCTACAGCAGAACGACCGTGCAGAACATACCCCCACCAGACCGCACCTAGGAGGGCTTGAAGCTTCTCGGCAAGCCCCTTAGCTGCCTCCAAGTTGTGCGAACCGGCACTGTCAAAGTGAAGAAAGAGACGACGCGACCTGCGGTGGGGACAAGCGGGGAAAGAGAGAGGACGGTGACACGGGGAGTGAAGGCGGATTGGGCAGACTTTGAGGGGAAGGGGAGGGCGGTGCCGCTGATTTCTGGCTCCATCGTTGAGTCGACTAGAAAAAAAAAAAAAAAGAGGAGTGCTACCCGAGATTGTGCGAGCCGTCGCTGTCAAAGAGAAGGAGGAGGCAGTGCAGTGGGACCTGTCGAGGGGCTGAGTGGGGAGAGGGTGTGAGCAAGCAAGCAGAGCACAAAACGAAGTTCCCTCCAGAAACCCTTTTGAGACGTCTCAAAACTAGATAACAGGCAGCAGCATCAGCATGCTCCAGTCAGCATCAGCATACGAGCCTGCATGTGCGAGTGTGGGGCTGTTGCTGCTGCTGACGCCATGGGGAACAGCAACAGTCGTGTGATAGTACCCCGTATATGATATATGTAACTTAATGTGCACCAGCGACACCTGATTTTTTAAAGAGTAGCTGCATCATCCCACGTGAGACCATATTTGCAGCACCGCATGGCCAACTGCGTTCTTAAGACGTCTCAAAGGCATGCTTTTGAGTCGACTCAAATGCAGCACCGCATGGCCAGCTGCGTTTTCAAGGCGTCTCAAAAGCACCAACACCAGCTGACCTGATAAAGTGGAGCAGGATCCAGTGCGAGCCTGCATCAGCAAGTGTGTGGCTGTTGTTGCCGTTGACCTTACGGGGAACAGCAACGGACGTGTGTAGCTGCAATGCAAGGGCAGTGGCACCAACCCTAGCTGACCTGATGAAGAGGAGGAGACTCCAGTGCGAGCCTGCCTCAGCAAGTGTGGGGTCGTTGTTGTCGTTGACTGCGAGTGCGATGAGCTGCCATGCAGAGGCAAGCAAAGGGAGAGGGGGAGAGGATAGCGAGGAAGTGAGGGGGAACAGCATTGAACGAGAGTGGGGTCGTTGTTGTCGTTGACTGCAAGTGCGATGAGCTGCCATGCAGAGGCAAGCAAAGGGAGAGGGGGAGAGGATAGCGAGGAAGTGAGGGGGAACAGCATTGAACGAGTGTGGGGTCGTTGTTGTCGTTGACTGCAAGTGCGATGAGCTGCCATGCAGAGGCAAGCAAAGGGAGAGGGGGAGAGGATAGCGAGGAAGTGAGGGGGAACAGCATTGAACGAGTGTGGGGTCGTTGTTGTCGTTGACTGCAAGTGCGATGAGCTGCCATGCAGAGGCAAGCAAAGGGAGAGGGGGAGAGGATAGCGAGGAAGTGAGGGGGAACAGCATTGAACGAGTGTGGGGTCGTTGTTGTCGTTGACTGGGAGTGCGATGAGCTGCCATGCAGAGGCAAGCAAAGGAAGAGGGGGAGAGGATAGAGAGGAAGTGAGGGGGAACAGCATTGAACGAGTGTGGGGTCGTTGTTGTCGTTGACTGCGAGTGCGAAGAGCTGCCATGCAGAGGCAAGCAAAGGGAGAGGGGGAGAGGATAGCGAGGAAGTGAGGGGGAACAGCATTGAACGAGTGTGGGGTCGTTGTTGTCGTTGACTGCGAGTGCGATGAGCTGCCATGCAGAGGCAAGCAAAGGAAGAGGGGGAGAGGATAGAGAGGAAGTGAGGGGGAAATGCATTGAACGAGTGTGGGGTCGTTGTTGTCGTTGACTGCGAGTGCGATGAGCTGCCATGCAGAGGCAAGCAAAGAGAGAGGGGGAGAGGATAGCGAGGAAGTGAGGGGGAACAGCATTGAACGAGTGTGGGGTCGTTGTTGTCGTTGACTGCGAGTGCGATGAGCTGCCATGCAGAGGCAAGCAAAGGAAGAGGGGGAGAGGATAGAGAGGAAGTGAGGGGGAACAGCATTGAACGAGTGTGGGGTCGTTGTTGTCGTTGACTGCCAGGGCGATGAGCTGCCATGCAGAGGATATGTTGAACAAGGCAAGCAGTGAGGGCAACAGAAAGGGAGGAGGGCAGTGAAGCAAGGGGAGATGGGGAGGGGAGAGAGAGAGGCAGTGAGGGAGGATATGTTGCACGAAGATGACGCTGAGCCTGCCTCGCTGAAAGTGTTGGGCCATTGTTGCCGTTGACTGCAAGGGCGACGAGGGGCATGAGGGGCCGTGAAGACACGGGGAGTGGGGGAGAGGAGAGGGAGGGAGGCAGTGAGGGAGGATATCTTGAATGAGGATGGCACCGAGCGAGCGTTTCGTGTTTTGAGTTGACTCAAAACACGGGGAGTGGGGGAGAAGAGAGGGAGGCAGTGAGGAAGGAAGGGTATGTTGCACGAGTATGGCAGCGAGCGAGCGCTTTTTGTCACTGACGCGTCAGGAGCTGCATTATAGGAGGCGAAGGGAAGCCGAGAAGGAGGAGGCAGGGAAGGAGGCAGTGAGGAGGCAGAGAGGAGGAAGTGAGGAGGAAGCGAGGAGGAAACGAGGAGGAAACGAGGAGGAAACGAGGAGGAAGCAAGGAGGAAGCAACAAGGAACGAGGAAGCGACGAGGAAGCGACGAGGAAGCGAGGAGGAAGCGAGAAGGAAGAGAGGAGGCAGCGAGGTGGCAGTGAGAAGGAAGCGAGGAGGCGGATCGGGACGGTTCCGAATGCAATGGTACTGCCGTTCCTCTGTTCCCTCCGAAAGCTTTCTGTCTTTCCACTTCTCCCATCCACCCACTACCACCAAAACCACCTTCCACCCGATGACACCAACTTGCCGTACCTCCTTGTTCTCCAGCCCAGGGGAGCCATGGAAAAGCCGTGAAGCAGTGCGGGACAAAACACGGATGTGAAATCAATCAAAACGCATTGTCCTGCCTGGATACGCGCCCTACCTCCTTGTTTTCCGCGCCCTACCTCCTTGTTTTCCACGCCCAGAGGAGCCATGGTCTCCGTGACGTCATCGTCGCTCGGACGAATGTTGAGCCAGAAGGTCACCGACGGCCCCACCAGCAGCACGGCGCTGCTGCTACCCTCCCCTCCCGTGAAGCAGTGTGTGACAGAAACGCAAGAAATCAATCGGAACGCAATGTCCTGAGTGCACGTACCTCCTTGTTTTCCACGCCCAGGGGAGCCATGGTCTCGGTGACGTCATCATCGCTCGGACAGATGTTGAGCCAAAACGACACCGACGGCCCCACCAGCAGCACGGCGCTATTGTTACCCTCCCCTCCCGCCGCACCACCAGCAGCGCCGCCGGCGCCGTTGCTGCTGCTTTCTCCTCCCGCGCTGCTGCTAGCTGTCCCAGCGGCAGCGCCAGCGCCGGCGGCAGAAGCGGAGGGGTCGGATGCGGCGAGGAGGGTTCGCGAGAGGTATTCGAAGTAGAATTCGATGATTTTGTCGTTAAGCCATTGCGACGACTCCAGCGTCGCCACGTCGCACTCGCGCAGAAGAACGTCGCCGAAGCTCAGCACCTTCGCATCCATGATCGCCGGCGATGGCGATGATGAGGTGACGGTTCCGAGATGTGACAATAACGGGATGTGAAGGTCACTATCGAGAGACGAGCGCTCCCCTGACAAAATTATCAAAAGAATTAAGTGAAGAATGCGGTAATCATCTAGTGACGTAACAAATAAAAGAATGTGAATGAATGCGGTGATGCTTGCCGCCTGTACGCTACTGCAAATGAGTCCCCACAGCTGAGAAAAGAAACTCGAGCAGGAATTTTAGACCAGAGCGCTGCCACTCGTAAAAAGCAGATTCTTCAGTCGACAACATCCCTTGCTGTATTCCCCAGCTGCTGAACATCGCCCATAATCAGAGCTGGTCTCCTCCAATCCCAAGGTGGAGCTTGGGCACTGTAGCTTGGGATGAGGCTCGAGTTTAGGGGTGCTCTGCTGGTGGGAGGGAAAGGTTGGTGGAATTCCAAATCCTCGACTGAGCTTCACTGTATTGTACACAAGCAGCCTCGTAAAAGGAACTGACTTACTCCACAACACACTCCTGCAAGGGTTTGTGATTGAAAGAAAAAAGTTCATCAAGGCCTTGAATTGCACAAAACATTCTTGACTCCTCCAAACAATTCTGGCACAATACGTACTCCAAACTCCAGCAAGAGATTTTAATTGCACAATGTTACACACACCCATTCACCCAAGTGTTCACAAGTTACGCTCAAGTTCAAGGGTGAAAAAATGTCTGCCCAGGTTGAGAAAGAAACTTATAAACTTAATATTTTCTGTTAATTAACTTGTGTACCTCATGTAAATGTGTCATGTCGTGCACACATAAGACCTGAATAGATTTAGAGAAGGTATCTGATTGTATATACGTACATATCTTGAAATCGATACAAATTAAGTGCGCATTTTTTTCAGACGCGTATCGAAATGTGCGGTGCGTGAGAATACTAGGTGCGCAATTATTGCTCGGCCGCAAATTTAGGGCAACTCCTGAAAAGCGATGATGGAGTGAACAACCTCTCTACCACTCCTGACCACGCTCGTACCATTTTCTTTCGATCTCACTCCCACAACCCGCAGGATCTCATGTTTCATAATTACGAACTGCCATTACTGCGAGCAGAGCATAAACTTGGGTGGCCCAAGTTCCCGAGTGATCCCCGCCGCATCCGACGCTATGAGGCCCAGAAAACGACTTAGGCGCTACGAGAAGCATCATGGGGTGGGATCGCCTCATCTGATGTCGAGCCGCAACATTACAGCGAAGTCTGCAATCGGCAAACATGGTTAGCATATTTAACGCGGAGTGAGTTGGAAACAACTCATTCACATGAGTACTACTTCCAGCAGTAAATCTAATTCAGTACAACCTTCCACAGAGCTTCTTCCTCAGCTACACTGATAGCAACAGCCAACATCATGGGTACGCCTCGCCCTCGTTTTCTGCTCACCCTTGTCCTCGTGGCTTCTCTGAACCTCCTCGCGGTTTTCGCGGCGCTCCCTCCGGATGGTTACTTAGACGCGAGCGAGCCCGCACTCGAGCAAGCATACGACCCGCGCGCGCTCCTCGTGGCTGACAGCGATGCCTCACTCGACTCCGTCACGGAGTCCGTTGACTCGATTGACTCCGTTGACTTCGAGGAGTCGGAGGACCCGCGGGTGCTTCTCGCGATGGGCGATGTAGCGGCGGACTTGAAGCAGACGTCGGACGTCGCGAGCGGCACGGTGAAGAAAGCCATTGGGCAGGCAGGGAGGAACGTGCGCAACTCGGTCGGGTCCATGATGGGGGTCGCGCCCAAGAAGGGCAAGAAGAAGCACCGCCGCCACCGCCACCGCGGGGGAAAGAAAACTGGGACGGCGGGAGCTGGTAAGCGCAACTCGGGCGCAGCTCCCAAGGTATCCGCTGCCGGTAAGCGCAAATCGGGCGCGGCAGCCCCCAAGACGCCCGCCGCTCCTGCTGCTGGCGCGAAGGGGGTTCCGAAGAAGCAGGCGGGAAGCAACCCGGACGCAGCATCCAAGCCGTCCGCGGCTCCCACTGCTGGCGCGGCAGCCGTCCCGAAGCAGGAGGCGGGAGCAAAGGACACCTCGGGAGCAGCCCCCAAGGCCCCCGCTGCTGCAAGCGAGCCACGCGCACTCCTCGAGGCGGCCGACAGCGATGCGGCCTTGATTGACTCCGTTGACTTTGCCTCCGTTGACTCCGTTGACTCGGAGGACTCGCGGATGCTTCTCACGATGGGGAACGCAGGGGCGGACCTGAAGCAGTTGTCGGATGACGCCAGCGGCGCCGTGAAAAACGCTCTCGGGCAGGCGGGGAGGAAGGTGCGCAACTCGGTCGGGTCCATGATGGGAGTCCCGCCCAAGAAGGGCAAGAAGAAGCACCGCCGCCACCGCCACCGCGGGGGAAGGAAAACTGGGCCGGCGGGAGCTGGAAAGCGCAACTCAGGCGCAGCTCCCAAGGCGCCCGCTGCTGGTAAGCGCAACTCGGGTGCGGCAGCCCCCAAGACGCCCGTTTCTCCTGCTGCTGGCGCGTCGGGGGTTCCGAAGAAGCAGGCGGGAGGTAAGGTCAACTCGGGCGCAGCCGCCAAGACGCCCGTCGCTCCCACTGTTGGCACGGCGGCCGTCCCGAAGGAGCAGGCGCCGGGGGCAAAGGCCACCTCGGACGCAGCCCCCAAGCCCACCGCTGCCACCGCAGCCCCCAAGCCCCCCACTGCCACCGCTGCCAGTGCTGCGAGCAGTGCTGCGCCCGGCATTTGATTGGAGACCAACCAGAAGACGTGCAATGGAGGAGCAGAGGAGGGTGGCAGGGCGGCAGGGCTCGGCAGAAGCGGCGAATGGCGGCCGAATGACCCTCTAATGCATGGGGAGAGGGGGGGGGTTGTTTCTAGAAGACCTGCTGCTTGTGATGTGGCGTGCTTGTGGCGGTGATGCCGTGTGTGTGTCTGTGTGCATGTGTTTGTGCTGTTCTGTGAGGGAGGTGGGGCATAGAAGGGGCAAGATGAGCAAGGATTCTGCTCTGCTTTTGCATCTCAGTTTAATTTCCTTCCAGTGTGCTTTTTTTTTTTTTCCTTCCAGTTTCAATTCCTTTTAAGTTTTGATGCTGATTGCATGTTGTGGGCTGCTAGTGCAATGGTGAATCTTGTCAAGGCAAATGTTCTCTGCTCTAAGAAATCAATTTACAGTTCATTTTAGTCCCAAATTGCGGATGATGGCACATGATGGCATGGCACGGCACTTACCTTACCGGTACATGTTTTAGCAGCACCCCTCTTCAAGATGACCGTAGCCAGATGGCCTTCCATCTTGCACAAAAGAGATGCTTTCTATAGATAAGTTTGCAGAATTATGTTAATGGTTTTCGATTAGTATGTGTGACATTTATATGGTCACAACACAGCACTAGACATAACTAGGCTTCTAGATACCTTTAATCTTGCAATAAGCATATAGACCCGAACCCATAAACCCCATAGCTTGCCCAATTATATTGCCCTGCAGAAAAAAAAAATCAACAATGAAAAAAAATAACTCTTGCCACTCTTTGACAGAAACATGTGAGAACAGAAACATGACAGCAACATGTACCCAAATAGCAGATCCTAAAACCCCTGTTACGATATAAAAACCCTCCCACCACCATAATTTAATCTTATCCCCCAGCTGCCAAAATCCCCCCCTTTAGAGAGGGAAAAAAAAGCCTTCCCCTCACACCCTTCCCTACCCCACTCTTGCCACTCTTACCAGGTCAAAAGGCAAGCCTCCAAAAAGTGCCCAACCGATTCCAACCGTTCCTAAATCCTGCAGATACCAGCCAGGAGAGGGATGTGGATTCTGGATTAGTTTAGGAATGAGATTAGTCTACGAAATGAGAATAGTAGGCGCAGAGTGGAGAGCGAGTTGAGAGTGGTGTTGAGGAATATGGTGGCTGGGTGGGTGTGCACACCTGAATGCAGAGTGTGAAGTCACCTTATACACACACACACACACACACACACACACACACACACACACACACACACACACACACACCTTGATGTTGCCACACACCTTGATACCACCACACCTCGATGTTACCACCACGAATCGATGTAACCACCACGCCTCCATGTTACCACTGCACCTCGATGTTACCACACCACCACGCCTTGATGTTGCCACCATACGTTAATGTTACCACACACCTTGATTGATGTTACCACACACCTTGATTGATGTTACCACACACCTTGATTGATGTTACCACACACCTTGATTGATGTTACCACACACCTTGATTGATGTTACCACACACCTTGATTGATGTTACCACACACCTTGATTGATGTTGCCACGCACCTTGATGTTACCACACACCCGGATGTTGCCACACACACACCTTGATGTTGCCACACACCTTGATGTTGCCACACATGGTTTGGGTGAGGGCAGAGTTAAGAGAGGTGTTGAGGAAGATGGTGTAGTTGAGAGCAAAGGCCATGAGGCATGACATGGACAGCACAGCCTGGTGGGTGGGAAGGGGAGATTGGGAGAGATTGAACTGGTTGGTTGGAGCAGATGAGGTGTTGAGGAGAATGGTGTAGTTGAGAGCAAAGGCCATGAGGCATGACATGGACAGCACAGGCTGATGGCGGGAGAGATGGCATAAATTGCACAAAAATAAGCGTTGCTGTTGCTTTAAGCGTTTTCCAATCTTCAGAGTTGCAGCTCTTCCGCTATGAGTGAAGATACGAGCGGGAGAGATGACATAGATTGCACAAAAATAGGTCAGATGAGTAGCGAGCCATTGAGAAAGGGCAGAGGGCATGAGGTGAGGCATGACATCGCCAGCACTGCCTGATGAGTAAGTGGAGGGGGTTGGGGGGGAGCACATGCAATCGGTCTGTATCACAAGCTGCTGCAGAAACGACGGTGTGGTTCAGTGCGAAGGGCATGACGCTTGATATCTTGGAAGAGGGGGAGGAATGACATGAGGCATGACATTGCCAGCACTGCCTGATACGGTCTGTATCACAAGCTGCTGCAGAAACGACGGTGTGGTTTAATGCGAAGGGCATGAGGCATGACATGGACAGCACCACCTGGAGGGCGGGAGTAGAAGAGGGGGGGTGGGGGGAGACCTTGGTACGACTTTTGAGACGTCTCAAGAGTAGAAGAGGGGGGGGTGGGGGGAGACCTTGGTACGACTTTTGAGACGTCTCAAGAGTAGAAGAGGGGGGGTGGGGGGAGACCTTGGTACGACTTTTGAGACGTCTCAAGAGTAGAAGAGGGGGGGTGGGGGGAGACCTTGGTACGTTTGGTTGGTTGCTTGGTCGGGTGGTCGGCCGGTTGGTCGGTCAGTCGGTTGGTTGGTCGGTCGGTCGGTCGGTCGGTCGGTCGGTCGGTCGGTTGATTGAATGGAACAGAAGCGTGGCATGAAATGAAATGGCATGGCACAGAATTGCATGGCATGGCACAGAATTACATGGCATGGCGCAGAATTACATGGCATGGCACAGAATTACATGACATGGCACAGAATTACATGGCATGGCACAGAATTACATGGCATGGCACAGAATGCCATCGCGTGGCATGAATAGCATGACATAGCACAGCATGAATGGTGAAAAAGAGACCTTGCACTGACTCAACTTGCTGACTGGCAAGAGAGCATGGACTAAGCATGGCGGCATAGCAAGTTGCTGTAATGTCTCTCTCCCCCTCCCCTTGGTCCAACCTCGTGTGTGTGTGTGTGTGTGTATGTGTGTCCGTTGCTCTTGGTCAACCTGGATGTTGCATGCGACACGGGGTAACTTCCGCGCTACCGTTGACACTCAAGCGACGAACGCTCAAGCCGCGGCAACTCATGAACACGACGAGTTGCCACAGCTCGAGCGTTCGCCGCTTGAGTGTCAACGGTAGCGTGGCAATCACCCCATGTCACATGCAACATCCAGGCCGATCGAAGTGTAACGGACACACATACACACGGGAACAGATTGAGGAAATTGGGTTGCAGCGGTGCTGGGAACTTAAGATCCATTGGATTTCCCATGAAAAAAAACGTCCAGAGAAGCAGCACGGGGATGCAGACGCTCACACACAACCCATTCCCCTTTCTCCCACGGACTCACACGCGCACCAAGCACCAACACGACCAACCCACCACGAATTTGGGCTGCAGGAGTGCTGGAAACTCAAGCACCCGTTGAATCTTCCCCGAGACGAATGTCCAGAGGAGGAGGGCGGGGAGGCAGACGCACACACATAGCCCTTTCTCCAATCCCCCATGGTCTCACCCGTGCACAAGCACCAGCCACCACCAACCCACCAGAAAATTGGGTTGCAGGAGTGCTGGGAAATCGAGAGCCCGTTTGATCTCCCCCGTGAGGAATGTCCAGTTCAGCGGAGGAGAAGGGGGATGTAGCAGCACACACACAGCCCATCCAGTCTTCTCCAACCCACCAGGAAATCGGGTTGCAGCAGCGCTGGAAAGTCGAGCGCCCGTTGAATCTCCCCCGAGAGGAATGTCCAGAGGAGGAGGGCGGGGATGCAGATGACGCCTGGAGATGGGATAGAGGAGTGCGTGAGAGGAGATGGCATGGGGGAATGAGGGAGAGGAGATGGCATGGGGGAATGAGAGAGAGGAGATGGCAGTGAGGTGGACTTTCGGACTTTTGAGACGCGTTGAAAAGGGAGAGAGGGGAGAGAGGGATGGGAGAGAGGGATGGGAGAGAGGGATGGGAGAGAGGGATGACAGAGAGGGATTAGAGAGAGGGATGGGAGAGTGAGATGAGAGAGAGGGATGAGAGAGAGGGATGAGAGAGAGGAATGAGAGAGAGGGATGAGAGAGAGGGATGAGAGAGAGGAATGGGAGAGGGATGAGAGAGAGGAATGGGAGAGGAAAGGGGTGGCCTCAAGTGATGGGAGAGGAAAGGGTTGGGATGGGCACAGGGCACAGGGCACAGGGCACAGGGCACAGGGCACACAGGGCATGGGGCACACGGCACGGGGCACACAGGGCATGGGGCACACAGGGCATGGGGCACACAGGGCATGGGGCACACAGGGCATGGGGCACACAGGGCATGGGGCACACAGGGCATGGGGCACACAGGGCATGGGGCACACAGGGCATGGGGCACACAGGGCATGGGGCACACAGGGCATGGGGCACACAGGGCATGGGGCACACAGGGCATGGGGCACACAGGGCATGGGGCACACAGGGCATGGGGCACACAGGGCATGGGGCACACAGGGCATGGGGCACACAGGGCATGGGGCACACAGGGCATGGGGCACACAGGGCATGGGGCACACAGGGCATGGGGCACACAGGGCATGGGGCACACAGGGCATGGGGCACACAGGGCATGGGGCACACAGGGCATGGGGCACACAGGGCATGGGGCACACAGGGCATGGGGCACACAGGGCATGGGGCACACAGGGCATGGGGCACACAGGGCATGGGGCACACAGGGCATGGGGCACACAGGGCATGGGGCACACAGGGCATGGGGCACACAGGGCATGGGGCACACAGGGCATGGGGCACACAGGGCATGGGGCACACAGGGCATGGGGCACACAGGGCATGGGGCACACAGGGCATGGGGCACACAGGGCATGGGGCACACAGGGCATGGGGCACACAGGGCATGGGGCACAGGGCACATAAGTAGAGGTCAAGGGCACGTGCAATGAAGGCTCACCATTACACCACATGAGGCCGAAGCTGTTAAGCCCGGTAGCCTTCCCGAGTCTTGCAATAAAGGCGAGGTAGAGTGCGGTGGTGATGTTGGATAGGAAGACGAGTGAGTAGCCATATGCTTCAAATGAGAAGTCCCTTAGTGCTGCGAGCAGTGCTCCTGTGACTATGACTGCCACACTGAACTGCAGAGAAGGGAGGAGAGGGAGGGAAGCAATTACACAAGCATGAGGGCGAATGAGACAAGTCCCTTAGTGCTGCGAGCAGTGCTCCTGTGGCTATGACTGCCACACTGAACTGCAGAGAAGGGAGGAGAGGGAGGGAAGCAATCACACAAGCATGAGTGCGAATGAGACAAGTCCCTTAGTGCTGCGAGCAGTGCTCCTGTGACTATGACTGCCACACTGAACTGCAGAGAAGGGAGGAGAGGGAGGGAAGCAATTACACAAGCATGAGTGCGAATGAGACAAGTCCCTTAGTGCTGCCAGCAGTGCTCCTGTGAGTATGACTGCCACACTGAATTGCAGAGAAGGGAGGAGAGGGAGGGAAGCAATTACACAAGCATGAGTGCGAATGAGACAAGTCCCTTAGTGCTGCGAGCAGTGCTCCTGCGACTATGACTGCCACACTGAACTGCAGAGAAGGGAGGAGAGGGAGGGAAGCAATCACACAAGCATGAGTGCGAATGAGACAAGTCCCTTAGTGCTGCGAGCAGTGCTCCTGTGACTATGACTGCCACACTGAACTGCAGAGAAGGGAGGAGAGGGAGGGAAGCAATTACACAAGCATGAGTGCGAATGAGACAAGTCCCTTAGTGCTGCCAGCAGTGCTCCTGTGAGTATGACTGCCACACTGAATTGCAGAGAAGGGAGGAGAGGGAGGGAAGCAATTACACAAGCATGAGTGCGAATGAGACAAGTCCCTTAGTGCTGCGAGCAGTGCTCCTGCGACTATGACTGCCACACTGAACTGCAGAGAAGGGAGGAGAGGGAGGGAAGCAATTACACAAGCATGAGTGCGAATGAGACAAGTCCCTTAGTGCTGCCAGCAGTGCTCCTGTGACTATGACTGCCACACTGAACTGCAGAGAAGGGAGACGGATGGATGGAGAGCGGATAGATGGAGAGCGGATAGAAATATGATTTCTACATACACAAGTGCAGGCACACAAGCACAGAAGCACCATTGCAAGACTAACGTGCAGCCCTCAACTCAAGCTCACCTGATGAGCGTGTATGAGGAGTGTCGCTTGCTTGACAGCAGTCGCTCGGCCAGAAGGGTGAAGGCCACCGTGGTGCGCCTGAGAGCCGTGTACATGGGCACGTTCACTCCCCTTATGCTCGCCATGCCCACCACCTGAGGAACGGGATTGGGAGGAAAGGAAACACAGAGACATACGCAAGGGTGAATCAAAGGTGACTGTGGTGCGGCGCAGGGCCGTGTACATGGGCACGTTCTCTCCCCTTATGCTCGCCATGCCCACCACCTGCGGACAGACACACACATGAACAGGCATGAACAGGCGCACAGGGAGAGGGAAGTGAAGAAGACTGTGGTGCACCTGAGAGCCGTAAACAAGGGCACGTTCACTCACGCACGCACCAGTAGAGACCAACAAGCACACAGCAGAGCCAAGGGGGTCATGGTGTGTGTGGTGTGAGTACTGCAGCATGCAGCATACAGTGCATCATGCATTGAAGCAGGTACGCACAGGAGGCAGGGGAGGGAGAGAAGAAGCACTCTGGCAAGAAGCACTCTGGCAAGAAGCACTCTGGCAAGAAGCACTCTGGCAAGAAGCTGAGGCTCATGCGTGGAGCAGGTAGCCCCACACATCCTTTCTCATGAAGCACTCTGGTCGGCAAGACTATGCCAAGACGCGAACCCACTGCGCGCGCACGTCCCTTTTAAGTCGACCCAAGACTATGCCAAGACACGAACCCACTGCACACGACCCTGCTCCTTGCTCCCGTCCCACACTTCCCCCATTCCCCACAACCACCACCAGCAGTAGCGGAGTTACAGAGACAGATTAGCTTGAAGCGAACAAGCCAGTCCCCACCCTTCCCAGCCCCACCGCTGCTCGTCCCTACAGCATGCGTGCGACATGCACTGAAGCACATACCGTATAGAGGAGGTAGGAGAGGGAGAGCAGCAACAGCCAGCCATGCACCATGCACCATGCACCATGCACAATGGCATACGATGCACCATGCACAATGCCATACGATGCACCATGCACCATGCCATACGATGCACCATGCACCATGCCATACGATGCACCATGCACTGAAGCACACACGTACCATACCATGTAGAGGAGGTAGGAGAGCGACAGAGGGAGAACTTTGGCAAGAGTGTGCAGAGGCACAGACAAACGCACTGTGCCCGCCCTTTTCCCTCTTTGCCCACAGTGGCACTTGATCGCATGCCAACTCCCTCGGGACATTCGTACCATGTGGTGGAGGAGATAACTACCAGGCAGCTTTTGAGTCGACTCAAAACCAGGTAGGGAAGGGATAGAGGAGATATGAGAGCAAGAAAGGGCAACCCCAACCCCAAGGGACATCCGTACCACGTAGAGGAGATGGGAGAGTGACAGAGGCAAAACTCTAGAGAGAGTGTGCAGAGGCACAGACAAACGCACTGCGCCCGCCCCTGCTCCTCCCACCCTTCCTTCCCTTCCCACCATCAGCTCAGCACCAGCAGCAGCAGGAGTGAGAGAGAGAGAGTAGATGGGAGCAAACAAGCCTGCCACCACCCTGCCCTGCCGAACCCCCAGGGACGTACGTACCATGTAGAGGAGATATGAGAGCGACAGCGGCAGCACCCTAGCAAGAGTATGCAGCGGCACAAACCCACTGCGCCCGCCCCTGCTCCTCCCACCCTTCCCTCCCTTCCCCAATTTTCCCCCACCACCAACAGCACCAGCAGGGGCGACAGAGACAGAGTAGCTGGGAGCAAACAGGCCCGCCACCACCCTGCCTAGCCCCACCGCTGCTCCTCCCTTGCTGCTCCCTAGGCTGCTACCGCTGCTGCTGCCTATGCTGCTGCTGCCTCTGCCCAGAGCCACGTCAGCAGCAGAGCCATCCGCAAAGGTGAGAACGTCTGCCAGGCGGAGAACGGCTAACAGGGCCGTAGAGGAGAGCATCTGGAGGGGTGGGGGGGTGGGGGGGGGGAGAAGGGGCGAGGGGGGGAGAAGGGGCGAGGGGGGGAGAAGGGGCGAGGGGGGGAGAAGGATGCACGTCGGAATGAGGTGGGGAAATGCAAGAGCGTCTAACAGGGCTGTAGGGGAGAGCATCTGAGGGGGGTTAGAGGGGAGGGAGGATTATGGTGAGGGGCATGAGTGGTGAGGCACTGATACTGCCTTGAGCTTCCTGCGACTGTGAAGGCGTCTACCAGACGGAGAAGGGCTAGCAGGGCGGCCCTGCCAGGGCCGTAGGGGCAGCATCTGCGGGGATAGGGAGGGGGGCAGAGGGAGGAAGGGAGGAAGGGAGGGAGGAAGGGAGGAAGGGAGGGAGGAAGGGAGGAAGGGAGGGAGGGAGGGAGGGAGGGAGGGAGGGAGGGAGGGAGGGAGGGAGGGAGGGAGGGAGGGAGGGAGGGAGGGAGGGAGGAAGGGAGGGAGGGAGGGAGGAAGGGAGGGAGGGAGGGAGGGAGGGAGGGAGGGAGGGAGGGAGGAAGGGAGGGAGGGAGGGAGGAAGGGAGGGAGGGAGGGAGGAAGGGAGGGAGGGAGGGAGGGAGGGAGGGAGGGAGGGAGGGAGGGAGGGAGGGAGGGAGGGAGGGAGGGAGGGAGGGAGGGAGGGAGGGAGGGAGGGAGGAAGGGAGGGAGGAAGGGAGGGAGGGAGGGAGGGAGGGAGGGAGGGAGGGAGGGAGGGAGGGAGGGAGGGAGGGAGGGAGGGAGGGAGGGAGGGAGAAAAATGGTAGGGAGGGAGGGAGGGAGGGGAGGGAGGGAGGGAGGAAAAATGGTGAGTGGAAGGAGTTGGGGTGCTGCTAAGAAAGGGATTCACAGAGCTTCATTCAACCGTCTGCCTATGATGTGCTACAGAGAGGGCGGAGGACGAGGAGGGGGGGTAGCTTGAGTAACTTTTGAGTCGACTGAAAAGCTTCACTCACCCGTCTGCCCATGATTGGCTAAAGCGAGGGGAGAGGAAGAGGACGGGGGATACCTTGAGCGAGTGATGACGTCACCTGGAGGGTGGTGATGACGTCACATAGAGGAGAGAGAGGTGACGCCATGTGACAAGGGTGATGACGTCACCTGAAGCAGAGTGATGACGTTGGCGCAAGGGAAGTTGAAGGAGGAAAGGGCGGCCTTGTTGAACATAACGAGTGTGACTGTAAGGAGGGAACGAGATGAGCACATTGGCAAAGGAGAACGGAGATAATGGAAAGGAGTATGGTAGCCACAGTGAGTATGGTAGACAGTGAGCATGGTAGACACAGTGAGAATGGTAGACACGGTGAGTATGGTAGACACAGTGAGTATGGTAGACACAGTGAGTATGGTAGACACAGTGAGTATGGTAGACACAGTGAGTATGGTAGACACAGTGAGTATGGCAGACACAGTGAGTATGGCAGACACAGTGAGTATGGTAGACACAGTGAGTATGGTAGACACAGTGAGTATGGTAGACACAGTGAGTATGGTAGACACAGTGAGTATGGTAGACAAAGATCCGCTCAGCAATTGATGGCGGAAAGAGCAGGATATTGAACATAAGGGGTGTGACTGTAGGGAGGGGATGAACTGAGCGCATAGACAAAGGAGAAAGGAGAAAGGAGGAAGGGGAAGGGGAAAGGGGTGTGATACGCAGTCACCTTTGTCGTGACAGTCACACACGGATCGCTGGACATGATTTCTAACCTAGTGTTGACTTACCCCGAATTATCCAAAACAGCCCGAATTATCCAAATTACTCGAATTATCTGAATTACTCGGATCACAAAAAAACACCATAACTATCAGAATTATTCAAATTATCCGAAGTACCCGATTTATCTGAATTACTGAAACAATCCAAATTACTCGAATTCGCCGAATGACCAGCAGCGTAACCCTAACTACCTGCGCAGATCATGTACGAAACGGCGGCGATCATCCCCCGCCGCGTCATGCCTTTCTGCCTCGCGTCAAGCTTCTCGTCCGCCCGTCGCGGCAGCAGATTCTGCCTCTCCGCGCGATGCGGCCCGTCAGATTGAGCGTCCATCTGGCCAGAATCGGGGCCGTGTGCTACTAATAATAGCGGTGGTAGTAATCGGAATTGTAGTGAAAAAATCTCTCCGTTGTACTAATCGCCGTACTGGTGGATGGAAGTCGCGATTGAACTCGAGGTTCAGATGTTTCAAACTTAGGAAGGTTGGTTGGCGCGGGAAACCAAGTTGCATCGCGAGAGCTGGGGTTGACGATTTTTTCAAACGATGTTCGTGGCATCGTTGTACACATGATGCCCGACCAGTGCACGCGAAATTGCCATGCACCGAATGGAAACGCTGCCCCCGAGCTGGAAACCCCTGCTTGCTCCTCCCACAGTACAAGCACATGGGTGGCTGGCAACAGTACACGCGACTCGGCCATCAATGCACGTGCAGTCCCGAACAAGCCATGCCGACCCACTGTTGCCTTGTTTCTAGGCCAGGAGTCGGAGAGGCGAAATGACTGGACGAAACGACTATGGTTTAGTGAACGCATTCTCCCATCTAGGCCGCCACCTAAGCAAGGATCATCGTGCGTGTAACAGGCATTATTTGGTCAGATACAAGCTGCCACGTGTAATTCGGGACTTGCAAGGTACAAGCGCATTACCAGCCAGGCGTGCTTCGCCCACCCCACGTCAGACATTCGAGGGTGTGGTTACCAAACCACACGATCAAAAATGCAAGCCTGTCAGTAGATCTGCACTGTGGATGCCCGATTGATCCTGGAGAGGGTTACAGGCGCGTTCGCCTGGGGGGTTATGGGCGCACTGACCCGCTACTGAAACAAGCCCTTTTATCCCAATGGTCTAGTGGTTGGGATTCTGACATGGTTTCAGAGCGGTCTCGGGTTCGATTCCCGGTGTATGCACATGTAGGCCGTTGCCGCTGTGCTTAGTCCTGGGCCTCCCAATGTGGGGGGGTGTCAGTAGATCTGCACTGTGGATGCCCGATTGATCCTGGAGAGGGCTACAGGCGCGTTCGCCTGGGGGGTTATGGGCGCACTGACCCGCTACTGAAACAAGCCCTTTTATCCCAATGGTCTAGTGGTTGGGATTCTAACAAAGCCATGTGCATGGGACGAACATCAACCACAAAAATGTGACATGCAACAAAGAACAGGCCCCAGCTTTGCCCAGCACGCCCGACCTATGACGATAAAAATCGAACAACTAATTCACAAGGTCAGCATTCTCTCACACCCCAGCCGCTCACAATGCCCCGCTTTAATCGACGGGAGCAGCTCCCGCTCCATATCAAGCGCGCTATTTGTGCGCACCACGTCGACAACCCCCGCCTGCGTCATGTTGACCTGGCGAGGTGGTGCTACACGCAGTACGGATTGCACCCGGATCGCTCCACTGTCGACCGCATAGTGAAGCTCGCCGAGCGATGGGCTGTCACGGCAACCGGCGACAACCAAGTGCGCCGTTGAGGTGGCGCATGGTCTGAGCTGGAGCAGGCCATGGCGCGGTGGATCGCAAACGCAGGGCCCGCTGGTGTGCCTTTGACGCTGCAGACCATCCGCGACCATGTCGCGACGACCTGCATGAGCAACGTGCGGCTCGTCTTCCTGCCGCCGAATACCACCGCATTCACACAGCCGCTCGATCAAGGCATCATAGCCACCGTAAAGGCCCGAAACTAACAGCATTGGCTGCGGGCCTTCTCGGCTTTGTGGAACGGCGACGGCGCGACTTCCGCCGTCGCGCGTTTCCGCCCGAACTTGCGCGATGTCCTCGCGTGGCTGTCGGACGCGTGGACCTCGGTCGGCGCGCGCACCATTCAACGGTGCTGGTGGCGCACGGGGTGTCTGCTGCTCTCGTGGTCCCTGGAGCTAACGCAGGTACACGACGATGAGCCCTCCCCCACCGTCTACCCCGACATCGAGCTCGACGACGACATCGACGATGTCGGGACGCTTATTAGCGGGCTCGCCCTCGGGAATGCGGCGATGACGGCCGCAGAGTACGTCGCCATCGACGACGACGAGCCAACGTGCGCCGAGGGCACTGCGGGACAGCCCGCGACTGAGCCGGAGGCGGGCCTAGAGGTGGAGCTCTGGCACGCGCCGACGACCATGCAAGCCGTCTACGACGACGCCGACCCAGTGTGCCGCGAAGCACGGCGCACTGCACGGGCGGCATGCGAGATGCTCATCGGATATGCACGGGCCACCCGCATCACGCCGCGCGATCTGTGCCATCTGTTCGATATCCGCAACCCCATCGTAATCGCGCGGATGGAGCGGGCGAGCCCGTCATTCAACCTCAACGTGGCGCCTCAACCCGTACCCTCCCCGGGCGCAACTCCCACGCCCGAGACGCCTCGTCCGCGCGGCCGTGTGCTGCCCGGCTGGATGACCCGTCCGTCTCGCTGTCAGGAGTTGTTTGACGCCGGTGTGGGCGCCGTGATGGACGGGTATGTGGACGCGGCTGAGTGGATGCGTCTGTGAGGGGGGGGTGGAGCAGACTTCGCAAGGTGTCGAAGGCATTTTGCTGAGAGCCCAAGTGTTCACTCCTTGTGCCCATTTGTGCGTGTTTCGTTTTGTGTGTTGAATGGAGATGATGGGCCAGGTGGAGGATGTTGATTGGAAGGTGTTTGTGTTTTGACTGTTTTGTACTACGAAGAACAATTGTTGTGCATGCTTGTTTCGGTACTGTAGCGTTCGTTTAGTAACCCTAAACACACAACAGGGACAAGTGCTGCAACCCCTTACTGTTGCGACACAGACAAACTGGGTGGTTATCATGTGCAGTTTTGAAGCACGCTGGACGCCTGACGAAATTCACGAATGCCCCGCGAAATGCAGGTTTAGCTTACAGACCCAGATCACAAGGCAACCGGGAGAGGCTCTAACGAGCATCAGGTGTATGTCGCGGACGTTACCAGGCAGCTAGTGCGACTGTCTGACTTCCCACGACATCGCCAGGACAACATTCTGCGACCGATTGAAAGGCCTGTAGGGGCCGTGTTTGCTTCCTGCCAACCACTGTCAAGAATTTTGCTCAATTCTGCGAAAGCACGATTTAAATTATTTTGGCCACGTGGCGAGCCTATGATCGCGTGAGCCGCGATCTGTTTTATTGTTATCGCAAAGTTCAAGAGAGATTTATTTAAGTTCTGTACTGCGCTGCCCGCGGGAAAAAATAAAACCCCTACACGTAAGGCATGCGTTAGGGATGCATCAGCCCTAAACACCTAGAGGCAAGGTGTTTAGGGTTGATGCCTCCCTAAAGCATGCCAGGCCCAAATGGGTTTTATTTTTGCCCGCGGGCAGCGCAGTACATAGCTTAACTAGTTTTCTCTTGAGGTTTGTGATAACAAAAAACAGGTCGTGGTTCACGCGATCGAAAGCATGCCATATGGCAATAATAAAACAAACCGTGATTCCGCGGGATTGAGCAAAACTCTCACCACTCTCGCTCGGGGTGGCGACGCTTTTGAGTAGGTGCGAGTGGGTGCGGTGCGAGGTTTCGTTGCTGCCCGGGCGAACTTCCCCAGACCCAGGCCAGGGAAAGGCATGACGCTTCAAGGGCGAATCTCTCGTTAGTAGTTGTAACCTAGTTGTGTATGCACTCGGCTATTTCTGAGTAGAGAATGCAGAAATAGAGAATGGACTAAAACGAACCCTCTCTAACGAGTCCAAGTTTTGAAGCCTGGTTCCGTAGGCACTCAGGAAAAAATGCACCAATTTCTCCCCGTTGAGTGCGGGGGGAATTGAGGGGCGAAATGATTGTACATAATTGCGTCCAGCGAGTTTACGAAGGAAACATCAAGCTGGTCACGTGAGCCACCTTCGCATCAAGGCTGTGTCATGCGCCATAAAGGTTTTTCGTCACCTCGCAGCTGTTCGTTACATTGTGCAAATCCACCTCGCGAAGTCGCCTCGCCAACTCTAGGGGTGACCTTGGAACCAACCACACCACCGCTCAAACTTTCCAACTCCCCCGCGACTCACGGCGGCCTCCACGCAGAGTTTTCAGCAGCAGCACAAGGATTTCTAGTGCCTACGCAGGCTGAAAGTGCAGCACAAAAGAAGTATAAGTCGACGGCGAGTGTTGCTCATCTCACATGCAATTCCGATCTTCCTCACTGTCTAATCTGCATCCATTGCCCGTGGAAAAGTACTCACTTTCCTCGCCCTTTCTCGAGTAAAAAAACATCCGCCGTCCATCTCAACGATGGGTGCCATCCGCTCTCTTTTCGTGCTCGCGCTTCTCCTCGCGTGTCTGAGCCTCCTTGACACTGCGGCAGCGCAGCCCAAGTACGACCGTCTCAAGAGCGACTCTCAGTCATCGGACGGCAAGAATTCGCCGGCGAAAAGCATGGCCGACCCGGACGACTTGTCAAAATCAAACGCAAACGTCATCAAGAAGCGCTTCGGAGAGGACGCGCCCGAGGCGCTCAAAGCCGCTTCTGCAGCGGCTGAGCCCAAAACGCGTCCGCGGGCGGGATTCGACCCCAACCAGAAGCCGCAGGAGCAGACACCCGCCAAGCCGACGGAGAGCAGGAAGGCTGGCGGCGGATTCTTTGAGAAGAAGAAATAAGAGCTATAGCGTTATAGCGGTACTTTGATGCTCTTTGGCATGATTTGGTGTTGAGCAATGGTGGGTTTCGCGGGGCAGGCAGTACCTGGCTGTGGTTGCTTGCGTGTTTGCTTGCTTTGCCGCTCTGTTTCTCGTGCTTGTTTGTTTCGGTGGGCTGCGTGTTAATTCGTGTGTGCAATCTACGTGGATGATGCATTGTGAATGCTATTTGAATGCTACTATCGGCTAATATAGAATTTCAGTTAACAGCTCTCAAAAAGGCACCTTTCTGGGAGACAGCAACTCTGCAATCCTTTAAAGCCAGCTGAGTAACATGCTGTGGTAACTACTGGGTTGCAAGATGGCACGTGGATACCGTTTGCTCCTGAAGTTGATGAAACAACCCTGCTGAAGCTCTGCTGTCCCTGTGACCGAGTTCCTCTCTTACTCTACCCTCTCCCTGGCCCCTGCACTTGCCCATAGCCCCTGCGCTTGCCCATGGCCCCTGCACAGCTTCAGCCAGAGACATTCCAATCACAGCTGCATCCGTCAAGAAACGGTTTTTGAGATAATCCCTGCATCTTTTGGAGGTTAGGTTCCCCTCTGGTCCTCCTCAGTCCACCTGGATAGGTCCTCGTCAGTACCGTATATCATGACATATTCCTAATTCAAGTCACCTTCAAGCATCAATAATGAACACACGACCAAGGGTGTCTCCTGCAACTATCCCCTTACCATCGCATGTCCATCGTAGCCTAATAAATACACTGCCATCTTCTGATAAGTGCTTCTCTTTCTCATAATCGCTACCCTTTTCAGTGTCATAACACGACGCCTCAGTCGTCATTGCCGCTGGACCTGACCCACCAAATGTCGAATTCACTGTATTTACTGTAGAATTTACAGTGGAAGACACTGTAGCGACTGGACAGCGGGTGCTACGGGCCAGGTCCCACAGCTGAATCCTCCCGGAGCCAACAGAGAGGGCGAAAAGTGAGAGGCTTGAGGGGCACCAGCGCACATCGTGACACGTGTCGTCGAATGATTGGAGGGTGAGTAGCGGCCTGCTTCGCAGGGTGGTGGTGAGTGGGAATGGGGATCAAGGAATGCACAGGAGTGTGAAAAGACATTGCAGTGATCAGGGGGATAGGGGCACAGCAGGTAACTTTTGAGTCGACTCAAAAGTCATCAGGAGTGTGAAAAGACATTGTAGTGATGAGGGGGATAGCGGCACAGCAGGTACTCTTGCAGAGCCCCACGGTCCTAGCAAGGTGACTTCTGAGTCGACTCAAAATTCAAGGAATGCACAGGAGGGACATTGTAGTGATGAGGGGGATAGCGGCACAGCAGGTACTCATGCAGAGCCCCACGGTCCTAGCAGAGTGTAACAGGCATGGGAAGAGAGGAAGGGGTGGGTGGGGAGGGAAGGTGAAGTAGGTTGAGGGGCACTGCTAGCATACATTCATAAGGTGCAAGGCATGAGGATTCCCATGAAAGGGAAAATTTCTAGGCCGATCCAGCTTACCTGTGTGGGTTGGTAGGTAAATGACCAGAGCTTGACGGTCATATCCCAGGAGGTGGAAAGAATGAGATTGCCATGTCATGGCATGTCATGGACTCATGGCATGGCATCGTCATTGGCGTATGCCACAAGGTGAATGGTGCAACACGATCCATGTGGCTCACCTGTGTGGGATGGCTGACGACCACAGCTTGACGGTCATATCCCAGGAGGTGGATAGAATAGAATGAGATCAACGTGCCCCAGCATGAGTCGATTTTTGAGTCGACTCAAAAATGAGATCGCCGTGCCACGGCATGGCATGGCATCCTTGAGACAACTCACGACAGATCTATCATCGTCTGGCTTACCTAAATGGAATGGCTGACGACCACAGCTTGACGGTCATGTCCCACGAGGTGGAGAGAATGAGATCACCATGCCATGGCATGGCAGTAGCACCACAGGCGTATGGCATGGTGGATCTGTGATGGTGAGTCCGTGAGCCCATGGGCTGGAATGTTGGATCCATGCCATGCCACTCCTGCTCCACAGCATCTCCCCTCCCATATAACGAGTCATCAGAACCACTGCTTCTGCTGCTCCTGCTGCTGCTTGTGCTGCTGCGCGTGCCGCCACTGCCGCTGCTGTGGGTGCTGCAGCTGCTGCTGTGGCACCCGGTGGCATGGCTGCTGTGGCAGTTAGGGCTGCCGAGGGATGTGAGCCAGAGAGGGGGATCGGAGGAGAGTAGGGCGGCGCACGGGTGGCAGTGCAGGCCGGATATGAATGCACTGTGATGGGGGGCTGTGGGATGGGAAGCAGGGAGGGTAGGTAGGGGTGTGCATGGGTTGAATAGTTGCCGGAATATTGGGAGGAGAGTAGGCCGGGGGGCTGTGGGATGCGGGGGGTGGTAGGGAGGGAAAGAGGGGCGCGCATGGTTTGAATGATTAAGGGCACGATGGGAGGAGTGGAGAGCGGTGCACGGGAGGTGGAGGTAAGATACGAAGACACTGTAATGTGGCCTGAGGGATGGAGGGGAGGGGAAACGGTGAAAGGGGGCGCGCATAGGGTCAATGGTTGAGAGCAAGGTGGCAGGGGAGGAGGGCGGTGCATGGGTGGCAGTGGTGAAGGAACGGTGGTGTGATCGGGGGACTGAGGGATGGGAGGGGAAAGGGAGGAAGGGAGAAGGGTGTGGGGGAAGGGTCTGCCTGGGGTGATTGGTGGAGGATAAGTTGGACAGGAAGGGTGGAGACCCGTGAGGTGAGGTGCAAGGTGCATATGAGAATGCTGTGATGCGACAAGGCATGAGGGTAAGGCAGTGCATGAGGGTAAGGCAGGGCATGAGGGTAACGCAGGGCATGAGGGCAAGGCAGGGCATGAGGGTAAGGCAGTGCATGAGGGTAAGGCAGTGCATGAGGGTAAGGCAGTGCATGAGGGCAAGGCAGTGCATGAGGGTAAGGCAGTGCATGAGGGTAGGGCAGTGCATGAGGGTAAGGCAGGGCATGAGGGTAAGGCAGTGCATGAGGGCAAGGCAGTGCATGAGGGTAAGGCAGTGCATGAGGGTAAGGCAGTGCATGAGGGTAGGGCAGTGCATGAGGGTAAGGCAGGGCATGAGGGTAAGGCAGTGCATGAGGGCAAGGCAGTGCATGAGGGTAAGGCAGGGCATGAGGGTAAGGCAGTGCATGAGGGTAGGGCAGTGCATGAGGGTAAGGCAGGGCATGAGGGTAAGGCAGTGCATGAGGGTAAGGCAGGGCATGAGGGTAAGGCAGGGCATGAGGGTAAGGCAGTGCATGAGGGTAGGGCAGTGCATGAGGGTAAGGCAGTGCATGAGGGTAAGGCAGGGCATGAGGGCAAGGCAGGGCATGAGGGCAAGGCAGTGCATGAGGGTAAGGCAGTGCATGCGGGTAAGGCAGTGCATGAGGGCAAGGCAGTGCATGAGGGTAAGGCAGGGCATGAGGGTAAGGCAGTGCATGAGGGTAAGGCAGTGCATGAGGGTAAGGCAGTGCATGAGGGTAAGGCAGGGCATGAGGGTAAGGCAGTGCATGAGGGTAGGGCAGTGCATGAGGGTAAGGCAGGGCATGAGGGTAAGGCAGTGCATGAGGGTAAGGCAGTGCATGAGGGTAAGGCAGTGCATGAGGGTAAGGCAGTGCATGAGGGTAAGGCAGGGCATGAGGGTAAGGCAGTGCATGAGGGTAGGGCAGTGCATGAGGGTAAGGCAGGGCATGAGGGTAAGGCAGGGCATGAGGGCAAGGCAGTGCATGAGGGTAAGGCAGTGCATGCGGGTAAGGCAGTGCATGAGGGCAAGGCAGTGCATGAGGGTAAGGCAGGGCATGAGGGTAAGGCAGTGCATGAGGGTAAGGCAGTGCATGAGGGTAAGGCAGTGCATGCGGGAAAGGCAGTGCATGAGGGTAAGGCAGTGCATGAGGGTAAGGCAGTGCATGAGGGTAAGGCAGTGCATGAGGGCAAGGCAGTGCATGAGGGTAAGGCAGTGCATGAGGGTAAGGCAGGGCATGAGGGTAAGGCAGGGCATGAGGGCAAGGCAGTGCATGAGGGTAAGGCAGTGCATGAGGGTAAGGCAGTGCATGAGGGTAAGGCAGTGCATGAGGGCAAGGCAGTGCATGAGGGTAAGGCAGGGCATGAGGGTAAGGCAGTGCATGAGGGTAAGGCAGTGCATGAGGGTAAGGCAGTGCATGAGGGTAAGGCAGTGCATGAGGGTAAGGCAGGGCATGAGGGCAAGGCAGTGCTTGAGGGTAAGGCAGGGCATGAGGGTAAGGCAGTGCATGAGGGTAAGGCAGTGCATGAGGGTAAGGCAGTGCATGAGGGTAAGGCAGTGCATGAGGGTAAGGCATGAGGCGGGGAATGAAGGGCCCTGTGACGAGAGACTGGAGGCAGGCATACGGGATAGGAGGAACTCACCAGGTTTAGGGCTTAGAGAAGAATTCGTTTAAAATGTTGCTCATTACAGTGGCTGCGGAGCTGGGAGCTGGTAGAGTTACACTTTTACAAATGCCTCGGCTTACCTGGCTGTGATTCTTGTGTTGCAGGTAACCCTGCTTGGCTGGGGGCCACAGACCCATAACCGAATGCAGTTGCTGACACAGCAGCTGACGTGGCGGCTGAGGTGGCAGGAGCGGAGGGTGAAGAGGAGCCAAATCGAAAGTCAAGCCGTGATTGGCCGGGAGATGAGCAGGAGGAGGGGGGGGTAGGAGTAGAGGCCGTGAGGGCGGAGGGGGAGAGATGCCCTTGAAACACACCACCACAGTCAGTGCCCATGTAAAACACTCCAGGTGAAATCCCAGGGGAAAATCCAGGTGCTCCCCCAGGTGCTTCTTCAGGTGCGTTTCCAGGTGTTCCCCGCCACACGGGTGTTGTCCCCATCTGCAGCTCCGAGGGCACCAGGGGCCACTGCGTCAGCATGCGCCAGCTGTCAGGTGAAACACCAGGTGGGGTGAGAGGAATGACTTCCAATGGCTGTTGGCAGGGCGTGGGGGGCAAAAGGGAGATGATGAGACGGGAGAGGAAGAGAGATAGGGGAGGAGAAGGAAAAGGAGAGAGGGGAGGAGAATGGAGATGAGAGGGGGGAGGAGAAGGAAACAAGAGGGGTTGGGAGAAAACTCACACGAGCCCCTCCTGCCCCCCTCGGATCACACGCGCGCACTCACCATGCCCATCATTCGTCTGCTCCATCTCATCACCCTCCCCCCCGCACTGCCACTCAGCACCTCCTCCCCGCCCCTCTCCCCCGCCCCTCCTGCCCCCACACCACCTCCTCCCCCTGCTCCTCCCCCTCCGCCCCGCCCTGCTCCTCCTCTCGACCCCCCTCCTCCTGCAGCCAATGACGTCACTCTCCTGCCATCCGCCACTCTCCACGCCGCCTTTCCCGGTCCCACCTGGCACGGGTCTCCTCCCACCCGCAAATCCCAGACTGCCACGTGTCCACTCCGAGTCCCCCCCAGTAGCAAATTCGGGTCGTCGGGTACCCATAGTATTGTACCAACTCGAGAGCCTCTAAACGAGAGCGATTCTAACGGGGATAACGGCCGCTCTCTCGTCCACACGGGCACACATCCGTTATCGTCACAATCGTCACTGTCACTATATAGGGTAACGCCACATCGAATGTCTGAAGTGACGGAAAGTCTACTCGACTGAGTGGAATCCTGAGCATTGACGACGTTTAGACGGGATCCGTCAATTGACGGAGGCGGCGGACGGGCTGACGGAATGTGTACGGAAGATGTGTTAACGGTGTCGTAACTGACGGCCAAAAGGCGTGAATCTGACGGATGGGCGTCTAGCGCGACGGCTGCTGGAGCTGACGGGGCGGACTTGGGCGGTTGAAGCACGGATTCGATCGTTAGTTTTCTCGTCATTCTGATGACGCAAACTGAGGAGACGTCAAGTCTTCGTCGATCTCACAGTCAGTCGAATCTCACTCAGACGGTCAATTCTCAACCAGACAGATAAAGCACCGCGCGATCGGCTGCAGACGTCTAGGCAGTCAGGTTTGGCTGTTAGGAGAATGGCTAAATGTCAACACGAGCGTTTGAAGAAGAAGCATAAACAAAATTAGGCAGCTCTGGATATGACCCGTGCGTTAATCGATCGAAAAATACTGACGAGATCACTCTCACACAATCGCGTCGCGAAACCTTGTGAGTCCAAACTGACAGGTGGAGCCGCAGATCCTTGAGTGTGGAGTGGAACTTCAGATTCAGACAGGTCTGATTCCAACTTCCAAAATGGTACAGCGTTCTAGTACGTTACAGAGCAGTATTTGCACGTTACATTACGGTGACCATGGCGAATTCGGACCGTTCGCGCTGGATGTTTCTCCCATGAACCAGTCAGGGGTCTATAGGCCGTGGTACATTGGGCTCAACTATCGAACTTGAGGCTCGAGCCTACAATGGAGATTTAGGGTAACACAAACCCGAAATTCCCACGGAAATCGGGAATTTCATTTTTGGAATTGAGCCTCGCGCTCGAGCGTGAGGGTCGGTTCTTGGGTACGAACGGTGGAAAAACAGAGACATTTCGCTCTCGCTTTTTGTGTGTCGTCTCTCTCGTCACTCTAATTGTGCGTGACCGTGTTCTGCATGCAACTTCAGGATTATTTCTCGCTAATCAAGTATCGCAAATGTTCCTCCATGGCACCATTCACCTCGGCATTTGAGACCAGGCTCGAGCCACCGTACATTTCACCAAATGTACCACGTCCTATAGCATACCGCAGGAATCAATAGCGACGCGGTTATCACGCCAGAGATTACGGTGTCTGGTGGTGGTGGATGTACACACGTGACTGAAGTGAACGATAGTGAGAAAACCAGGGGATTGCCTGGGCCTAATATGAATACCTAGGCCTTCACCAAAATCATAATATTATTCGACCACAGCTACGTTATTTGTTTCTCCATATCACTATCTTACTAATAATATCAGAGGAACTTATATGTAAGGTATAGTAGCGACGTCGGTGCAGTTACGAGGCGCGCCATTTCTCCAGATTGTTCATGTGACATGCGCCTCGACGACATCACAATAATTGGAGTGGAATTGTTGGAAGGGAATCCGCTCGCCATCAACTTGATCCAGCCCAGGGCTGATTTTATCAGGATAATTACCCTGATTTCAGAGTGATTTCAGGCTTTCCTCTTCGTGGAGAATGAAATTTCAGAGTTATTGAATTTTCAGCCCTGATCCAATCAGAGTAATAGTTTAGCTATCCCTGATTTTGAGTACAGTGTAACAGACTAGGCTGTTAGTGGACCCTGACTTAACAGAGTATCGACTCTGTGGACCCTGACTTATCGAGAGGAAGTTTCTCGGAAGTTTTCTTCCGATGATCGCAGTGATCCCCCCACATGTGCGTAACCCCCCCGCCCCCCCCCCCCCCCCCCCCCCCCCCCTCTCGCTTTATCGAGACAAAGTTTCTTCGAAACTTTGTTATGATACACCTACCATCGAGATCGCGCGAATCTGCAATGTCAGATATACTTTGCTGGGATTGGTCGAAATAGGCTCTGACAGCGGAAATATTTGACTCGAACAGGTGTGACTCGCCCGTTCGGTTGGTACACTCGTTCCAGGATGCACGCATCTGAGGGTGACTAACTACAGTCGCAGTGTGTCTGATGCGTGTCGTCTGGAATGTTCAGCATTCAAGCACTACATGCCAGATGAAGAGATCCGATCGGGCATGGTAATAAGACAGGGAAATGTTACACTCGCACACCAAATATGTCAATCACATTCGCCCTGCACAAATCAGTCGAGTGTACAGCCAGCGGGAAACACAGCGCGCAGACTTCATGGAGAGTGGGGATTTTTTTCCCCGGTAACAAAGCGTGCGTTACTACTCTGATGTTCAGTTCTCGACCCTGAACAATCAGAGTTAACTACTTCACAACACTGAGCAATCAGGGTGCTGCTTTTCTGGAAAATGTGCACCCATAATAGAGGGAGAAAATTTTCCCCGGAATCAGGGAGGCTAGAATGAAACGTCAGCCCTGATCCAGCCAGCACCTCCTCCCAAATTCACCCACCTTTTCCCTCGGAACGCCTTCAGCAGCACCAACCCAGCGGCTACAGCAGTCTTTATACCTCCCCCTCCCAGCACCTACCCACGACGTCTTTCGAGGCGCATGTGCAGGGAGACAGCACGGGGCGCCCCATCCGCAAGCCAGGTATAATAACCCGCTCGTCAGTTCATATCTCAACGTAATCTATTACTAGCACCAGCGTGCTTACATATCGACGCGCCACTTCTGACGCTAGAATCGCGAAATTAACAAATATCATACTACTCAAGTTTGCGCCTTGCACCATTAACCTGGACTAGCTTGCAATCGGCTATTTCGATCTTCGCGAATCACGATCAACGGCACGATGAGTACCGCCCATCGCTTCCTCCTCGCCTTGTTGCTCCTCGCTGCCACGTGTCAATGCCTCGCTGTCCGACGTAAGTACGGGACGCATCAGCTTGACGCATAGGTAACCGTACTGAATCGCAATGTGCACATGAAACACGGGAGAGTATCATACGACTTCTGACCACGTTCGCTCGGTGTTCCTTTTCCCTCAACTTCAGATGTTCAACCTAGAAATGTGCCAAGCGGTAGTGGTGACAGCGGTGGCGGCAGCAGTGGTGGCGGCGGAGATTGCGGAAGCGCTCTCTATATCGTGCGCCCTCGCTCCCCATTGCCACGTATTGCGGAGCCGTCTCCAGCTTCTCCTGCTAGGCGGACGACAACGACGACGGCGAGAATAACGGCAGCGCTGCCCGCCTGGCAGGACTGATGGCGACGGCCGAGGTGGTGGATGAAGAGGTGACGGCGACGGGCGGCAGAGTGCCGCGCCGCGCGCGGCTTAGCATGAGCAATCCGCACGTTAAGACGTAGGCGCAGATGTTTCGAATCGCAACAGACGCAGGTCGCATCAAAAGTGGGCGTGGCGACGGACAAGATGGCGTACAGGTGAGACACACCCTGCCTGTCAATGAGCGAACTATTTAAATATACACTACATACAGCTGATCAAACATCACCTTCTACTTGACTCAATTTCTTCCACCTTTGGTTCTGCCGTTCCTGATGTAACGACACCCTTTCTACTTATACTAATCGATTTGCTACTAACCAAGTTGTGAGAATAAGTGAACAGGAATGAAATGACTAAGGAAAGATTGGGTACAAATACAACCCTAGAAACCCTGTACCCCATATGTGCTACCCCACTATAGCCTACAGCAAATATGTCATATAAATCTGACACACCCCCATAGGCAAAGTGGGGGAGAGCAAGGGGTCACAAGACCAGTCAAGTAAAGCAAAGCAGAGCAAGCTCAGGGTGGATCACAACGTCACCACACAGTCCGAGCACAAGAGCAGGGCCAGAGGCCAGTTCACATGCAGGAGTACACATATATATAAGGCTAAACAAGAAAGAGCAGGTATATATATATGTCACAGTACAAGTAAAGTCAAGAGGAGAGCAAGTGAGGCAAGACAGGCACAAGACCCAGCTGGGTGCAGAGGCGCTGATGGTCACAAGGCGCGAGTGCCTTGGTGAACACATCAGCAGTGTTGGCCTCAGAGGCCACGTATGCAAGCCGCAACTGTCCACGCTGCTGCAGCTCACGAGCAAGGAAGTAGCGAAGAGCAATGTGCTTCGTTCTGTGCTCCAGACGCTGCTCTCGACACAAGGCCAGCATGGCCTTGTTGTCTACGTACAGCACTGGAGGAGAACGAGGCGGCTCTCCAAGGTCAGTCAGCAGGTAGGTGAGCCAGCGAAGCTCCTGTGCAGCCATGGCCCCAGCGTAGATCTCAGCCTCACAACTGGAGCTGAGAACCGAAGACGAGCGAGTAGCCCGCCAAGAGACAGAGCCGGAACCAAGACTGAAGGTGTAACCCTGTGACGACCGCTGCGTAGCCTGGTCGTCAGCCCAAGAAGCGTCCGCGTGGCCTGTAAGGACCACTGGACTGCGCCCTCCAAGCACTAGCCCCATGCCCGACGTACTGCACAGGTAGCGCAACACCCTCTTCGCTGCAGCCATGTGCTCTGGTCGGTGTCTCCCAGGAGCAACATAGCGTGCAAGAATGCTCAGAGGGTATGCAAGGTCAGGTCGTGTGCAGGTCATCAGGTACATGAGGCAGCCAACAAGCTCTGGGTACGGGCCACTCGACTCTACGGACTCATCCGAAGGCAGAGCTGAGAGCGAGTGGCGAGTAGACAGAGGAGTGGCCTGAGGCGAGGAGTACGTGAAGCCGAAGCGCTGAAGGACCTGCTGCACCATGTGTGACTGAGTCAAGGTAATGGTGCGGCGTGCTCTGTCCCGAGTGATCTGCAAGCCAAGGTAGCTGCGCAGTTCACCCAGGTCTGTGCACGTGTGTCTCTTCAGCAGCTCGGACTTCACGTAGGCGAGTCCAGCAGTGTCCGCTGTGGCAAAGACCAAGTCGTCGACGTACACGAGGATGTAGAACGGCGGCAGAGAAGTGTCGGTGCGCAGAAACAGCGACGGGTCAGCAGTAGAAGGAGCAAACCCAAGAGCCGCAAGCGTAGTCCTCAGTGTGTCGTGCCACTCACGCGGTGCCTGGCGGAGACCGTAGACTGGCCGTCGGAGGCTCCACTGGGTGCCAGGAGGGAAAGTCCCAGTGAAGCCAGGTGGACGGCGCAGCCAGATCTCCTCGTGCAGGCTACCCTGCAGGAACGCAGTGCTGAAGTCGAGAGAGTGAAGCTCGTAGTCGCGCTGAGCGGCTATGTGCAGCAGCACCCGAAGAGTGGTCATCTTCGGGGTGGGAGAGAAGGTCTGAAAGTAGTCAACTCCCTGCCGCTGACTGAAGCCACGAGCAACGTACCGCACCTTGAAGACAGGTGGAGAGCCCGGCGGCCGCTTCACCCTGAAGATCCACATGCCACTGACGATGTTCGCCCCAGGAGGGGGAACTGCGTCAACGTAGGTGCCTGTGGACTTCGAGGAAGCCATCTCTGCATCCATAGCTGCCTGCCACTGAGACGAGTAGGGACCCTCTACGGCCTCCGCGTAAGAGCGCGGAGTCGGGATGTCTAGTGCATCCGGGTCTCCCTCAGGAGCAAGCAGTACAGACGCAAGATGAGGTGAAGCAGCAGCCAGACACTGTAACTCCTCCTGCCTGTCCTCTAGGACGTCCGTGCCAAGAGCACACTCACCCCCGACGGACGGAGGACAGACAGACGCAGACTCAGCAACAAGACTAGCAGCGTAGTCTAGACGACAGCTAGCAGCAAAGTCGACGAGCTCAGCGACAAGAGCAGACGCAGCAGTGGACTCAAAAGAGGGGTCAGTGACGACAGTAGCAAGCAGACGCGGGACAGTAGGACTGGCAGCACGAAGAGAGTCCGACTCAGGGTCGGCAAGCGCAGGAAGAGAGGACTCAGGAGGAGAAGGCAAAGGGGCACGCAGAGGAGCAGTGGACGGACGCAGAGACATCCGGTGCGTGCCAGGGACAGGAGGAGGACGCTGACGCGAACCGCGACCACTAGTGCGAGCAGCACGAACAGGCGACGCAGGACGAGACGCAGGCTCACGACGCTCAGCAAGACCTCCAGTAGGACCAGTGTAAGGAGAGGGAGCAGGCAGTGGAGAGGAAGGCTCCAACAGTGACTGTGACTGGACAGGCTGTGAACACTCTACCGGAGGAGAAAGACCAAGAACCTGCTGCAGGAGCGGAACGAAGTACGGTCGAGGCCGCGCGGCAGCTCCAGACTCAGCAGGGACAGCACCAGTACCCTCAGCGACAGCACCAGCGCCACCAACACCTCCAGCGGCAGGACCTCCAGCAGCACCAGCAGCAGAACCACCGCCGGGACAGACAACAGTAGTCTCAGCACCAACACCCTCAGGAGCTCCTGCTCCAGGAGTACCCGCAGGCCGAGCAGCTCCGGGACCGGCAGCACCAGCACCCTCGACGGTCGAAGAAGCTCCAGCTCCAGCAGCACGCCTCCAGCGGCGAGCAAACCACTCGCGCAGCTCCTGTGGAGAGAGGGGCTCCCGACGAGACGCAGCAGCAGGAGAAACCCCAGGCTCAGCAGCTCCAGACGTAGCACCCCCAGGCTCAGCAGCTCCAGACTCAGTGCCCCCAGGCTCAGCAGCTCCCGACCCAGCACCCCCAGACCCAGCACCCCCTAGCTCAGTAGCTCCAGGCACCGTACCCCCCGGCTCAGCACCCCCAGGCTCAGCACCCTCCGCAGTAGCACACCCAGGCCCAGCACCCCCAGGCTCAGTACCCCCAGTAGCAGCACCTCTAGGCTCGGCACCCGCAGCAGCACCAGAGTCACCAGTAACCTCGACCGGGTCAACTGCGTCTACCTGGGACACACCTGAGGGGGCAGGAACCTGAGGGGGGAGGGGGTCTACCGGGGGGGGAACTGGCACAAGGAAGTCCGGCGGAGGGGGGAGGGAAGGAGTGCGGTAGGGGAAGAGGCGGTAGAAGGGGACTGACTCGTCGAACGTGACGTCCTGGGAGGACAGAACACTACGAGAGGAGGGGTGGTAAAACTGCCACCCGGGAGTGTCTATGGGGAAGCCAAGGAAGACACAGGGAGCAGCACGAGGGGACAGCTTGTCCGCAGACAAGTCGCGGACAAACGCCCGAGATCCCCAGACACGGAACGCCGACGCATCGCCAACCTTCCCCGTCCACAGCAAAGCTGGGGAGGTCTCTGGTCGGGAGACTCTGGGCTGAAGGTTGATCTGATGCGCAGCGTACCGAACCGCAAACGGCCACAGAAAATGGGGGGCAGCCGCATGCACCATGGACGTACGGGCGACGTCCATGACAATGCCGATGCGGCGCTCAGCAATCCCATTCTGCTGTGGAGAGTCCGGAAGCGTGAAGGTCTGGCGGATGCCTCGTGCCCGACAGTAGGCTCGCAGAAGGCCGGAGGAGAACTCTCCGCCTCTGTCCGAATGCAGACGCAGAACAGGAAAGTCCGAGCCGAAGCTCCGCCTGAGCTGGAGACGAGCTGCGCGGATCCAGTCGATCAACACCTCAGCGACCTCACCCTTGCTGCGCAAGGGGAAGACTGTGGTGTAACGCGAGTAGTCGTCAACCACCAGCAGGAAGTAGCGCTCGTGACCCTGTCCACGGACGCGGGCTGGGCCCCACACGTCCATGTGAAGCGTCTGCATCGGGGCCTCCGTCGGAGGAAACGGGGAGGAGTGAGGGGTAGCCCGCAGGCGACCCTCGACACAGGGGACACAGGGAGGGCCAGGCCCCGGAGGAAGGGGAGGGAGGGACCGGGGAAGGCCAGAGACAAGAAGGCGAGAGGCCATGCCCCGGAGACGAGGCAGGGAGGGGTGACCCATCCTGTGGTGCCACAGGAGGGTCTCGTGGGACAGGAGGCGACACGAGCAGGGGGCAGACTCAGGACCAGACCTGGACGCTGCAGCAAACACCTGACCCGACGCAGCTACTTGACCAGACGCAGGAGAAGGAGACGGAACAGTGAGTGTGTACAGGCTCGACCCTGGACCACGTGTGAATGTGGTCAGGTGTCGACCCGTGTCCGCGTCCGTACAGTGGGTGACTCGTCGGCGCGCAGGGGTGAACTGGTCAACCCCTGCATCCTGTAGGTCAGCACCCGCCACCAAGTTCGTAGAGAACGAGGGGAGGTAGAGACCGGACAGGGCGCGCGCCAGACGGGACCGCAGGGCACGGCAGGACAGTGGAGTAGCGAGCCAGAACAGGACCCCCAGAGGGGTCTGCCAAGGAGACCGCCACTGGCCGACTAAGCGGCGTGAGTGTGGTGCGGTCTCGAAAGAAGGAGCGAGACGCCCCGGAGTCAAGAGTGAAAGTGAGAGAGGGTGAAGTCGACACAGTACCTGAGAGAGCAGACTCACCAGCACCTGAGGACTCAGACTCACGGGCACCTAGAGCAACAGCCTCACTAGCACCTGGAGCAGCAGCCTCAACAGCACCTAGAGCCGCAGTACCAATGCCCGGGTCGGGCGAGAAACACCGGTAACAGTCACCCTCCTCACTAATAGTCACAGCATACATTGCAGCAAGAATAGCATCAAAGTCAAGATCAAAGATAGCTACTCCAGCCCTAGACAGCTGGTCCCAGCGAGGGATCTCAGAGGCGTCAGGAAACTGACGGCGCCAAGCGTCAGTCAGGCGGCCGAAGCAACGCTGGGTGGAGTGTGGACCACCACACTGCTCACCCGCACGGTCGCCAGTGCGCAGGACGTAAGTGCACGGACCAGTACCCCCACCCCGCTGACGCGCAGAGTACCACTCACGGAGCTGCTGCGGGGAGAGGGTCTCCTGACCACGCTGCTGCTGCTGGCGCTAACCACCACCGGAGCCACTCCTCCTCGGCGCGCCACGACCTCCGCCGCCTCCTCCGCCGCCGCCACCACCTCCACCGCCACTCCCACCGTCGCCGCCGCCACCGCCGCCTCCGCCTCCACCCCCACTACCACCGCCGCTGCCGCCCCCGCCTCCACTGCCTCCGCCGACACCTCCACTCCCGCCACTACTCCCGCTACCACCCTCACTTCCGCCGCTGCCTCTACCTCCGCCTCCACCGCCCCCGCCGCCTCCACCACCGCCCCTGCCTCCCTTGCTCTTGCCAGAGCAACGTCTCCCGCTGGGGGCAGACGCCGCTCCGACCGACTCAAAACCAACAAGGTCGGCCGTAGCAGCAGAGGCGACAGAGGGCAGGAGGGGGGAGGGGGAACACCCCTCAAAGATGGGGGTGCGCGGGTCACCACGAGAGGCCCCTACAGCGAGAATGCCCTTCTCGGCTGCTAGGAGGGACTTCTCGAGGATCTCGACAGTGAGAGTGGTGGGGCAGACTGCGAGTAGGTCGTCCCTGACTCCGCGAAGGGAGTCAGGGAGGCGGGTGACAATGTAGTACAGAGTGAAGTACTGGGGGGGGGGGTTCTTGGCGCAGAACTCAGCAGGAAGTGCAGCGCGGAAGCGAGCGTCACTAGTGCGCAGGTGGGTAATGAGGTCGGCGACTGTGGCAAAAGCAGCAAGGTCGGGAAAGAGGTACGGTAGCATGAGGTGGCTCAGTGCAGCAGTGGCAGGGGTGGAGTAGCGTGCGATAACGGCGTCGTACAAGGTCTTAGCACTCTTGTATGACCCAAAGTGCGCACGCTCAGCGGGAGGGAGGTGGCGACGCACAGCAAGACGTGCAGCAGCATCGCGTGTGGCCCACTGTGAGCGAACAGTGGCATCCTCAGTAGCAGCAGGGGCGGGAGAGGCACCAGAAGTGAGATCAAAGAGAGAGAGTCCGTCAGCTCTGTCGCACTGTAGGAAAAGCAGTAGGTCGTCTACCCACACGTCAAAGTCAATGGCTCTGCCCTCAGCGTCAAAGGCGAGGACACTGGGGGTAGCCATGACAGCAGTAGAGAGAGGGCAGTGCGCAGAGTAAGGCTCAGTGCTCACCAGACAGGGCAGTGCAGGGAGGGCTCGGGCGGCTCGGGCGGCTCGGGCGGCTCGACTGCCGGGCGGCTCGGGCGACTCGGCGGCTCGGGCGGCTCGGGCGGCACTGCAGCTGGGGCGGCTCGGCTGCTGGGGCGGCTCGGTTGCTGAGGCGGCTCGGCTGCTGGGGCGGCTCTGCTGCTGGGGCGGCTCGGCTGCTGAGGCGGCTCTGCTGCTGGGGCGGCTCGGCCGGGAGATGCAGGGGCGGGGCCGTCAGGTGCAGCGGCGGGCCGGCAGGTGCAGCGGCGGGTCCGCAGGGTGCAGCGGCGGGCCGGCAGGTGCAGCGGCGGGGCCGTCAGGTGAGGCGGCGGGCCGTAGGGTGCAGCGGCGGGCCGTAGGGTGCAGTGGCGGGCCGGCAGGTGAAGCGGCGGGGCCGTAGGGTGCAGCGGCGGGTCGGCAGGTGCAGCGGCGGGGCCGTAGGGTGCAGCGGCGGGCCGGTAGGTGCAGCGGCGGGGCCGTCAGGTGAAGCGACGGGCCGCTGGGTGTAGTGGCGGGCCGTAGGGTGCAGCGGCGGGCCGGCAGGTGCAGCGGCTGGGCCGTCAGGTGAAGCGGCGGGCCGCTGGGTGCAGCGGCGGGCCGTAGGGTGCAGCGGCGGGCCGGCAGGTGCAGCGGCGGGGCCGTCAGGTGAGGCGGCGGGCCGTAGGGTGCAGCGGCGGGCCGTAGGGTGCAGTGGCGGGCCGGCAGGTGCAGCGGCGGGCCGGCAGGGCCGCGTCAGAGCCGGCGGCGGGGCCGCGTCAGTGGAGGCGGCGGGGCCGCGTCAAGCAGGCGGCGGGGCCGCGACGTAGCGGGCGGCAGGGCCGCGTCAGAGCCGGCGGCGGGGCCGCGTCAGTGGAGGCGGCGGGGCCGCGTCAAGCAGGCGGCGGGGCCGCGATCAGGAGGGGTGGCGGGGCCGCGTCAGAGGGACAGCGGGGCCGCGAGGGAAATGGCGACCCGAGGGGTCCCTAAAAAAAATGCGCGCCTCGGGGCGCGCTTCGGTGGGCCCTAAAAAAAACGGTCCTTAGGAAGGACCCGCTCTGATACCATGTGAGAATAAGTGAACAGGAATGAAATGACTAAGGAAAGATTGGGTACAAATACAACCCTAGAAACCCTGTACCCCATATGTGCTACCCCACTATAGCCTACAGCAAATATGTCATATAAATCTGACACAAGTATCTCCATTCTTTGCTCCTACTTTCTGAATCCATTTCACCCAACTCTGACCCTCCCTTCGTACCTTCCTCTACTTCTCCCTTCCTCCCTTCTTCTGTTCCTACCTTCCTCCCTACGTCCCTTCCTCTGTTCCTCTCTTCCTTTCTTCACCCCTTCCCTTGTTCCAGTCCTCCACTGCTCCTCCCTTCACTCATACCTTCCACCCTACAGTCCTTCCTCATTTCCTTCTTTTGGTGGTTTGTCCGTACGTCCCTTCGCTGTTCATCACTTCCTCTGTTCCTCATTACCTTCCTCCCTCCTCTGTTCCTCCCTTCCGCCCTCAGTCCCTTCATCTGTTCCTCCCTTCCTCCCTACGTCCCTTCCTCTGTTCACCCTTTCCTCTGTTCCCGTTTATGCCCGGAAACAGACCATGTTTTATGGGAGAAGCCGTAGCATCACACAGCAAAAAAATGTTGCAATTTTGCCCACGTATTCCGCATATTACGAGTCATATTCCAGACCGTCGGATACAAAACAGCAATGATATATGATGAAATAGTAGGTAGTATGGTCAAGATCAGGAGCCATAGCTAGGTAAGCCCTAGCAAGGCAAGATACAGTTTAGGCAAAGAAGAAGGGGGTTCACTAGAAAGCAGCAGGATACATATAGGAAACCTTAAGGGGTTGTACTCGCTATAGAGTACCCCACTGCAGGCTAGAGAACAATAACATTCTGACACACCCCCATAGTCAAAGTGGGGTATAATCAGCAGAGCAACTAGTCCTAGAGCAAGTTCACAAGGATAAGCAAAGCTAGAGGATATCACAGAGGGCAAGTGAGGAGGAGGAGAGACTGTGGGAGGAGAGAAGATGGGAGGTGACAGTGGAAGCTGCAGACACATTGCGCAACTGGAGCAATTGGCACACGGGCAACTGGAGTAACTGGCTCCGCGGCTAGACGAGCGGCAGGAGCAACTGACCCACGGGCGACTGGAGCAACGGGCTCACGGGCGACTGGAGCGACGGGCTCACGGGCGACTTGCGCAACGGTCTCACGGGCGACAGGAGCTTCTGGCTTCACGACTGCTGCCTCCGCTCAACTTCCCCCAACTGTCCCACCCCCTTTCACACACCCTTTGCTGCACCCCTAGTTCCACTCCCACGTCACCCCCCTAGTACCACTCCTTCGGCTCCCACACACCCACCCCCCTGAGCGGCACCTACAGCAGCGGGAGACGGAGGAGGAGGAGGAGCAGGGGACGGCGCTCAGAATTTGCACCCCCATACCCCTCACCCCCAAACCCTAATTCAGGAGAACGGGCAGCAGCAAGGGTGGGGCGTCGTCAGAAGCACAGGGGACAGTGGGCAGCGCAAGGGAAGAGGAAACAGGGCGCCCCCGGGCCTAGCGCAGCCCGTACGAGCCGCGCGCGGGCGGCCTGAGGCGCGCCCTGGCTTGGCGCAGCCCGTACGAGCCGCGCGCGGGCCTGGCGCTGCCCGTACGGGCCGCGCGCGGGCCTGGCGCAGCCCGTAGGGGCCGCGCGCAGGCTGTACGGGCCGCGCGCGCGCGCCCTACGCAGGTCGCGCGGGCCACGACGGGCGACGGGGGGCGACGGGCGGGTCCCCGTCGCCCGTCGCAGCTCCTCCCGAGGGCGACGCGCGGATTGACGGGGCAGAAAGCCGCCGCGCGCCTCGGGGCGCTCGACGGGCAGAAAACCGCCGTACGTCCCAGGGCGCACGGCGGGCAGAAAACCGCCGCGCGCCTCGGGGCGCACGGCGGGCTGAAAACCCTAATTTCGACGCCGCGCACCACGGGGCGCGCGGCGGACAGAGCGGAAGCGGAAGCAGGTGGTGAGCCCATACACAGGGCGGCGGCAGACATGCCGCCATCTGATGCCATGATAAAATAGTAGGTAGTATGGTCAAGATCAGGAGCCATAGCTAGGTAAGCCCTAGCAAGGCAAGAGACAGTTTAGGCAAAGAAGAAGGGGGTTCACTAGAAAGCAGCAGGATACATATAGGAAACCCTAAGGGGTTGTACTCGCTATAGAGTACCCCACTGCAGGCTAGAGAACAATAACATTCTGACAATATACCGCCCCCATTGCCTAGTCCACACCGGTACAGCTCCCAATCCCTTAACTTGGTACAACTCCAGTACTCAGCAGTACTAGCGCCATAGAAACGACGTCGGTGTGGTTACAAAGTGTGCCTTTTTTCCATGCGCCTCGACACCACAATTATTGGCATCGCTGGGGCAAATTCTCCTCGCCACACAACAACTTCATCCAGTAAACACCCTCCCCTGGTTCAGCCGCCTTTCTGCTGCAATGTCTTCTGCACGAACCCACAGACCACGACGTCTTTAGTAGCTATAGCAGCCTTTACATCCTTCCCCAGCACCACCGACGATGTCTCTCGAGGCGCATGTACACAGTGACGGCACGGGGCGTCCAACATGAAAGCCTCGTATTTCAACCCGCTCGTCATTCCGTAGCCCAGCGTAACTAGCGTACGTAATATCCACGCGCTTCTCACGCCAGAACGTACCTTCCCGCGAATGCTACTCGAGTAGAAGTGTGCACATATACACCTTTTGCCATTCTCCTTGCGTAGAACTCGCGTTTTGTAGATCCGATATTTTCAAATCACACTCAACAGCACGATGTGTACCGCCAATCGACTCCTCCCTCACTAATCGGCTCCTCGTCGCCAATCGCCAATAGGTAACGATACTGAACCGCCTATAGGTCTCCTATGTCGTCTAACCTTGTTAGCTCCCTGTTCCTTCTCCCCAACCACAGATGTCCAGCTGGCAGTGGTGGCAACGGTGGTGGCGGCGGAAGCGACGGCGGCGGTCTCTATATCTTGCACCTTCGCTCCGCGCTCCCCCTTGCCGCGGAGCCGTCTCCAGCTTCTTCAGCTGGGCTAACGACAACGACGACGGCGAGAGTAACGACAGCGCTCCCAACCCGGTAGGTTTGATGGCGACGGCGGAGGCGGTGGATGAAGAGGTCACGGCGCGCAGCAGAGTGCCGCGCCGCGCGGCTCAGCATGAGCAATCCCAATCGCTGCTGACACAGACGCGTCGAAACTGGGCGTGGCGACGGACAAGATGGCGTACAGGTGTGACACGCCCTGCCTGTCAATGAATGAACTATTTATATATGCACTACATACAGCTGATCAAACATCACCTTCTACATGACTCAATCTATTCCACCTATGGTGCTGCCATTCCTGAAGTAACGACACTAAACCTGAATCCTTCCTACTAATACTTCAATAGAACACTCTCAGCGATGTGCTCCTAACCAAGTATTTCCATTCTTTGCTCCTACTTTCTGAATCCATTTCACCCAACGCTGCTTCCATTCCTTCCTCCATGCCTCACTAACTCTGACCCTTTCTTCGTACCTTCCTCTGCTTCTCCCATCCTCCCTTTTTATGTTCCTAACTTCCTCCCTTCGTCCCTTCTTCTGTTCGTCTCTTCCTTTCTTCACCCCTTCCCCTGTTCCAGTCCTCCACTGCTCCTCCCTTCACTCATACCTTCCACCCTACAGTCTTTCCTCATTTCCCTCTGTTGGTGGTTTCGTCCGTACGTCCCTTCGCTGTTCATCACTTCCTCTGTTCCTCATTACCTTCCTCCATTCTCTGTTCCTCCCTTCCGACCTTAGTCCCTTTATCACCTTCCTTCCTACGTCCCTTCCTCGGTTCACCCTTTTTCCCGTATGCCCGAAAACAGACCATGTTTTCATGGGAGAAGCCCGTAGCATCACACAACAAACAAATGTTGCAATTTTGCCCACGTATTCCGCATGTTACGAGTCATATTCCAGCCCGTCGGATACAAAAGAGCAATGATATACCGCCCCCATTGCCTAGTCCCCACCGGTACAACTCCCAATCCCCTAACTTAGTACAACTCCTACTAAGCAGTACTGCGCCAGGGATGCCGCCTGTGCCTAGGGCGGGCCCGCGTTGGCCCCCGACCTTGGACGGTTAACAACATTCTTCACAGGCTCCGGCGCAGCACCTCCGGACCTGTCACGGTTGGCAACACCAGACGCGTCTTTCGCTTCTATCGCCTGATTGACCTTCCCCAGGCCTAGTTTGTCCTCTGCTTTCACTGGAATTTGATCATTCTTAGCAAGAAATCGGCGAGGCCCTTTCGCGTATGCCACAGCGTCAGCAAGGTCCGTCTGCGCTGCCGCTGAAACAAGGAGACTCACAGAACCTAGGAGAAGGGCGAGCAGGAAGAGTGAGCGAAGAAGAGCCATGACGGGATGCTGGAGTTTTTGAGAAGTGGTGAATTCTTGTCTCGAATATGCTTGAATTGATGCTCGAATTCGAATGCTGATTGAGAATTCGAGATAGAGTATTTGTATTCCTCGCAAGCTTACTTGTACGCTGAAGGCATTGGCTTCATGCGCCATTCCAAGATGAGCTAATAGCAATGGCTGGCGGAAAAAGCGGGGGATCACCTGTGAAATTATCAGCATCTCGGTTTCTGCTCGCTGGTGCATAATTTCATTTTAGGAGGGAGTGAGGTGAGGAAGGCTTCACAATTCGGGAATTACTATTGGCGCTGGATGCTTTTGAACATGATCGTAGATATTTTTGGGTTGCGTAGCAACCTTATACATTTGGTTTCACTTTTCAAGGAACTGGTGTGAACAGTGATTTCCCTCCAAAAAATCCGGAAGGAAACACAGTTCACGTAAGTTACCATACAAGCGAAACCAAATGTGTCCCATCATCCATAATCGTCGATAAGTACGGCGAATGGAATAATTGGACTATCTCTCCGCACGAACGACGATACCGTACGACACACAAACTTGCTAAAAAACATTGGACAATCAAGAATGCTTCAAGGCTATTGCTAAATGCATCGATGATGCAATAGAGGTTGATATGGTGTGGAAGGTCATGTGAAACCAAGTTTGGTCCAAATTTGGTCCTATCTGTTGGACCAAATTTAGACTAGTTGGAAGGTTGAAATTCGGCCAATATCAAGGTTGAAATCGGCCAAAATGAAGGTCTATATTTGGTAGAAATATGGTCCAAGCTAGGTATTATCTGGAAACTAAATTTGTCCTAAACTGGTCTCAATTTGATCTCATTTTGGTCAATTTGTAGTCCAACAATGCACCTCTTTAGTCAACGTGGAGCCAAAACTCCCCTCATTCAGGACGGTTTTAGAGATCAATCAGTATTAATTTTATTATTCAAATTATATTACAACACTCAATATACACGGGGCGCACTGGTTCTAAGCACTACTGCTAGAATGCTGCTGGAGGTGCACCACATCATTGTCACAGCGTCTTGCCTTACGGCTCAAAAACATGACGGCTGCAGACCATAGCTACTGCTACTTAAGCAACCAGGTTGTTAACAACAGATGAACGAAAACACAAACAATTCAGGACTTGTTAACCATAAAAAGCAAGAAACGAAACGGGGAGCCAACAGACACATCGACTTACCGTTCACTGTCAAACATTATATATGTTGTGTTAGTTTAGGCTACAGTGGGTTAGCCTATAGGGGGTACACAATTCTAGGGTTAGGTACTTGTACTCATTTCACTGCTAGTTCATTCATTCCTGTTTCGTACTTCTGACATGGTTTCAGAGCAGGTCCTTCGCTAGGACCGAATTTTTTTTTAAGGGCCCACCACTACCTACCTAACTACCTGCGCCTAGAGCGCCTCGTTCTTAAGGCCCCCTGAGGCCCTCGCGCGTCGCCCCTTAAGGCCCCTCACGGCCCCGTGCGTCGCCCCTTAGCGACCTCTTCGGCCCCGCGCTCACCTCCCTAGAGGCCCCGTCGGCCCCACGCTAGCCTCTCACGGCCCCCTTCAGGCCCCGCGCTAGCCCCTTAAGGCCCCGCGCTGCCCCGTGCTAGCCTCTCACGGCCCCTTAAGGCCCTGCGCTAGCCCCTTAAGGCCCCCCGTCGGCCCCGCGCTAGCCTCTCACGGCCCCCGAACGGCCCCGCGCTAGCCCCGAACGGCCCCGTGCGGCCCCGCAATAGCCTCTCACGGCCCCTTCAGGCCCCGCGCTAGCCCCTTAAGCCCCCCCGTCGGCCCCGCGCTAGCCTCTCTCGGCCCCCGAACGGCCCCGCGCTAGCCCCGAACGGCCCCGTGCGGCCCCGCGCTAGCCTCTCACGGCCCCTTCAGGCCCCGCGCTAGCCCCTTAAGGCCCCCGTCGGCCCCGCGCTAGCCTCTCACAGCGCGACCCGGGCGAACCGCGTGACCCGAGCCGAGCCGCGCGACCCGAACCGAGCCGCGCCGCCCTCACCGAGCCGCGCCGCCCTACCAGCCGAGCCGCGCCATCCAGCCGAGCCGCGACCCGAGCTGCACCGAGCCGCGCCGCCCTGCCCTATCTGGTTCGTCCTACCTACTTCTGCTACTGCTACTGCTACTACTACTGCTACTGCTACTGCTGCTAGTCTACTGTTCCTATGGCTAGCCCACAGGTTCTTGTGTTCGATGCTGAGGGCCGCCCTGTGAAGTTTGACACCTGGCTCGATGACCTGCACCTCTACCAACAGCTCACAGCCAAGGATGACATCTCACTGTACGATCATGCCCTAGGCAATGTCACTGCCCCTGCTGCTACTACTGACAGCACTGCTCGCTCACAGTGGCAGACTCGTGATGCCCACGCTCGCTTCGCCATTTGCAACTCCCTGCCGATAGACGAACGCGAGCACTTTGGCCAGCACAAGACTGCACAGGCACTGTACACAGCTGTCGTTGCTCGCTACTCCTCACCTGCCTCTGCCGCACTAGGCCGTCTCTCCCTCCCCTACCTGTTTCCCGACCTGGCCTCCTTTCACACAGTCGCTGACCTCATCACGCACCTCCGCACTAGTGAGGCCCGCTTCCGTGCCGCCATGCTTGTTGAGTTCCTTACCACGCACCCCCCTCCACTCTAGCTCACTATCTACCACCTACTCACCCGCCTCCCTGACACACTGCGTGCTGTCAGGGACCACTTCCTAGCTCGTTGCCCCACTGAGCTCACCATTGCCCTCCTCGAGAAGGAGCTACTTGCAGCTGAGACTAGCATAGTCGCTGTAGGTGCCTCTCGTGGCGACCCCCGTACCCCGTTCTTTGAGGGGTGTTCTCCTTCCCCCCTTCTTCCCTCTGTCGCCTCTGCTGCTGCTGTCGACCTTCTCGGTGCTGAGAAGGTCGGCGCTGCGTCTGCCTCGAGCGGGCGCCGCAGCGGCAAGGGCAAAGGGGGCAAGGGTGGTAGCAGTGACGGCGGGGGAGGCGGCGGTGGGGGCGGTGGAGGCAGTGGAGGTAGTGGCTCGGCTGGAGCGACGAGTGGTAGCGGTGGGGGTGGTGGCGGCGGCGGCGGGGGAGGTGGCAGGAGTGGAGGCGGCGGTTGGGGTGGCGGTGGACGAGGCGGCGGCAGGGGTTGGGGTGGTCGAGGAGGTGGCAGCGGTGGTGGTGGCCGTGGAGGCACTGGCGGTGGCCAGGGCCAGCAGCACACTCCCTCGCCCCAGGAGGTCCGTGAGTGGTACTCTCAGCACAGGGGTGGGGGTGGTCTTAGCTGCACGTACGTCATTCGCACTGGTGACCGCACTGGTCAGCAGTGTGGACGACCGCACGCCACACAGCGCTGCTTCTCTCGTCTCGACGACGCTTGGCGTGTTCAGTTCCCTCAGGCCACTGAGCTGCCCTGCTGGTTTGATCTCCTGAAGAAGGGGATTGATATCTATGCTCTAGACTTTGATGCTATTCTATCTGCCATGTATGTGATGTCTACTAGTGGAGAGGGTGCCGAGTACTTGTGTGTGCCGCCCGACCCGGGCATTAGGGCCAGTGCGTCTGTCGCTCCAAGTACTCGCGTGTCGGCTACCCCAGGTGCTGGTGAGGCTGCTGCTCTAGGTGCACGTGTGTCTCCCCCCCCTGGTACTGCGTCGACTGCCGCACTGCACACCTTCACACTGGACTCAGGTGCTTCTCGCTGCTTCTTTCGTGACCGCACTGCCCTTGAGCCGCTTGCTCGGCCAGTTGTTGTCTCGCTTGCTGACCCCTCTGGGGGTCCGGTCATTGCGACCTCTTCCACTGTCCTTCCCTGCCCTGCGGTCCCGTCGGGCACACTATCAGGTCTCCAACTCCCCTCGTTCTCTACGAACTTGGTGGCAGGATGTGCTCTTTAGGACGGGGGTGTTCACCAGTTCACCCCTGCCTACGAGCGCGTGACCCACTGCACGTGTGCTCGTACGGGCCGTCACTTGGCTACCTTCACTCGGCAGCCAGGGTCGGACCTGTACACACTGACTACTGCCTCCCCTCAGGTCGCTGCGTCTGCGTCTGCGTTTGCGTCCGCGTCAGGTCAGCTGTCTGCCCCCTGCTCGTGTCGCTCTCTAGCACATGAGACTGTCCTCTAGCACCACCGACTTGGCCACCCGTCTGTGCAGCGCCTTCGTGCCATGCACTCCCGGTACCTTGTCTCTGGTCTTCCCAGGGTCCTCCCTCCCCTCCTGCCCTCACCTGCTCCTCCCTGCCTTCCCTGTGTCGAGGGGCGGCAGCGCGCCGCTCCTCACTCCTCCTCGTTTCCCCCGACGACTGCTCCTTTGCAGACACTCCACATGGACGTGTGGGGCCCAACCCGCGTCCGTGGTCAGGGTCTGGAGAGGTACTTCCTGATAGTTGTTGACGACTACTCGCGCTACACCACGGTCTTCCCCTTGCGCACCAAGGGTGAGGTCCCTGATGTCTTGATCCCTTGGATCCGCAGAGCCCGTCTCCAGCTCAGCGAGCGTTTCCGCTCGGACTTTCCTGTCCTGCGCTTGCACTCTGACAGAGGTGGTGAGTTCTCCTCCGACCTCTTGGCAGCCTACTGTGCTGAGCACGGCATTGAGCAGTCGTTCACGCTTTCGGCCTCTCTACAGCAGAATGGGGTTGCGGAGCGCCGCATTGGCCTGGTCATGGAGGTCGCCCGTACCTCCTTGATCCATGCGGCTGCCCCCCACTTTCTGTGGCCGTTTGCGGTCAGGTACGCTGCGCACCAGCTCAACCTCTGGCCCCGTGTCTCCTTACCGGAGACCTCGCCCACGCTGCTATGGACGGGGGAGGTTGGCGATGCGTCGCCTTTCCGGGTATGGGGGTCTCGAGCTTTTGTCCGCGATACGTCTGCGGACAAGCTCTCCTCCCGTGCTGTTCCCTGCGTCTTCCTCAGCTTTGTCCCGGACGCGTCAGGTTGGCAGTTTTACCACGCCACCTCGCGCCGAGTCTTGCCCTCCCAGGACGTCACTTTTGACGAGTCCGTCCCCTACTACCACCTCTTCCCCTACCGCACTGCCCCGCTTCCCCCCCCCGCCTCTCTTCCTCGTGCCAGGTGCGGCTGTTGAAGACCCCCTCCCCCCTCAGGGTGCCGCTCCCTCAGGTGTGTCTCAGGTAGACCCGGTTGAGCCTTTTGAGGTAGCTGTCGACTCTCGTCCTGCTAGGGGTGCTGAGCCTGGGGGTGTGGAGCCTGGGGGTGTGGAGCCTGGGGGTGCTGAGCCTGGGGGTGTGGAGCCTGGGGGTGTGGAACCTGGGGGTGCTGAGCTTGGGGGTGTGGAGCCTCGTGGTGCTGAGCCGCAGAGTCCGGAGTCTGGGGGTTCTGGGTCGGGAGGTACTGGCCCTGTGAGTCCTACTCCTGGAGGAGCCCTCTCCTCTGAGCAGCTGCGTACGTGGTACTTAGAGTACTGCAGCCTCCGGAGAGGTTCCACTCGTACCGGACGTACTGCTGGGACTGGTACTAGTGCTTCTTCTCCCGTTAGGGAGCTCCCCTCCCGCGAGCGGATCCGTGAGTGGTACGAGCGACGCTGCACTCTTCGGAGTGGCGTACCTCGTGTTGTGGACCCCACTGGCGCTGGAGCTGCTGCTGGTGCTGCAGACCCGGGCGTTGGAGCTGCTGTTGGTGCTGAGGACCCGGGCGTTGGAGCTGCCGCTGGTTCTGCGGACCCGGGAGTTGGAGCTGTTGCTGGTGCTGCGGACCCGGGCGTTGGAGCTGCCGCTGGTGCTGAGGACCCGGGCGTTGGAGCTGCCGCTGGTGCTGCGGACCCGGGCGTTGGAGCTGCCGCTGGTACTACAGACCCGGGCGTTGGAGCTACCGCTGCTGCTGCGGACCCTGGGGCGAGTGTTCCTGCTGACTCTGGTGTCGCTGCTCGGTCCCGGCCGTACTTCGTTCCGCTCCTGCAGCAGGTTCTTGGTCAGCTCCCTCTTCCTTGTCCTCCTCTCTCCTCAGCGTGTCCTCCGTCTGTCTAGCTGCAGTCGCAGCTACCGTCTGCCTCCTCTCTCCCTGGTCCTGCTCCTTACACTGGTCCGACTGGAGGTCTTACTGAGCGTCGTGAGCCTGAGTCTCGCCCTGCGTCACATGTCCGCACTGCTCTCTCTAGCAGTCGTGTCCAGCGTCAGAGTCTTCCTGTTGTCCCAGGCACTCACTGGATGGCGCTTCGTCCGTCCACTGCTCCACAGCGTGTCCCACTGCCGTCTCCTCCTACTTCTTCTCTTCCTGCTCTTGCTGACCCTGAGTCAGACTCTCTTCGTACTGCCAGTCCTACTGTCACGCGTCTCCTGGCTACTGTTGTCACTGACCCTTCCTTTGAGTCTGCTTCTGCGTCTGCCTTAGTTGCTGAGCTTGTCGACTTTGCTGCTCGCTGTCGTCTAGACTACGCTGCTAGCCTAGTTGCTGAGTCTGAGTCTGTCTGTCCTCCGTCCGTCAGGGGTGAGTGTGCTCTTGGCACTGACGTCCTTGAGGACAGGCAGGAGGAGTTTGAGTGCTTTGCTGCCGCTTTGCCCCATCTCGTGTCCATGCTTGTTGCCCCTGAGGGAGACCCGGATGCACTAGACATCCCGAACCCACGCTCTTACGCAGAGGCGATGGCCGGTCCCTACTCCTCTCAGTGGCAGTCAGCCATGGACGCAGAGATGGCTTCCTCGAAGTCCACAGGCACCTACGTCGACGAGGTTCCCCCACCTGGGGCGAACATCGCAAGTGGCATGTGGATTTTCAGGGTGAAGCGGCCGCCGGGCTCTCCGCCTATCTTCAAGGCGCGTTACGTTGCACGAGGCTTCAGTCAGCGAGAGGGAGTTGACTTCTTCCAGACCTTCTCCCCGACCCCGAAGATGACCACTCTTCGGGTTCTGCTGCACGTCGTCGCTTAGCGTGACTACGAGCTCCACTCGCTTGACTTCAGCACTGCTTTCCTGCAGGGCAGCCTGCACGAGGAGATCTGGCTGCGCCGTCCACATGGCTTCACTGGGTCGTTCCCTCCTGGTACCCAGTGGAGCCTCCGACGGCCAGTCTATGGTCTCCGCCAGGCGCCTCGTGAGTGGCACGACACACTGAGGACTACGATTGCGGCCCTTGGGTTCGCGCCTTCTACTGCTGACCCGTCGCTGTTTCTACGCACCGACACCTCACTGCCGCTGTTCTACGTCCTTGTGTACGTCGACGACTTGGTCTTTGCTACTGCTGACATTGTGGCACTCGCCCACGTGAAGTCGGAGCTGCAGAAGAGACACACGTGCACAGACCTGGGTGATCTGACAAGCTATCTTGGCTTGCGGATCACCCGGGACAGATCACGCCGCACCATCACCTTGACTCAGTCACACATGGTGCAGCAGGTCCTTCAGCGCTTCCGCTTCACGTACTCCTCGCCTCAGCCCAGTCCTCTGCCTACTCGCCACTCGCTCTCAGCTCTGCCTTTGGATGAGTCCGTAGAGCCGAGTGGCCCGTATCCAGAGCTTGTGGGTTGCCTCATGTACCTGATGACCTGCACTCGACCAGACCTTGCATACCCTCTCAGCATTCTTGCACGCTATGTCGCTCCCGGCCGTCACCGGAAGGAGCACATGGATGCAGCTAAGAGGGTGTTGCGCTACTTGTGCAGTACGTCGGGCATGGGGCTAGTGCTTGGAGGGCGAGTCCCAGTTGTTCTCACTGGGCACTCAGACGCTTCTTGGGCAGATGACCAGGCTACTCAGCGGTCGTCTCAGGGTTACTCCTTCAGTCTTGGCTCTGGTTCTGTTTCTTGGCGTTCTACTCGCTCTTCTTCTGTTCTCAGCTCTAGTTGTGAGGCTGAGATCTACGCCACAGCCATGGCGGCTTAGGAGCTACGCTGGCTCACCTACTTGCTGACCGACCTTGGAGAGTAGCCTCGTTCTCCTCCAGTGCTGTACGTCGACAACAAGGCAGCCATTGCCTTGTGTCAGGAGCACAGACTGGAGCACAGAACGAAGCACATTGCTCTGCGTTACTTCCTTGCTCGAGAGTTGCAGCAGCGTGGTCAGCTTCGCCTGCGTTACGTGGCCTCTAAGGCCAACACTGCTGATGTGTTCACCAAGGCGCTTCAGCCTTGTGACGATCAGCGCTTTTGCACTCTTCTAGGCCTTGTGCCTACTGGACCTCACTTGCTTACTTCTTGAGTCTGTTTGTACTGTGATCTCTATATATATACCTGCATGTTTACTCTTGTTCGGTTGTGATCATTGTACCTTTTGCTCTTTATAAACCTGCATGTGAACTGGTCTTGTGACCACTTGCTTGTGCTCAGAATTTGTGTGGTATCCTTGAGATCCACCCTGAGCTTGTTTTGCCTTGCTTTGCCTTGACTGGTCTTGTGACCCCTAGATCTCCCCCACTTTGCCTATGGGGGTGTGTCAAACATTATATATGTTGTGTTAGTTTAGGCTACAGTGGGTTAGCCTATAGGGGGTACACAATTCTAGGGTAAGGTACTTGTACTCATTTCACTGCTAGTTCATTCATTCCTGTTTCGTACTTCTGACATTCACAACTGCCATAATAAAAATTAGCCCTGCAAGAACACGAAGGTCAAGAAATGCAAGCCCTGTTAGCAGCTTACCATAGCTCTGGATAGAGTCCAAATCCTTGCAAGAATGACAACCAACGAGACATTATTAACAGAGTTAGTACGCACACAGGGCATATGCCTTCAGTAACATTAGAAAGGCTGAAAAAAAAACCTAGTAACTTGATCCTTACTACAGCAGTCGCGACCAGTAACGTGGGGAGGCACAGCACAAGGAGTATAAACCGGTGGTATGAGCAGGAAAAACTGCTGAACTAGGAAAACGATGGACAGGAATGAACGGAAGCTACGGTAAGTTGGAATGCAGAACAAGAATGACGAGAGTGAGGAGGAATGAGAGACAGCACCAAGAACAATTGAGTGGGTTGTGTGCTGATACGGGGGGGAATTGCGCTAGCGTAGGCCAGGAGGTGGCAGTTCAGAAGTGTTGGGGCGGGGAAGTTGCGACCAGATGCGCTGAGGCAGCTCCAGTAATTGCGCAGTGGCTGATGCAACAATTGCGCTGCTGGCAGCAGTTGCGCTGCTCGCAGCAGTTGCGCAGTTGACAGTTGCGATGCAGTTGCCAAACAGAGCGCAACAGCGCAAGGCGCAACTGCTGCGTGAGCCACCCAATTCAACATTTGCGCTGGAGTTGCCGAATCCAGCGCGATTGTGCAAGGCGCAATTGTTGAATCAGATGGCAATTGTGTGAAAATCAGGCTGTACTGACCGCGCGCGGGCCCTACGCAAGTCGCGCGGGCCACGACGGGCGACGGGGGGCGACGCGCGGGCCCCCGTCGCCCGTCGCAGCTCCTCCCGGGGGCGATGCGCAGATTGACGGGGCAGAAAGCCGCCGCGCGCCTCGGGGCGCACGACGGGCAGAAAACCGCCGTATGTCGCGGGGCGCACGGCGGGCAGAAAACCGCTGCGCGCCTCGGGGCGCACGGCGGGCTGAAAACCCTAATTTCGACGCCGCGCACCACGGAGCGCGCGGCAGACAGAGCGGAAGCGGAAGCAGGTGGTGAGCCCATACACAGGGCGGCGGCAGACATGCCGCCCTCTGATACCATGTGAGAATAGAAACGAGGAATGGTTAAGATCAGGAGTCATAGCTAGGAGAGCCCTAGCTAGGCAAGAGACAGTTTAAGCAAAGAAGGGAGGAGTTCACTAGAAAGCAGCAGGATACATATAGGAAACCTTATACTCGCTATAGAGTACCCCACTGCAGGCTAGAGAACAATAACATTCTGACAAATTGAGCGGCTGCGCTGTTGTTGAAAAATCCAGCGCAAGTGCGCAAGGCGCACGGCAGCGAACCAGCTTTTGCTGAACCCAGCGTGTTGGCTGTCAGAATGTTATCTTTTGCTCTAGCTTGTAGTGGGGTGCTCTATAGCGAGTACAACCCTTATAGGGTTTGCTATTTGTATCCTCATTCTTGCTAGTGCAGCCCTCTTCTCTGTTCTAATTTCCACATTGGCGACAAACGACCAATCACAACAGAACTTATCGCCAACAAGGTCCGTGAAATAAATATACACCAATTACATAATACTCGCACGATAACGTGTATTTATGCAGAAAGGTGAAAAGACGCACAAGAGAAATGCGCTGGAATGAAGAATGTACACCGCACTCGGAACAGTGTAATCTCAGAATCCCAACCACTAGACCATTGGGATAAAAGGGCTTATTTAAGTAGCGGGTCAGTGCGCCCATAACCCCCCAGGCAACCGTGCCTGTAACCCTTCCCTAGGATCAATCGGGGATCACCAGTGGACCTCTGACACCCCCCCTCACTGGGATGCCCGAAGTGCACACACCGGGATTCGAACCCGAGACCTTCGCTCTGGATACCATCTCAAAATCCCAACCACTAGACCATTGGGATAAAAGGGCTTGTTTAAGTAGCAGGTCAGTCGCCCATAACCCCCCAGGCAACCGTGCCTGTAACCCTTCCCTAGGATCAATCGGGGATCACAAGTGGACCTCTGACATGTAACATCCCTGGTACTACCCTCTTTCGTCTAAACATCAAATTCTAGCGCTAACAAGTATCACGAAAGGTTACAAATAGGTGCGTTTTCATAATCTTCAACTTAATTTCAGCAATGATATACGGCCAACATGGATGGATTTCGCTTCTGTTAGCTGATAACAATGTTCATTCTTATCATTCTAGATAAATGAGCTGTCAAATTATAATTTTGTCTAGGCTTTAGTGGGGTAGCCCATATGGGGTACACATTTCTAGGGTTGCATATTTGTATCACTTTCATTCCATAGTCATTCTCATTCTCGTTCTAATTTCCTCATGGTATCGAGCAGGTTCCCCCGTGGGAACTGTGCCTAGGGCCCACCACATCGAGTTTTTTTTTTTCCTGCCCGAAGCGCGCTCAGCCCGAGTCGCGCTCCGGGCTCTCACTTCGTCGAGCCGCCCTAGCGGCCCCAACACCCTAGCGGCCCCGCAGCCCGTCGATTCGGCCCCGCCGCCCTTCGCTGCGGCCCCGCCGCCCTTCGCTGCGGCTCTGCCGCCCTTCGCTGCGGCCCCGCAACCCTTCACTGCGGCCCCGCCGCCCTTCACTGCGGCCCCGCCGCCCGTCTCAGCGGCCCCGCCGCCCTTTGCTGCGGCCCCGCCGCCTCTCTCGCTGCAGCCCCGCCGCCCTTCTCAGCGGCCCCGCCGCCCTTCGCTGCGGCCCCGCCGCCCGTCTCAGCGGCCCCGCCGCCCTTCGCTGCGGCCGCGCCGCCCTTCGCTGCGGCCCCACCGCCTCACATTGCAGCCCCGCCGCCCTTCCCTGCGGCCCCGCCGCCTCACACTGAGGCCCCGCCGCACTTCGCTGCAGCCCCGCCCCCCGTCTCAGCGGCCCCGCCGCCCATCGCTGCGGCCCCGCCGCCTCTCTCGCTGCGGCCCCGCCGCCCTTCTCAGCGGCCCCGCTGCCCTTCTCTGCGGCCCCGCCGCCTCTCTCACTACGGCCCCGCCGCCCTTCTCAGCAGCCCCGCCGCCCTTCACTCCGGCCCCGCCGCCCCTCTCACTGCGGCCCCGCCACCTACCTTGCGGCCCCGCCGCGCTACCAGCGGCCCTACCGCCCTACACCGCCCGCGCCGCCCGAGCCGCCTGAGCCGCCCGAGCCGCCTGAGCCGCCGAGGAGTCGAGCCGCCCGAGCAGCCCGAGCCGCCCGACCTGCCCGAGCCGCCCGAGCCGCCTGAGCCGCTGAGGAGCCGAGCCGCCCGAGCCGCCCGACCCGCCCGAGCCGCCCGAGCCACCTGAGGAGCCGAGCCGCTGGTGCCGCGGAGCCGCAGTTGCTGCTGAGCCGTCCGAGCAGCCGTGTTGCCGTGTTGCTGTGCTACTGAGCTGCCCGAACCGCCCTGTCTGGTGAGAGCAGCGCTTCTGTCACTGCACTGCCCCTGTCCTATAGTTGGTACTGCTAGTCTACTGCTGTCATGGCTACCCCTAGTGTCCTCGCGTTTGACGCTGAGGGTCGAGCCATTGACTTTGAGGTCTGGGTCGACGACCTGCAGCTGTTCTTACAGTGCGATAGGGCAGACGGTCTCTCTCTCTTTGACCTCACCTCCGGCGCCTCTCCTGCCCCTGCTGCTGATGCTGACCCCACTGTTTGCTCCCAGTGGGCCACGCGCAATGCTGCTGCACGTCTTGCTGTGCGTCGCCACCGGCCTACCACTAAGCGCGCGCACTTTAGTCAGTACAAGAGTGCTCAGACCTTGTACGACGCTATAGTTGCGCGCTACTCTTCCCCTGCCACTGCTGCACTGAGCCGCCTCATGCTACCGTACCTCTTCCCTGACCTTGCTGCCTTTCCTACAGTCGCTGACCTCATTACGCACCTCCGCACTAGTGACACTCGCTACCGCGCCGCGCTTCCTGCTGAGTTCTGCGCCAAGAACCCCCCCCCCCCCATGTACATCACTCTCTATTATATAGTCACCCGCCTCCCTAACTCCCTTCATGTAGTCAGGGACCACTTCCTCTCAGTCTGTCCCACCACTCTCACTGTTGACCTCTTAGAGAAGGCCCTCCTAGCAGCGGAGAAGAGCGTAGTCGCTGTAGGAGCCTCTCGTGGTGACCCTCGCACCCCCATCTTTGAGGGGTGTTCTCCTTCCCCCCTTTTGCCCTCTGTCGCCTCTGCCGCCGCGGCCGAACTCGTTGGTCTTGAGTCGGTCGGTGCGGCGTCTGCCCCTAGCGAGAGACGCCGCTCTGGCAAGGGCAAGGGGGGCAAGGGCGCGGGTGGAGCTAGCGGGGGCGGTGGAGGTGGCGGTGGAGGCGGCGGAGGGAGTGGGGGTGGCGGTGGGAGTGGTGGCGGGGGTGGAGGTGTCGGTGGCAGTAGTGGAGGCGGAGGCGGCGGCGGTGCTAGCGGAGGCGGCGGAGGTGGCGGAGGTGGAGGAGGCGGTGGTGGAGGAGGTGGCGGTGGTCGGGGTGGCGCTTCGCAGCGGAGCAGCCCTGGTGGTGGTCAGCGCCAGCAGCAGCAGCAGCAGCAGCAGCGTTCTCGGGACATTCCCCCCCCTCAGCAGCTCCGTGAGTGGTACGCGCAGCGTCAGCGTGGTGGGGGTTTTGGTCCGTGCACCTACGTCCTTCGCTCCGGCGACCGCGCGGGTGAGCAGTGTGGGGGTGCCCACCCCACGCAGCGCTGCTTTGGCCGCCTGACGGACGCTTGGCGTCAGCAGATCCTGGAGGCCAGTGAGATCCCCCGCTGGGGAGAGCTTTCTAGGGCAGGCGTAGCTATCTATGATATTGACTTTGATGCTATCCTTGCTGCCATGTATGCTGTGACTATTAGTGATGAGGGTGACTGTTACCGGTGTTTCCCGCCCGACCCGGGCATTGGTACTGCTGCTCTAGGTGCTGGTGAGGCTGCTGCTCTAGGTGCCAGTGCGTCTGCGCCCTCAGGTGCTGGTGAGTCTGCGCTCTCAGGTACCACGTCGGCTTCGGCCTCCCTCACCTTCACACTTGACTCAGGGGCTTCTCGCTCCTTCTTTCGAGACGCACCACACTCACGCCGCTTGGTCGGCCGGTTGCAGTCTCCCTGGCAGACCCCTCTGGGGGTCCTGTCCTCTCTCACTTCTCCACTGTCCTCCCGTGTCCGGCTGCCCCCTCTGGCACCTTGTCTGGTCTTTACCTCCCCTCGTTCTCTACGAACTTGGTGAGTGGTGCTGACTTGCAGGATACGGGGCTTCACCAGTTTACTCCTGCGAGTCAGCGGGTGACCCACTACTCGGACGCTCGCACAGGCCGGCACCTGGCCACGTTTACGTGTCGGCCGGGGTCGAGCCTCTACACCCTGACCACTGGGTCCCCTCCTGTCCCTGCGTCTAGCCAGGTAGCTGCGTCGAGTTTGGTGTTTGCTGCAGCGTCCAGGTCTGGTCCTGAGTCTGCCCCCTGCTCGTGTTGCCTCCTGTCTCACGAGACTCTCCTGTGGCACCACCGTCTTGGTCACCTCTCCCTGCCTCGTCTCCGAGGCATGGCTTCCCGTGTCCTTGTCTCTGGTCTCCCCCGGTCCCTCCCTCCCCTTCCTCCAGGGCCTGGTCCTTCCTGTGTTCCCTGTGTCGAGGGGCTGCTCCGGGCTGCCCCTCACTCCTCTCAGTTTCCCCCGACAGAGGCCCCGCTGCAGACGCTTCACATGGACGTGTGGGGCCCGGCCCGCGTCCGTGGACAGGGTCACGAGCGCTACTTCCTGCTGGTGGTTGACGACTACTCGCGTTACACCTCAGTCTTCCCCTTGCGCAGCAAGGGTGATGTCACTGAGGTGTTGATCGACTGGATCCGCGCAGCTCGTCTCCAGCTCAGGAGGAGCTTCGGCTCGGACTTTCCTGTTCTGCGTCTGCACTCTGACCGAAGCGGAGAGTTCTCCTCTGGCCTTCTGCGAGCCTACTGCCGTGCGCGAGGCATCCGCCAGACCTTTACACTTCCGGACTCTCCACAGCAAAATGGGATTGCTGAGCGCCGCATTGGCATGGTCATGGACGTCGCTCGTACGTCCATGATGCATGCGGCTGCCCCCCATTTTCTGTGGCCGTTTGCGGTTCGGTACGCGGCGCATCAGATCAACCTTCACCCCAGGGTCTCCATGCCGGAGACCTCCCCAGCTCTGCTGTGGACGGGGAAGGTAGGCGACGCGTCTGCGTTCCGTGTCTGGGGATCTCAAGCGTTTGTCCGCGACTTGTCTGCGGACAAATTGTCCCCTCGTGCTGCTCCTTGTGTCTTCCTTGGCTTCCCCCCTGACGCACCAGGGTGGCAGTTCTACCACCCCTCCTCTGGTCGTGTTCTGTCCTCCCAGGATGTCACGTTTGATGAGTCGGTCCCCTACTACCGTCTCTTCCCCTACCGCACTCCTTCCCTCCCCCCGCCGCCGCACTTCCTTGTGCCAGGTCCCCCCCAGGTAGACCCCCTCCCCCCTCAGGGTCCTGCCCCTTTAGGTGTGTCCCAGGTAGACGCAGTCGAGCCGGTCGAGATTGCTGGTGACTCTGGTACTGCTGCGGGTGCTGAGCCTGGGGGTGCTGACTCTGGGGGTGCTGCGGGAGTGGGTGTTGAGCCTGGGGGTACTGAGCCTGGGGGTGCTACAACTGAGGGTGCTGAGCCTGGGTGTCCTTCGCCTGGGGGTGCTGCGTCTGGAGCTGCTGAGCCTGGGGGTGCTGCGTTTGGAGCTGCTGAGCCTGGGGGTACTGAGTCTGAAGCTGCTGAGCCTGGGGGTGCGGAGCCCGCGGCCCCTGGACCTGCTCGTGTGGCGTCTGGCGGTGATGGGCCTGGTGGTTCTCCGGGTTCTTCGTCTCGGCGGGAGCCACTCTCTCCACAATAACTGCGCGAGTGGTTTGCCCGGCGCTGCAGGCGTACTGCTGGAGCTGGTGCTTCTCCGGCTGCTGAGGGTGCTAGTGCCGCCGGTCTCGGAGGTGCTAGCCCTGGGAGTGCTGGAGCTGCTGGGTCTGCGAGTGCGACTGGAGTCGGAGCTGCTGAGGGTGTTGGCGCTGAGGCTACTGCTGTCAGTCCTAGCGACGGTCCTGCTGCGGGTGCTGCTGGTGCTGCTGGAGGTACTGGAGCTGGAGGTGCTGTTGGCGCTGGTGTTGCCACTGGGGGTGCTGGTGCTGTCCCTGCTATGTCTGGAGTCGCTGCGCGGCCTCGGCCGTACTTTGCTCCGCTCCTTCAGCAGGTTCTTGGTCTTCCTCCTCCCTTAGAGTGTCCACCGTCTGTCCAGTCACAGTCACAGTTACCGCCGGCCTCCCCACTGCCTGCTCCTTGTCCCTACACTGGTCCTACTGGAGGTCTTGCTGAGCGTCGTGAGCCTGCGTCTCGTCCTGCGTCGCCAGTTCGTGCTGCTGGCGCTAGTGGTCGCGGTTCGCGTCAGCGCCCTCCTCCTGTCCCTGGCACGCACCGGATGTCTCTGCGTCCGTCCACTGCTCCTCTGCGTGCCCCTTTGCCTTCTCCTCCTGAGTCCTCTCTTCCTGCCCTTGCCAACCCGGAGTCGGACTCTCTTCGTGCTGCTAGTCCTACTGTCACGCGTCTCCTTGCTACTGTCGTCACTGACCCCTCTTTTGAGTCCACTGCTGCGTCTGCTCTTGTTGCTGAGCTCGTCGACTTTGCTGCTCGCTATCGTCTAGACTACGCTGCTAGTCTCGTTGCTGAGTCTGCGTCTGTCTATCCTCCATCCGTCGGGGGTGAGTGTGCTCTTGGCACGGACGTCCTTGAGGACAGGCAGGAGGAGTTCCAGTGTCTGGCTGCTGCTTCACCTCATCTCGTGTCCGTACTGCTTACCCCTGAGGGAGACCCGGATGCACTTGACATCCCGACTCCGCGCTCTTACGCGGAGGCCGTAGAGGGTCCCTACTCCTCTCAGTGGCAGGCAGCTATGGATGCAGAGATGGCTTCCTGGAAGTCCACAGGCACCTACGTTGACGCGGTTCCCCCACCTGGGGCGAACATCGTCAGTGGCATGTGGATCTTCAGGGTGAAGCGGCCGCCGGGCTCTCCGCCTGTCTTCAAGGCGTGGTACGTGGCTCGTGGCTTCAGTCAGCGGCAGGGAGTTGACTACTTTCAGACCTTCTCTCACACCCAGAAGATGACCACTCTTCGGGTGCTGCTACACATAGCCGCTCAGCGCGACTACGAGCTTCACTCCCTTGACTTCAGCACAGCTTTCCTGCAGGGCAGCCTGCACGAGGAGATCTGGCTGCGCCGTCCACCTGGCTTCACTGGGACTTTCCCTCCTGGCACCCAGTGGAGCCTCCGACGGTCAGTCTACGGTCTCCGCCAGGCACCGCGCGAGTGGCACAACACACTGAGGACTACGCTTGCGGCTCTTGGGTGTGCTCCCTCTACTACTGACCCGTCGCTGTTTCTACGCCGGCAAACAGGTGTCGGTGCGTAGAAACAGCGATGGGTCAGTAGTAGAGGGAGCAAACCCAAGAGCCGCAAGTGTAGTCCTCAGTGTGTCGTGCCACTCGGGCGGTGCCTGGCAGAGACCGTAGACTGACCGTCGGAGGCTCCACTGGGTGCCAGGAGGGAAAGTCCCAGTGAAGCCAGGTGGACGGCGCAGCCAGATCTCCTCGTGCAGGCTGCCCTGCAGGAAAGCTGTGCTGAAGTCAAGGGAGTGAAGCTCATAGTCACGCTGAGCGGCTATGTGTAGCAGCACTCGAAGAGTGGTCATCTTCCGGGTGGGAGAGAAGGTCTGAAAGTAGTCAACTCCCTGCCGCTGACTGAAGCCACGAGCCACGTACCGCGCCTTGAAGACAGGCGTAGAGCCCGGCGGCCGCTTCACCCTGAAGATCCACATGCCACTGACGATGTTCGCCCCAGGTGGAAGAACCGCGTCAACGTAGGTGCCTGTGGACTTCCAGGAAGCCATCTCTGCATCCATAGTTGCCTGCCACTGAGAGGAGTAGGGACCCTCTACGGCCTCCGCGTAAGAGCGCAGAGTCGGGATGTCAAGTGCATCCGGGTCTCCCTCAGGGGTAAGCAGTACGGACACGAGATGAGGTGAAGCAGCAGCCAGACACTGGAACTCCTCCTGCGTGTCCTCAAGGACGTCCGTGCCAAGAGCACACTCACCCCCGACGGACGGAGGACAGACAGACGCAGACTCAGCAACGAGACTAGTAGCGTAGTCTAGACGACAGCGAGCAGCAAAGTCGACGAGCTCAGCAACAAGAGCAGACGCAGCAGTGGACTCAAAAGAGGGGTCAGTGACGACAGTAGCAAGGAGACGCGTGACAGTAGGACTGGCAGCACGAAGAGAGTCCGACTCCGGGTCGGCAAGGGCAGGAAGAGAGGACTCAGGAGGAGAAGGCAAAGGGGCACGCAGAGGAGCAGTGGACGGACGCAGAGACATCCGGTGCGTGCCAGGGACAGGAGGAGGACGCTGACGCGAACCGCGACCACTAGCGCGAGCAGCACGAACCGGCGACGCAGGACGAGACGCAGGCTCACGACGCTCAGCAAGACCTCCAGTAGGACCAGTATAGGGAGAAGGAGCAGGAAGTGGGGAGGCCGGCGGTAACTATGACTGTGACTCGACAGGTGGTGGACACTCTAAGGGAGGAGGAAGACCAAGAACCTGCTGAAGGAGCGGAACAAAGTATGGCCGAGGCCGCGAGGCGACTCCAGACACAGCAGGGATTGAACAAGCACCCCCAGTGGCAGCACCAGCGCCAAAATCACCTCCAGCTCCAGTACCTCCAGCAGCCCCAGCAGCACCCGCAGCAGGACCGCCGCTAGGACTTACAGCACTAGCCTCAGCGCCAACACCCTCAGCAGCTCCGACTCCAGTCGCACTCGCAGGCTCAGCAGCTCCAGCACTCCCAGGGCTAGCACCTCCGAGACCGGCGGCACCAGCACCCTCAGCAGCCGAAGAAGCGCCAGCTCCAGCAGTACGCCTCCAGCGCTGGGCAAACCACTCGCGCAGCTCCTGTGGAGAGAGTGGCTCCCGCCGAGACGAAGCACCAGGAGAACCACCAGGCCCAGCACCGCCAGACGCCACACGAGCAGGTCCAGGGGCCGCGGGCTCCGCACCCCCGGGCTCAGCAGCTCCAGACTCAGTACCCCCAGGCTCAGCAGCTCTAGACGCAGCACCCCCAGGCTCAGCAGCTCCAGACGCAGCACCCCCAGTCGAAGGACCCCCAGGCTCAGCACCCTCAATCGTAGCACCCCCAGGCTCAGTACCCCTAGGCTCAGCACCCACTCGCGCAGCACCCCCAGAGTCAGCACCCCCAGGCTCAGCACCCGCAGAAGTACCAGAGTCACCAGCAACCTCGACCGGCTCGACTGCGTCTACCTGGGACACACCTGAAGGGGCAGGACCCTGAGGGGGGAGGGGGTCTACTTGGGGGGGACCTGGCACAAGGAAGTGCGGCGGCGGGGGGAGGGAAGGAGTGCGGTAGGGGAAGAGACGGTAGTAGGGGACCGACTCGTCAAACGTGACGTCCTGGGATGACAGAACACGACGAGAGGAGGGGTGGTAGAACTGCCACCCTGGTGCGTCAGGGGGGAAGCCAAGGAAGACATAAGGAGCAGCACGAGGGGACAGTTTGTCCGCAGACAAGTCGCGGACAAACGCCCGAGATCCCGAGACACGGAACGCAGACGCATCGCCTACCTTCCCCGTCCACAACAGAGCTGGGGAGGTCTCCGGCATGGAGACCCTGGGGTGAAGGTTGATCTGATGCGCCGCGTACCGAACCGCAAACGGCCACAGAAAATGGGGGGCAGCCGCATGCATCATGGACGTATGAGCGACGTCCATGACCATGCCAATGCGGCGCTCAGCAATCCCATTTTGCTGTGGAGAGTCCGGAAGTGTAAAGGTCTGGCGGATGCCTCGCGCACGGCAGTAGGCTCGCAGAAGGCCAGAGGAGAACTCTCCGCCTCGGTCAGAGTGCAGACGCAGAACAGGAAAGTCCGAGCCGAAGCTCCTCCTGAGATGGAGACGAGCTGCGCGGATCCAGTCGATCAACACCTCAGTGACATCACCCTTGCTGCGCAAGGGGAAGATTGAGGTGTAACGCGAGTAGTCGTCAACCACCAGCAGGAAGTAGCGCTCGTGACCCTGTCCACGGACGCGGGCCGGGCCCCACACGTCCATGTGAAGCGTCTGCAGCGGGGCCTCTGTCGGGGGAAACTGAGAGGAGTGAGGGGCAGCCCGGAGCGGCCCCTCGACACAGGGAACACAGGAAGGACCAGGCCCCGGAGGAAGGGGAGGGAGGGACCGGGGGAGACCAGAGACAAGGACACGGGAAGCCATGCCTCGGAGACGAGGCAGGGAGAGGTGACCAAGACGGTGGTGCCACAGGAGAGTCTCGTGAGACAGGAGGCGACACGAGCAGGGGGCAGACTCAGGACCAGACCTGGACGCTGCAGCAAACACCTGACCCGACGCAACTACCTGGCTAGACGCAGGGACAGGAGGAGACCCAGTGGTCAGGGTGTAGAGGCTCGACCCTGGCCGACGCGTAAACGTGGCCAGGTGCCGGCCTGTACGAGCGTCCGAGCAGTGGGTCACCCGCTGACTCGCAGGAGTAAACTAGTGAACCCCCGTATCCTGCAGGTCAGCACCACTCACCAAGTTCATAGAGAACGAGGGGAGGTAAAGACCAGACAAGGTGCCAGAGGGGGCAGCCGGACACAGGAGGACAGTGGAGAAGTGAGAGAGGACAGGACCCCCAGAGGGGTCTGCCAGGGAGACTGCAACCGGCCGACCAAGCGGCGTGAGTGTGGTGCGGTCTCGAAAGAAGGAGCGAGAAGCCCCTGAGTCAAGTGTGAAGGTGAGGGAGGCCGAAGCCGACGTGGTACCTGAGAGCGCAGACTCACCAGCACCTGAGGGCGCAGACGCACTGGCACCTAGAGCAGTAGCCTCACCAGCACCTAGAGCAGCAGTACCAATGCCCGGGTTGGGCGGGAAACACCGGTAACAGTCACCCTCATCACTGCATACATGGCAGCAAGGATAGCATCAACGTCAATATCATAGATAGCTACGCCTGCCCTAGAAAGCTCTCCCCAGCGGGGGATCTCACTGGCCTCCGGGAGCTGCTGACGCCAAGCGTCCGTCAGGCGGCCAAAGCAGCGCTGCGTGGGGTGGGCACCCCCACACTGCTCACCCGCGCGGTCGCCGGAGCGAAGGACGTAGGTGCACGGACCAAAACCCCCACCACGCTGACGCTGCACGTACCACTCACGGAGCTGCTGAGGGGGGGGAATGTCCCGAGAACGCTGCTGCTGCTGCTGCTGCTGCTGCTAGCGCTGACCACCACCAGGGCTGCTCTGCTGCGAAGCGCCACCCCGAACACCGCCACCTTCTCCACCACCGCCTCCTCCACCTCCGCCACCACCGCCGCCTCCGCTAGCACCGCCGCCGCCTCCGCCTCCACTACTGCCACCGACACCTCCACCCCCGCCACCACTCCCACCGCCACCCCCACTCCCTCCGCCGCCTCCACCGCCACATCCATCGCCCCTGCTAGCTCCACCCGCGCCCTTGCCCCCCTTGCCCTTGCCAGAGCGGCGTCTCCCGCTAGGGGCAGACGCCGCACCGACTGACTCAAGACCAACGAGGTCGGCCGCAGCGGCAGAGGCGACAGAGGGCAAAAGGGGGGAAGGAGAACACCCCTCAAACATGGGGGTGTGAGGGTCACCACGAGAGGCTCCTACAGCGACAATGCTCTTCTCCGCTACTAGGAGGGCCTTCTCTAAGAGGTCAACAGTGAGAGTGGTGGGACAGACTGAGAGGAAGTGGTCCCTGACTACATGAAGGGAGTTAGGGAGGCGGGTGACTATATAATAGAGAGTGATGTACATGGGGGGGGGGTTCTTGGCGCAGAACTCAGCAGGAAGCGCGGCGCGGTAGCGAGTGTCACTAGTGCGGAGGTGCGTAATGAGGTCAGCGACTGTGGGAAAGGCAGCAAGGTCAGGGAAGAGGTACGGTAGCATGAGGCGGCTCAGTGCAGCAGTGGCAGGGGAAGAGTAGCGCTCAACTACAGCGTCGTACAAGGTCTGAGCACTCTTGTACTGACTAAAGTGCGCGCGCTCAGTGGTAGGCAGGTGGCGACGCACAGCAAGACGTGCAACAGCATCGCGCGTGGCCCACTGGGAGCAAACAGTGGGGTCAGCATCAGCAGCAGGGGCAGGAGAGGCGCCAGAGGTGAGGTCAAAGAGAGAGAGATCGTCTGCCCTATCGCACTGTAAGAACAGCTGCAGGTCGTCGACCCAGACCTCAAAGTCAATGGCTCGACCCTCAGCGTCAAACGCGAGGACACTAGGGGTAGCCATGACAACAGTAGACTAGCAGTGCCAACTGTAGGACAGGGTCAGTGCAGTGACAGAAGCGCTGCTCTCACCAGACAAGGCGGTTCGGGCAGCTCAGTAGCACAGCAACACGGCAACACGGCTGCTCGGACGGCTCAGCAGCAACTGCGGCTCCGCGGCACCAGCGGCTCGGCTCCTCAGGTGGCTCGGGCGGCTCGGGCGGGTCGGGCGGGTCGGGCGGGTCGGGCGGCTCGGGCGGCTTGGCTCCTCAGCGGCTCAGGCGGCTCGGGCGGCTCGGGCAGGTCGGGCGGCTCGGGCTGCTCGGGCGGCTCGGCTCCTCAGCGGCTCAGGCGGCTCGAGCGGCTCGGGCGGCTCGGGCGGCTCGGGCGGCGCGGGCGGTGTAGGGCGGTAGGGCCGCTGGTAGGGCGGCGGGGCTGCAAGGTAGGTGGCGGGGCCGCAGTGGGAGGGGCGGCGGGGCCGGAGTGAAGGGCGGCGGGGCCGCCGTGAAGGGCGGCGGGGCTGCTGAGAAGGGCGGCGGGGCCGCAGTGAGAGAGGCGGCGGGGCTGCAGAGAAGGGCGGCGGGGCCGCTGAGAAGGGCGGCGGGGCCGGAGCGAGAGAGGTGGCGGGGCCGCAGCGAAGGGCGGCGGGGCCTCAGTGTGAGGCGGCGGGGCTGCAATGTGAGGCAGCGGGGCCGCAGCAAAGGGCGGCGGGGCCGCAGCGAAGGGCGGCGGGGCCGCTGAGACGGGCGGCGGGGCCGCAGCGAAGGGCGGCGGGGCCGCTGAGAAGGGCGGCGGGGCCGCAGCGAGAGAGGCGGCGGGGCCGCAGCAAAGGGCGGCGGGGCCGCTGAGACGGGCGGCGGGGCCGCAGTGAAGGGCGGCGGGGCCGCAGTGATGGGCTGCGGGGCCGCAGCGAAGGGCGGCGGAGCCGCAGCGAAGGGCGGCGGGGCCGCAGCGAAGGGCGGCGGGGCCGAATCGATGGGCTGCAGGGCCGCTAGGGCGTTGGGGCCGCTATGGCGGCTCGACGAAGTGAGAGCCTGGAGCGCGACTCGGGCTGAGCGCGCTTCGGGCAGGAAAAAAAACTCGATGTGGTGGGCCCTAGGCACAGTTCCCACGGGGGAACCTGCTCGATACCATGAGGAAATTAGAACGAGAATGAAAATGACTATGGAATGAAAGTGATACAAATATGCAACCCTAGAAATGTGTACCCCATATGGGCTACCCCACTAAAGCCTAGACAACATTATAATTTGACAATATGATGTTGCAAACATGTGAGCAAGGAGAACTGTGCAATGATAGGCCTGTGCTATTGCGTGGTGCAAAATCAACAACCATTTGCTATTTTAAAGAAGGTTTCCTTCTATCATTCAAGCATTTACTATCTTCTAAGCGTGCCACACGGGTTTCGTATCTTTCGCCGTGTTTGATAGGGAGATATGATGTTGCAAACATGTGAGCAAGGGGAATTGTGCAAGGATAGGCATGTGCTATTACGTGGTGCCAAATTAACGTCCGTTTGTTATTTTGAACAAGGCTTCTATTGATCATTCAAGCATCTTCTATATTCTAAGCGTGTTGGGCAGCTTTGGTGTCATTCGCCGCGTTTGGTAGGGAGATATGATATTTCAAACATGCGAGCAGGGAGAACTGTGCAAGGATAGGCCTGTGCTATTGCGTGGTGCCAAATCAACCACCGTTTGCAATTTTAACAAAGTTTTTTTTTTTATCATTCAAGCATCTACAATCTTCTAAGTGTGCTGGACAGGTTTTGCGTCATTCGCAGTGTTTGGTAGGGAGATATGATGTTCAAAACATGTGAGTAGGATGAACTGTGCAGGGATAGGCCTGCGCTATTACGTGGTGCCGAATCAACAACCGTTCGTTATTTAAAATAAGGCTTCTATTGATCATTCAAACGTCTTCTATATTATAATTGTGCTGGGCCGCTCTGGTGTCATTCGTCGCGTTTGGTAGAGAGATATGATATTTCAAACATGCGAGTAGGGAGGACTGTGCAAGGATAGGCCTGTGCTATTACGTGGTGCCAGATCAACGTCCGTTTGTTGTTCTAAATAATGTTTATTTTGATCACTCGAGCAGATATTATATTTTAATCGTGCTGGACATGTTTGGTGTCATTCGCAGCATCTGGTAGGGAGATATGATGTTTCCAACATGCGAGTAGGGATAACTGTGCAATGATAGACCTCTGCTATTTTATGGTGCCAAATCCACAACCGTTTGCTATTTCAAAATAGGTTTCCATCTACCATTCAAGCATTTACTATCTTCTAAGCGTGCCAGACAAGTTTCGTGCCATTCGCCGTGTTTGGTACAGAGATATGATGTTGCAAACACGCGAGCAAGGAGAACTGAGCAAGGATAGGCCTCTAATATTTTATGGTGCCAAATCAACAACCGTTTGCTATTTTAAACAAAGTTTTTTTCTATCATTCAAGCATTTACTCTCTTCTAAGGGTGCTATTGTCAAACTCATATACTATAGTCTGTGTAGGTTGTAGTGGGGTAGCTTATATGGGGTACAACCCTTTAGGGTTTGGTACTTGTACTCCTCATGCTGCTCAATGCAATCATTCTCGTTCTAGTTTTCTCATGGTATCGAGCAGGTTCCCTCGTGGGAACTGTTCCTAGGGCCCACCGATTTTTTTTTTCCTGCCCGGAGCGCACTCAGCCCATGCCCGAGTTGCGCTCCCCTCTCTCGGCCCCTAGCGGCCCCGTCGCGCCGCCCTTGTGGCACCGTCGCGCCGCCCTCGCGGCCCCGTCACGCCGCCCTTGCGGCCCCGTCGCGCCGCCCTCGCGGCCCCGTCACGCCGCCCTCGCGGCCTCGTCGCGCCGCCCTTGCGGCCCCTTTGCGCCGCCCTCGCGGCCCCTTTGCGCCGCCCTCGCGGCCCCGTCGCCCCACCCTCGCGGCCCCGGCGTCGCTCTTACCGGCCCCGCCGCCGCCCTTGCTGGCCCCGTCGCCCTACCCTCGCGACCCCGCGGCCCCACCCTCGCGGCCCCGGCGCCGCCCCTCGCGGCTTCATCGCAGCCGCCCGCGACCCCACCGCCGCCCTTCGCTGCCCCGACGCCACATTCGTGCGACCCCGGCGCCGCCCTTCGCGGCCCCGTCGCCACACCTCCGCGGCCCGGTCGCCACCCTTCGTGGCCCCGCCGCCGCCCTTAGCGGCACTGCCGCCCTTCACGGCCCCGCCGTCACCACCGAGCAGCCGAGCCGCCGAGCTGCCGTTGCCACCGAGCCGCTGAGCCGCTGAGCCGCCGAGCCGCCGAGCCGCCGTTGCCGCCGAGCCGCCGTTGCCGCCGAGCTGCCGAGCCGCCGCTGCCGCCGAGCTGCCGAGCCGCCGAGCCGCCGCTGCCGCCGAGCTCCCGAGTCGCCGAGCTGCCATTGCTGCCGTTGTCGCCGAGCCGCCGAGCCGCCCCAGCCGCCCCAGCCGCCCTGTCCGCTACACCCGGTCACTGCCATCGCGGCCCTGTTCCTGCCGGCGAGCCTCGGTCTTTCTCGCCTACCCGTTAAGAGCAGCGCCTCCACCACTTCACTGCCCTTAGCCTGCTGCTCGCGCTGCTAGTCTACTGCTGTCATGGCTACCCCTAGTGTCCTCGCTTTTGACGCTGAGGGTCGGGCCATTGAATTTGACGTCTGGGTAGATGACCTGCAACTTTTCCTACAATGCGATAGGGCAGACGGTCTCTCCCTCTTTGACCTCACTTCTGGTGCCTCTCCTGCCCCTGCTGCTGATGCTGACGCCACTGTTCGCTCACAGTGGGCCACACGCGATGCCGCTACCTGTCTTGTCTTGCTGTGCGCCGCCAATTGCCTACCGCTGAGCGTGCACACTTTAGTCAATACAAGAGTGCTAAGACCTTGTACGACGCTGTAGTTGCATGCTACTCTTCCCCTGCCACTTCTGCACTTAGCCGCCTCATCCTGCCGTACCTCTTCCCTGACCTAGCCGCTTTTCCCACAGTCGCTGACATCATTACGTACCTTCGCACTAGTGACATTCGTTACCGCGCTGCCCTTCCTGCTGACTTCTGCACCAAGAACCCCCCCCCTATGTACATCACCCTCTACTACATAGTCACTCGGCTCCCTAACACCCTTCGCCCGGTCAGGGACCACTTTCTCTCTGTTTGCCCCACCACCCTCACCGTTGACCTCCTCGAGGAGCGCCTCCTAGCGGTAGAGAAGAGCATAGTCGCTGTAGGAGCCTCTCGTGGTGACCCTCGTGCCCCTGTCTTTGAGGGGTGCTCCCCCTCTCCCATCTTGCCCTCTGTTGCCTCAGCTGCTGCGGCCGACCTCGTTGGTCTTGAGTCGGTCGATGCAGCGTCTGCCCCTAGCGAGAGACGCCGCACTGGCAAGGGCAAGGGGGGCAAGGGCGCTGGAGGAGCTAGCGGGGGCGGTGGAGGAGGCGGTGGAGGCGGTAAAGGGGGTGGGGGTGGCGGTGGGGGTGGTGGCGGGGGTGGGGGCGTCAGTGGCGGCAGTGGAGGCGGAGGCGGTGGCGGCGGTGGCGGTGGGAGCGGAGGTGGCGGAGGTGGCGGCGCTGGAGGAGGTAGCGGCGGAGGAGGTGGAGCTGGTCGGGGTGGCGCTGCGCAGAGGGTCGGCTCTGGTGGTGGTCAGCGCCAGCAGCAGCAGCAGCAGCAGCACCAGCAGCGCACTCGTGAGATCCCTCCCCCTCAGCAGCTTCGTGAGTGGTACGGTGCACGTCAGCGGGGTGGGGGTACTGGTCCGTGCACCTACGTCCTACGCACCGGCGACCGCGCGGGTGAGCAGTGTGGGGGTGCGCACTCCACCCAGCGCTGCTTTGGCCGCCTGACGGACGCTTGGCGTCACCAGTTCCCTGAGGCCACTGAGATCCCTCGCTGGGGTGAGCTGTTTAGGGGGTTCCTATCTTCGATCTTGATTATGATGCTATTCTTGCTGCCATGTATGCTGTGACTATTAATGATGAGGGTGACTGTACTGGTGTTTTCCGCCCGACCCGGGCATTGGGACTGCTGCTCTAGGTACTGGTGAGGCTGCTGCTCTAGGTGCTGGTGAGGCTGCTGCTCTAGGTGCCAGTGAGTCTGCTTCCTCAAGTGCTGGTGAGTCTGCTCTCTCAGGTACCGCGTCGGCTCCGAACTCCCACACCTTCACCCTTGACCCGTTACTTCTTTCGAGACCGCACCACTAGGCTCTTAGTCAGCCAGTTGCAGTCTCTCTGGCAGACCCCTCTGGGGGTCCTGTCCTTGCCCACTTCTCCACTGTCCTCCCGTGTCCGGCGGCCCCCTCTCGTACCCTGTCTGGTCTTTAACTCCCCTCGTTCTCTATGCACTTGGTGAGTGGTGCGGACCTACAGGATGCGGGGGCTCACCAGTTCACTCCTGCGAGCCAGCGAGTGACCAACTGCACGTGTGCTCGTACGGGCCGACACTTGGCCACGTTTACCCTTCGACCGAGGTCGAGCCTGTACACACTGACCACTGAGTCTCCTCCGGTAACTGCGTCTGGTCAGGAAGCTGCATCGGGTCAGGTGTTTGCTGTAACGTCCAGGTGTGGCCCTGAGTCTGTCCCCTGCTCGTGTCGTCTCCTGTCTCACCAGACTCTCCTCTGGCACCACCGCCTTGGTCACCCCTCCCTGCCTCGTCTCCGAGGCATGGCCTCCCATGTCTTGGTCTCAGGTCTCACCCGGTACATCCCTCCCCTTCCTCCGGGGCCTGCCTCTACCTGTGTTCCCTGCGTCGAGGGTCGGCAGCGTGCTGCCCCTCACTCCTCCCAGTATCCTCCGACAGAGGCCCCGCTGCAGACGCTTCATATTGACGTGTGGGGCCCAGCTCGCGTCCGTGGACAGGGTCACGAGCGCTTCTTCCTGCTGGTGGTTGACGACTACTCGCGTTACACCACAGTCTTGAACGACTAGATCCGCGCAGCTCGTCTCCAGCTCAGGAAGAGTTTCGGCTCGGACTTTCCTGTTTTGCGTCTGCACTCCGACAGAGGCGGAGAGTTCTCCTCTGGCCTCCTACGAACCTACTGTCGTGCACGAGGCATCCGCCTGACCTTCACGCGTCCGGACTCTCCACAGCAAAATGGGATTGCTGATTGCCGCATTGGCATGGTCATGGACGTCGCCCGTACGTCCATGGTGCATGCGGCTGCCCCCCATTTTCGGTGGCCGTTTGCGGTTCGGTACGCGGCGCATCAGATCAACCTTCACCCCAGGGTCTCCATGCCGGAGACCTCCCCAGCTTTGCTGTGGACGGGGAAGGCTGGTGATGCGTCTGCGTTCCGTGTCTGGGGATCTCGGGCGTTTGTCCACGACTTGTCTGCGGACAAGCTGTCCCCTCGTGCTGCTCCTTGCGTCTTCCTTGGCTTCCCCCCCTGACGCGCCAGGGTGGCAGTTCTACCACCCCACCTCGCGCCGTGTTCTGTCCTCCCAGGACGTCACGTTTGACGAGTCGGTTCCCTACTACCATCTCTTACCCTACTGCACTCCGTCCCTCCCTCCGCCACCGCTCTTCCTTGTGCTAGGTCCCCCCCCAGTAGACCCCCTTCCCCCTCAGGGTCCTGCCCCCTCAGGTGTGTCCCAGGTAGACGCAGTCGAGCCTATTGAGGTAGCTGTTGACTCTGGTGCTGCTGGGGGTGCTGACTCTGGGGGTGCTGAGCCTGGGAGTGCTACGACTGGGGGTGCTGAGCCCGGGGGTGCTGACTCTAGGGGTGCTGAGCCTGGGGGTGCTACGACTGGGGGTGCTCAGCCTAGGGGTGCTACGCCTGGGGGTGCTGAGCCTGGGGGTGCGGAGCCTGAGGGTGCTGGGCCTACTCGTGTGGCGTCTGGCGGTGCTGGGCCTGGAGGTTCTCCGGGTGCTTCGTCTCGGCGGGAGCTCCTCTCTCCACAGGAGGTGCGTGAGTGGTTTGCCCGGCGCTAGAGGCGTGCTGCTGGAGCTGGAGGTTCTCCTGCTGCTGAGGGTTCTGGTACCACGGGTTTCGGAGGTGCTCGTACTGGGAATACTGGAGCTGCTGGGCTTGCGGGTACTGCTGGAGCTGGGGCTATTGCGTCTTCTTGTGGTCCGGCTGGAGCTGGAGCTATTGAGGGTGTTGGCTCTGAGGGTACTGCTAGCGTTACTGGCGGTGGTCCAACTGGTGGTGCTGCTGGCACTGCTGGAGGTCCTAGAGCTACTAGAGCTGCTGGGGGTATTGAAGCTGGAGGTGCTGCTAGCGCTGGTGCTGCCACAGGGCGTGCTGGTGCTGTCCCTTATATTTTTGGTGTCGCTGCGCGGCCTCAGCCGTACTTCGTTGCACTCCTTGAGCAGGTTCTTGGTCTCCCGCCCTCTACTGGTCCTCCTCCCTTAGAGTGTCCACAGCCTGTCCCGTCGCAGTTACAGATATAGCCGGCCTCCCCACTGCCTGCTCCTTCTCCCTACACTGGTCCTACTGGAGGTCTTGCTGCGCGTCGTGAGCCTGCGTCTCGTCCTGCGTCGCCTGCTCGTGCTGCTCGCACTAGTGGTCGCAGTTCGCGTCAGCGTCCTCCTCCTGTCCCTGGCACGCACCGGATGTCTCTGCGTCCGTCCACTGCTCCTCTGCGTGCCCCTTTGCCTTCTCCTCCTGAGTCTTCTCTTCCTGCTCTTGCCGACCCGAAGTCGGACTCTCTTCGTGCTGCCAGTCCTACTGTCACGCGTCTCCTTGCTACTGTTGTCAGTGACCCTTCCTTTGAGTCCACTGCTGCGTCTGCCCTAGTTGTTGAGCTCGTCGACTTTGCTGCTCGCTGTCGCCTAGACTACGCTGCTAGTCTTGTTGCTGAGTCTGAGTCTGTCTGTCCTCCGTCCGTCGAGGGTGAGTGTGCCCTTGGCACGGACGTCCTTGAGGACAGGCAGGAGCAGTTCTAGTGTTTGGCTGCTGCTTCACCTCATCTCGTGTCCGTACTGCTTACCCCTGAGGGAGACCCGGATGCACTTGACATCCCGACTCCGCGCTCTTACGCGGAGGCGATAGAGGGTCCCTACTCCTCTCAGTGGCAGGCAGCTATGGACGCAGAGATGGCTTCCTGGAAGTCCACAGGCACCTACGTTGATGACGTTCCCCCGCCTGGGGCGAACATCGTCAGTGGCATGTGTATTTTCAGGGTGAAGCCGCCGCCGGGTTCTCCGCCTGTCTTCAAGGCGCGTTACGTGGCTCGTGGCTTCAGTGAGCGGCAGGGAGTTGACTACTTTCAGACCTTCTCTCCCACCCCGAAGATGACCACTCTTCGGGTACTACTGCACATAACCGCTCAGCGCGACTACGAGCTTCACTCTCTTGACTTTTGCACTGCTTTCTTGCAGGGCAGCCTGCACGAGGAGATCTGGTTGCGCCGCCCTCCTGGCTTCTCTGGGTCGTTTCCTCCTGGTACCCAGTGGAGCCTCCGGCGGCCAGTCTACGGTCTCCGCCACGCACCTCGTGAGTGCCACGACACACTGAGGACTACACTTGCGGCTCTAGGGTTTGCTCCTTCTACTGCCAACCCGTCGCTGTTTCTGCGCACCGACACCTCTTTGCCGCCGTTCTACATCCTCGTGTACGTCGACGACTTGGTCTTTGCCACTGCTGACACTACTGGACTCGCCCACGTGAAGTCCGAGCTGTAGAAGAGACACACGTGCATAGACCTGGGTGAACTGCGCAGCTACCTTGGCTTGCAGATCACCCGGGACAGAGCACAGTGCACCATTACCCGGACTCAGTCACACATGGTGCAGCAGGTCCTTCAGCGCTTCGGCTTCACGTACTCCTCGCCTCAGGCCACTCCTCTGCCTACTCGCCACTCGCTCTCAGCTCTGCCTTCGGATGAGTCCGTAGAGTCGAGTGGCCCGTACCCAGAGCTTGTTGGCTGCCTCATGTACCTGATGACCTGCACACGTCCTGACCATGCATACCCTCTTAGCATTCTCGCACGCTATGTTGCTCCTGGGAGACACAGATCGGAGCACATGGCTGCAGCGAAGAGGGTGTTGCGCTACTTGTGCAGTACGTCGGGCATGGGGCTTGTGCTTGGAGGGCGGAGTCCAGTGGTCCTCACTGGTCACGCAGACGCTTCTTGGGCTGACGACCAGGCTACATAGCGGTCGTCACAGGGTTACGCCTTCAGCCTTGGTTCCTGCTCTGTTTCGTGGCGGTCTACCCGTTCATCTTCTGTTCTCGGCTCCAGTTGTGAGGCTGAGATCTATGCCGGGCCATGGCTGCACAGGAGCTTCGCTGGCTCACCTACCTGCTGACTGACCTTGGAGAGCCGCCTCGTTCTCCTCCAAACCACTCGCGCAGCTCCTGTGGAGAGAGTGGCTCCCGCCGAGAGAGAACCTCCAGGCCCAGCACCGCCAAACGCCACACGAGCAAGCTTAGCTCCCTTAGGCTCCGCACCCACAGGCTCAGCATCTCCAGGCGTAGAACCCCCAGGCTCAGCACCCCCAGGCGTAGCACCCCCAGGCTCAGCACCCCCAGGCTCAGCATCCTCTGTGGTAGCACCCCCAGGCTCAGCACCCCCAGGCTCAGAACCCCCAGTAGTAGCACCCTCAGGCTCAGCACCCCCAGGCGTAGCACCCACACGCTCAGCACCCCCAGAGTTAGCACCCCCGGGCTCAGCACCCTCAGCAGCACCAGAGTCACCAGTAAACTCGAAAGGCTTGACTGCGTCTACCTGGGACACACCTGAAGGGGCAGGACCCTGAGGGGGGAGGGGGTCTACCGGGGGGGGACCTGGCACAAGGAAGAGCGGTGGCGGGGGGAGGTATGGAGTGCGGTAGGGGAAGAGGCGGTAGTAGGGGCCGACTCGTCAAACGTGACGTCGTGGGAGGACAAAACACGGCGAGAGGTGTGGTGGTAGAACTGCCACCCTAGCGCGTCAGGGGGGAAGCCAAGGAAGACGCAAGGAGCAGCACGAGGGGATAGCTTGTCCGCAGACAAGTCGCGGACAAACGCCCGAGATCCCCAGACACGGAACGCAGACGCATCGCCAACCTTCCTGGTCCACAGCAAAGTTGGGGAGGTCTCCGGCATGGAGACCCTGGGCTGAAGGTTGATCTGATGCGCCGCGTACCGAACCGCAAACGGCCACAGAAAATGGGGGGCAGCCGCATGCATCTTGGACGTACGGGCGACGTCCATGACCATGCCAATGCGGCGCTCAGCAATCCCATTTTGCTGTGGAGAGTCCGGAAGCGTGAAGGTCTGGCGGATGCCTCGTGCACGACAGTAGGCTCGCAGAAGGCCAGAGGAGAACTCTCCGCCTCTGTCAGAGTGCAGACGAAGAACAGGAAAGTCCGAGCCGAAGCTCTGCCTGAGCTAGAGATGAGCTGCGCGGATCCAGTCGATCAACACCTCAGTGACATCACCCTTGCTGCGCAAGGGGAAGACTGTGGTGTAACGCGAGTAGTCGTCAACCACCAGCAGGAAGGAGCGCTCGTGACCCTGTCCACGGACGCGGGCCGGGCCCCACACGTCCATGTGAAGCGACTGCAGCGGGGCCTCTATCGGAGGAAACTGGGAGGAGTGAGGGGCAGCCCGCTGCCGCCCCTCGACACAGGGGCACAGGTAGGGCCAGGCCCCAGAGGAAGGGGAGGGAGGGACCGGGGAAGACTAGAGACAAGGACACGGGAGGCCATGCCTCGGAGACGAAGCAGGGAGGGGTGACCAAGGCGGTGGTGCCAAAGGAGAGTCTCGTGAGACAGGAGGTTACACGAGCAGGGGGCAGACTCAGGACCAGACCTGGACGCTGCAGCAAACACCTGACCCGACGCAGCTACCTGACCAGACGCAGTGACTGGAGGAGACGCAGTGGTCAGTGTGTACAGGCTCGACCCCGGCCGACGTGTAAACGTGGCCAGGTGTCGGCCTATCCGAGCGTCCGTGCAGTGGGTCACCCGCTGACTCGCAGGAGTGAACTGGTGAACCCCCGCATCCTGTAGGTCAGCACCACTCACCAAGTTTGTAGAGAACGAGGGGAGGTAAAGATTAGACAGGGTGCCAGAGGGGGCCGCCGGACACGGGAGGACAATGGAGAAGTGAGCAAGGACAGGACCCCCAGAGGGGTCTGCCGGAGAGACTACAACTGGCCGGCCAAGCGGCGTGAGTGTGGTGCGGTCTCGAAAGAAGGAGCGAGAAGCCCCCGAGTGAAGGGTGAAGGTGTGGGAGGCCGAAGCCGACGCAGTACCTGAGAGAGCAGACTCACCAGCACCTGAGGGAGCAGACGCACGAGCACCTAGAGCAGCAGCCTAGCTAGCACCTAGAGCAGCAGCCTCACCAGTACCTAGAGCAGCAGTCTCAATGCCCGGGTCGGGCGGAAAACACCGGTAACAGTCACCCTCATCACTAATAGTTACAGCATACATGGCAGCAAGAATAGCATCAAAGTCAAGGTCAAAGACAACTACTCCCGCCCTAGACAGCTCGCTCGAGCGGGGATCTTAGTGGCCTCAGGGAACTAATGACACCAAGCGTCCGCCAGGTGGCCAAAGCAGCGCTGGGTGGAGTGCGCACCCCCGCACTGCTCACCCCCGGTGCGTAGGACGTAGGTGCACGGACCAGTACCCCCACCCCGCTGGCGTGCAGCGTACCACTCACGGAGCTGCTGAGGGGGGGGGGGGGGATGTCACGAGTGCGCTGCTGCTGCTGCTGGCGCTGACCACCATCGGAGCCGACCCTCTGCGCAGCGCCACCCCGACCAGCTCCACCTCCTCCGCCGCCGCCTCCTCCACCGCCGCCACCTCCGCCACCTCCGCTCTCACCGCCACCGCCGCCGCCGCCTCCGCCTCCACTGCCGCCACCGGCACCTCCACCCCCGCCACCACTCCCACCACCACCCCCACCCCCTCCACTGCCTCCACCGCCACCTCCGCCACCCCCGCCAGCCCCTCCAGCACCCTTGCCCCTCTTGCCCTTGCCGGTGCGGCGTCTCCCGCTCGGGGCAGACGCAGCGCCGACCGACTCGAAACCAACGAGGTCGGCCGTAGCAGCAGAGGCAACAGAGGGCAAAAGAGGGGAGGGGGAACACCCCTCAAAGACGGGGGTGCGAGGGTCACCACGAAAGGCTCCTACAGCGACTATGCTCCTCTGCTGCTAGGAGGGCCTTCTCGAGGAGGTCAACGGTGAGAGTGGTGGGGCAAACTGAGAGGAAGTGGTCCCTGACTATGCGAAGGGAGTCAGGGAGCTGGGTGACTATAATAGAGGGTGACGTACATGGGGGGGGGTTCTCGGCACAGAACTTAGCAGGAAGCGCAGCGCGGTAGCGAGTGTCACTAGTGCGAAGGTGCGTAATGAGGTCAGCGACTGTGGGAAAGGCAGCAAGGTCACGGAAGAGGTACGGTAGCATGAGGCGGCTCAGTGCAGCAGTGGCAGGGGAGGAGTAGCGCGCAACTACAGCGTCGTACAAGGTCTGAGCTTTCTTGTACTGGCTAAAGTGCGCACGCTTAGAGGTAGGCAGGTGGCGACGCACAGCAAGACGTGCAGCAGCATCGCGTGTGGCCCACTGTGAGCAAACAGTGGTGCGGCATCAGCAGCAGGGGCAGGAAAGGCACCAGAGGTGAGGTCAAAGAGGGAGAGACCGTCTGCCCTATCGCACTGTTGGAAAAGCTGCAGGTCATCTACCTAGACGTCAAACTCAATGGCCCGACCCTCAGCGTCAAAAGCGAGGACACTAGGGGTAGCCATGATAGCAGTAGACTAGCAGCGCGAACAGTAGGGTAGGGGCAGTGCAGTGACAGAGGCGCTGCTCTTTCCGGACAGGGCGGCTCGGGCGGCTCGGCGGCTCGGCGGCTCGGCTACTCGGCGGCTCGGCTACTCGGCGGCTCGGGCGGCTCGGGCGGCTCGGCGGTACGGCGGCTTGGCAGCAACTGCGGCTTGGCGACTCGGCAGCTCGGGCGGCTCGGGCGGCTCGGCGGTACGGCGGCTTGGCAGCAACTGCAGCTCGGCGGCTCGGCGACCCAGCGGCTCGGGCGGCTTAGGTGGCGCGGCGGCAAGGTGGCTCGGGTGGATCGGGCGGCTCGGCAGCAGCTCGGCGGCGCTGGCGGCTCGGTGGTGACGGCGGGGCCGCGTGGGGACGGCGGCGGGGCCTGGTGGAGCGGCGGCGGGGTCGGGTGGAGCAGCGTCGGGGCCGGGTGGAGGCGGCGCCGGGGCCGGGAAGGGCAGCTCCGGGGCCGCAGGGGTAGGCGACGGGGCCAGCAGAGGCGGCGTCGAGGCAGGGAAGGGCGGCGCCGGGGCCGCAGGGGTAGGCGACGGGGCCGCTAGGGCGGCTAGGAGGGGGGGGGTCGCGAGGGCGGCTTGAAGAGGCCGCGAGGGCGGCTAGAAAGGGCCGCGAGGGCGGCGTGAAAGGGCTGCGAGGGCGGCGCGACGCGACGGAGCCGCGAGGGCGGCGGATCGGGGCCGCGAGAGCGGCGCGACGCGGCCGCTAGGGCGGCGCGACGGGAAGGGGCTGCAAGGGCGACGCGACGGGGCCGCAAGCGCTACGCGACGGGGCCGTTAGGGCGGCGCGACGGGGCTGTGAGAGGGGAGCGCGACTCGGGCAGTGTAGAGCGCGCTCCGGGCAGGGAAAAAAGGTGGTGGGCCCTAGGAACAGTTCCCACAAGGGAACCTGCTCGATACCATGAGAAACTGAACGAGAATAAATTGACTACGGGAAAGTTGGGTACAAGTACAAACCCTAGAAAGCTATACCCCATATGTGTTACCCCACTATAGCCTACAGTAGCTATGTCATATAAATCTGACAAAGGGTTACAGGCATGTTGGTCTGGGGGGTTATGGGCGCACTGACCCACTACTTAACAAGCCCTTTTATCCCAATGGTCTAGTGGTTGGGATTCTGACGTGGTATCAGAGCGAAGGTCTCGGGTTCGAATCCCGGTGTGTGCAGTTCGGGTATCCCAGTGCGGGGGGGTGTCAGAGGTCCACTGGTGATCCTCAATTGATCCTAGGGAAGGGTTACAGGCATGTTGGCCTGGGGGGTTATGGGCGCACTGACCCGCTACTTAACAAGCCCTTTTATCCCAATGCTCTAGTGGTTGGGATTCTGACATGCTAGACAGATTTCGTGTCATTCATCGCGTTTGGTAGGGAGATATGATGTTCCAAACATGCGAGCAGTGATAATTGAGGAACGATAGGCCTTTGCTATTACGTGGTGCCAAATCAACGCCCGTTTGTTGTTCTAAATCAGGTTTCTTTCTAACATTCAAGCTTGTACTGTATTATAATAACAATGCGTAGGCGTATTTTTATAACCAGTTACTATTTTTGTCGATTTTGATTATTTTAGTTCATAATCCAACACAAATGTACATATCATCCACTCCCTGATTAGTTGATTTTGTCAGATTTATATGACTTAGCCTGTATAGGCTATAGTGGGGTAGCACATATGGGGTACAATATTTCTAGGGTTTGTACTTGTACCCAACCTCCCACTAGTCAATCATTCCTCATTTCTTCACATGATATTGAGCAGGTTCCCTAGTGGGAACGCTTCCTAGGGCCCACCACGATTTTTTTTTTTTTTTCCTGCTCGAAGCGCGCTTTGCTCCTGCTCGAGTCGCGCCCCGTGTGCCCTCCCTACCGTCGCGCCCTCTCTCGGCCCCTCACGGCCCCTTCGCGTTGCCCTTAGCGGCCCCTCTCACGGCCCCTCGCGCCGCCCTTACGGCCCCTCGCGCCGTCCTTACGGCCCCTCGCGCCGCCCTTACGGCCCCTTACGGCCCCTCTCGCCGCCCTTACGGCCCCTCGCGCGGCCCCTTACGGCCCCTCGCGCCGCCCTTACGGCCCCTCGTGCGGCCCCTTACGGCCCCTCGCGCCGCCCTTCGGGGCCCCTCGCAGCCTCTTCACGGCCCGTCGCCGCCCTCCGCGGCCCCTCGCGCCGCCCTTCACGGCCCGTTGCCGCCCTCCGCGGCCCCTCGCGCCGCCCTTCACGGCCCCTCCGCCGCCCTTCGCGGCCTCTCACGGCCCTGTCGCTGCCCTTCGCGGCCCGCCGTCGCCGCCCCTGCAGCAGCAGCAGCCGCAGTCCCTACAGCAGCGGCGGCCGCCGTCCCTGCAGCAGCAGCCGCCGCTGTCCCTCCTGCAGCAGCCGACGCCGTCCCTGCAGCAGCAGCCGCCGCCGTCCCTGCAGCAACAGCCGCCGCCGTCCCTACAGCAGCAGCCGCCGCCGTTCCTGCAGCGGAAGCCGCAGCTGCAGCAGCCGTTACCAGCAGCAGCCGCCGCCACCTCCCTCAGGACCGCAGCCGCCGCCGCCGCTTACAGCAGCCGCTGGTGCGCCTCGGCCCTACCGACGCGCCTTGGCCCGCCTCTGCTGGTGCGCCTCGGCCCTACCTGCGCGCCTCTGCTCGTCCCTGCCAGTGCGCCTCGGCCCTGCCCCACCACTTGCGGCTCTCTGCCCTGGTAAGAGTGTCCGCACTGCGCTGTCACTACTGCCACTGCTGCTACTGCCGCCACTGCTGTTATGGCTACCCCTAGCGTCCTTGTCTTTGATGCTGAGGGTCGGGCTGTTGACTTTGAGGTCTATTGCGATGATCTGCAGCTCTTCTTACCGTGCGATAGGAAAGACGGTCTCTCACTGTTCGATCTCACGTCTGGCGCCTCTCCTGCCCCTGCTGCCGATGCTGACAGCACTGTTCGCTCACAGTGGGCCACACGCGATGCTGCTGCCCGTCTTGCTGTGCATAGTCACTTGCCGTCCACTGAGCGCGCGCACTTTAGTCAGTACAAGAGTGCTAAGACCTTGTACGATGCTGTCATTGCACGCTACTCTTCCCCTGCCACTGCTGCTCTTAGCCGCCTCATGCTGCCGCACCTGTTCCCTGACCTAGCTGCCTTTCCCACAGTCGCTGACCTCATTACGCACCTTCGCACTAGTGACACCCGCTACCGCGCTGCGCTTTCTGCTGAGTTCTCCGCCAAGAACCCCCACCCCCCCATTGACATCACCCTCTACTACATAGTCACCCGGCTCCCTGACTCCCTTCGTCCAGTCAGCGACCACTTCCTCTTTGTTTGCCCCACCACACTCACCGTTGACCTCCTCGAGGAGCGCCTCATAGCAGATAAGAAGAGTATAGTAGCTATAGGAGCCTCTCGTGGTGACCCTCGTGCCCCCTTCTTTGAGGGGTGCTCCCCCTCCCCTCTTCTGCCCTCTGTTGCCTCTGTTGCTGCCGTCGACTTCGTTGGCACTGAGTCGGTCGGCGCTGCGTCTGCTCTTAACGGGAGACGGCGCACCGGCAAGGGCAAGGGGGGCAAGGGCGCTGGAGGGGCTGGCGGGGGTGGTGGAGGTGGCGGTGGAGGCGGCGGAGGGAATGGGGGTGGCGGCGGGAGTGGTGGCGGTGGGAGCGAAAGGGGGTGGCAGTGGCGGCGGTGGCGGAGGTGGCGGCAGAGGAGGAGGCGGCGGCGGTGGTGGCGGTGGGAGCAAAAGGGGGTGGCAGTGGCGGCGGTAGCGGAGGTGGCGGCAGTGGAGGTGGAGCTGGTAGGGGTGGCTCTGCGCAGCGGGGCAACTTCGGTGGTGGTCAGCGCCAGCAGCAGCAGCGCACTCGTGAGACTCCGCCCCCCCAGCAGCTTCGTGAGTGGTACGCTGCGCGTCAGCGGGGTGGGGGTGCTGGTCCTTGTGCCTACGTTCTGCGTACCAGCGACCGCACTGGTGAGCCGTGCGGTGGCCCGCACACCACCCAGCGCTGCTTCGGCTGCCTGACGGACGCTTGGCGTCTCCAGTTCCCTGACGCCACGGAGATCCTCCGCTGGGGCGAGCTGCTTAGGTCGGGGGTTGCGATCTTTGATCTGGAATATGATGCTATTCTTGTTGCCATGTATGCTGTGTCTACTAGTGATGAGGGTGACTGTTACCTGTGTGTTCCGCCTGACCCGGGCATTGAAGCTGCTGCTCTAGGTGCTAGTGCGTCTACTGCCCCAGGTGTTGGTGAGGCTGCTGCTCTAGGTGCTAGTGCGTCTGCGGCCTCAGGTGCTGGTGAGTCTGCTCTCTCAGGTACCACGTCGGCTCAGGCTGCACACACCTTCACCCTTGACTCGGGTGCTTCCCGCTCCTTCTTCCGAGACCGCACCACACTTACGCCGCTTAGTCGGCCAGTTGCGCTCTCCCTGGCGGACCCCTCAAGGGGTCCTATCCTTGCCCACATCTCCACTGTCTTACCGTGTCCGGCTGCCCCCTCTGGTACCCTGTCAGGTCTCTACCTCCCTTCGTTCTCCACGAACTTGGTGAGTGGAGCTGATCTACAGGATGGGGGGGTTGACCAGTTCACCCCTGCGAGTCACCGGGTGACCCACTGTACGTGTGCTCGGACGGGCCGCCACTTGGCCACGTTTACCCGTTGGCCAGGGTCGAGCGTGTACACACTAACCACTGGGCCTTCTAGGGCTGCTGAGTCTGGTCAGGTAGCTGCGTCGGGTCAGGTGTTTGTTGCAGCGTCCAGGTCTGGTCTTGAGTCTGCTCCCTGCTCGTGTCGTCTCCTGTCCCACCAGACTCTCCTCTAGCACCACCGCCTTGGTCACCCCTCCCTGCCTTGCCTCCGAGGCATGGCCTCCCGTTACCTTGTCTCTGGTCTCCCCCGGTCCCTCCCTCCCCTTCCTCCGGGGCTTGCCGCTACTTGCGTTCCCTGCGTCGAGGGGCAGCAGCGCGCCGCTCCTCACTCCTCTGAGTTTCCTCTGACAGAGGCTCCGCTGCAGACTCTTCACATGGACGTTTGGGGCCCCGCCTGCGTCCGTGGCCAGGGCCACGAGCGTTACTTCCTGTTGGTGGTTGACGAACGTTAACTCGCGTTACACCGCGGTGATTCCCTTGCGCAGCAAGGGTGACGTCACTGAGGTGTTGATCCACTCGATCCGAGCAGCTCGTCTCCAGCTCAGGAGGAGTTTCGGCTCGGACTTTCCTGTTCTGCGTCTGCACTCTGACAGAGGCGGGGAGTTTTCCTCCAGCCTTTTAGGAGCCTTCTGCCGTGCACAGGGCATCCGTCAGACGTACACGCTTCCGGCCTCTCCACAGTAAAATGGGATTGCTGAGCGCCGCATTGGCATGGTCATGGACGTCGCTGGTACGTCCATGATCCATGCGGCTGCTCCCCATTTTCTATGGCCGTTCGCGGTTCAGTACGCGGCGCATCAGATCAACGTTCAGCCCCGAGTCTCCTTGCCGGAGACCTCCCCCACCTTGCGGTGGACGGGGAAGGTTGGCGATGCGTCTGCGTTTCGCGTCTAGGGATCTCGGGCGTTTGTCCGCGACTTGTCTACGGACAAGCTGTCCCCCTGTGCTTTTCCCTGCGTCTTCCTTGGTTTCCCCCCTGACGCGCCTGGTTGGCAGTTTTACCACCCCACCTCGCGCCGTGTTCTGTCCTCCCAGGACGTCACCTTTGACGAGTCGCTTCCCTACTACCGTCTCTTCCCCTACCGCACTACGCCCCTCCCCCCACCGCCGCTCTTCCTTGCGCCAGGTCCCCCCGGTAGACCCTCTCCCCCCTCAGGGTCCTGCCCCGTCAGGTGTGTCCCAGTTAGACGCAGTCGATCCAGTCGAGGTAGCTGTTGCTTCTGGTGCTGCTAGGGGTGCTGAGCCTGCGGGTGCTGAGTCTGGGGGTGCTGAGCTTGGGGTTTCTGAGCCTGGGGGTGTTGAGCCTGGGGGTGCGGAGCCTGGGGGCGCTGAGCCTGGGGGTGCTTCGGGTACCTCGTCTCGGCGGGAGCTACTCTCTCCACAGGAGCTGCGCGAGTGGTTTGCCAGCCGCTGGAGTCGTGCTGCTGGAGCTGGAGGTGCTGCTGGTGCTGCTGACCCTACGGTTGGCGCTGGAGGTGCTGGAGCCACTGGTCCTTGAGGTGCTCGTACTGGCGGTACTGGAGCTGCTGGGATTGGGGGTGCTGCTGGGGTTACTGGAGTTGGTCCTGCTGGAGGTGCTGCTGGTGCTGCTGGAAGTGCTGCAGGTGCTGCTGGAGGTACTGGAGTAGTTGAGGGTGCTGGAGTTGGCGCTGTTGAAGCTGGAGGTGCTGCTGGCGCTGGTGCTGCCGCTGGGGGTACTGGTGCTGTCCCTGCCGTTTCTGGAGGCGCTGCGCGGCCGTGGCCATACTTCGTTCTGCTCCTTGAGCAGGTTCTTGGTCTCCTGCCTTCTACTAGTCCTCCTCCCTTAGAGTGTCCACATCCTGTCCAGTCGCGGTCATAGTTAGAGCCTGCCTCCCCACTGCCTGCTCCTTCTCCCTACGCTGGTCCTACTGGAGGTCTTACTGAGTGTCGTGTGCCTGCGTCTTGTCTTGCGTTGCCTGTTCCTGATGTCCGCACTAGTCGTCGTGTTCCGGGTCAGCGTCCTCCTGCGGTCCCGGGCGCGCACCGGATGGCACTGCGACCTTCCACTGCTCCGCAGCGTGTCCCTTTGCCGTCTCCTCCAGAGTCCTTTCTTCCTGCTCTTTCTGACCCGGAGTCTGACAATCTTTGTGCTGCCAGTCCTACTGTCACGCGTCTCCTGGCTACTATTGTCACTGACCCTTCCTTTGAGTCCACTGCTGCGTTTGCCTTAGTTGCTGAGCTGGTTAACTTCGCTGCTCGTTGTCGTCTAGACTATATTGCGAGTCTTGTTGCTGAGTCTGCGTCTATCTGTCCTCCGTCCGTCGGGCGTGAGTGTGCTCTTGGCACGGACGTTCTTGAGGACAGACAGGAGGAGTTCCAGTCTTTTGCTGCCGCTTTGCCTCATCGCGTGTCCACGCTGATTGCCCCTGAGGGAGACCCGGATGCACCAGACATCCCGACTCCTCGATCGTACACTGAGGTGATCGAGGGTCCCTACTCCTCACAGTGGCAGTCAGCCATGGACGCAGAGATGGCTTCCTGGAAGTCCACAGGCACCTACGTCGACGAGGTTCCCCCTCATGGGGCGAACATCGTCAGTGGCATGTGGATTTTCAGGGTGAAGCAGCCGTCGGGTTCTACGCCTGTCTTCAAGGCGCGTTACGTTGCTCGAGGCTTCAATCAGCGGCAGGGAGTTGACTACTTTCAGACCTTCTCTCCCACCCCGAAGATGACCACTCTTCGGGTGCTGCTGAACATAGCTGCTCACAGTGACTACGAGCTGCACTCTCTTGACTTCAGCACTGCTTTCTTGCAGGGCAGCCTGCACGAGGAGATCTGGCTGCGTCGCCCACCTGGCTTCACTGGGTCTTTTCCTCCTAGCACCCAGTGGAGCCTCCGGCGGCCATTCTACGGTCTCCGCCAGGCACCGCGTGAGTGGCACGACACACTGAGGACTACACTTGCGGCTCTTGGGTTTGCTCCTTCTACTGCCGACGCGTCGCTGTTTCTGCGCACCGACACTTCTTTGCCGCCGTTCTACATCATGGTGTACGTCGACGACTTGGTCTTTGCCACTGCTGACACTGCTGGACTCGCCCACGTGAAGTCCGAGCTGCAGAAGAGACACACGTGCACAGACCTGGGTGAACTGCGCAGCTACCTTGGCTTGCAGATTACCCGTACAGAGCACAACGCACCATTACCCTGACTTAGTCACACATGGTGCAGCAGGTCCTTCAGCGCTTCGACTTCACGTACTCCTCGCCTCAGGCCACTCCTCTGTCTACTCGCCACTCGCTCTCAGCTCTGCCTTCGGATGAGTCGGTAGTGCCGAGTGGACCGTACCCACAGCTTGTTGGCTGCCTCATGTACCTGATGACCTGCACACGACTTGACCTCGCATACCCTCTTAGCATCTTGGCACGCTATTTTGCTCCTAGGAGACACCGACCAGAGCACATGGCTGCAGCGAAGAGGGTGTTGCGTTACTTGTGCAGTACGTGGGGCATGGGGCTAGTGCTTGGAGGGCGGCGTTCAGTGGTCCTCACAGGTCACGCAGACGCTTCTTGGGCTGACGACCAGGCTACGCAGCGGTCGTCACAGGGTTACACCTTCAGCCTTGGTTCCGGCTCTGTTTCATGGCAGTCTACCCGCTCGTCTTCTGTTCTCGGCTCCAGCTGTGAGGCTGAGATCTACGCGGGGGCCATGGCTGCACAGGAGTTACGCTGGCTCACCTACCTGCTGACTGACCTAGGAGAGCCGCCTCGTTCTCCTCCAGTTCTGTACGTAGACAACAAGGCCATGCTGGCATTGTGTCGGGAGCACAGACTGGAGCAGAGAACGAAGCACATTGCTCTTCGCTACTTCCTTGCTCGTGAGCTGCAGCAGCGTGGTCAGCTGCGCCTTGCTTACGTGGCCTCTGAGGCCAACACTGCTGATATCTTTACCAAGGCACTTCCACCTTGTGATCATCAGCGGTGCTGTACGATGCTAGGTCTTGTGCCTACTTGGCCTCACTTGCTCACTTCTTGACCTTGCTTGTACTGTGATCTATATTTACATGCACTTGCTTGTTTACTCTTATGTATGATCTTGCATGTGAACTGGCCTTGTGGCCTTGAACTTGTGCTCGGAATGTATTAGAGTCGTTGTGATCCACCCTGAGCTTGCTTTGCTTTTCTTGACTGGTCTTGTGACCCCTTGTTCTCCCCCACTTTGCCTATGGGGGTGTGTTAGTGTTATATGACTTTGCTGATGTAGGCTATAGTGGGGTAGCACATATGGGGTACACATTTCTAGGGTTTGTACCTGTAGTCAAATTTTCCCTTAGTCAATCCATTCCTCGTTTGTTAACATTGTTCTCCCCGACTTTTCCTATGGGGGTGTGTCAGATTTATATGACTTAGCCTGTGTAGGCTATAGTGGGGTAGCACATATGGGGTACAATGTTTCTGGGGTTTGTACTTGTACCCAACCTCCCACTAGTCATTTATTCCTCGTTTCTTCACAATTTTTTCCTGGTTATATTTTTATGCGAGAATGTGTCACCATGATTATCAAAGATTTTATTGCAGCATTTTTGTCTTAGTTTACAAGCAATTTACAAAGCAAAAAATGTAGGCCCAAAGTTGGCACCAAATCAGTCCTATTTTGGTCCAATTTTGGGGGCCCGAAGCGCGCCCTGCTGCTCTTGCGCCAAATGTGGCTTGACAAATTGAATGTTTTCGCGGGACTACATGAAATTCGAAATTCAAGCCAAGTCAAATGCCAGAACTTGACCAAAATCAGGCCAATTTGGGTTCGCCGAGGCGCGTTCCGTTTTGCGAGTCGGTTGGATGGCGCGAAAAATTGCAAACATTGGGAAGCGACGGATTTCGCTGGAGGTTGGGCAACAAAAATTTGCAGCACCCACGCAAACCCAACTTCGAAGCCCAACTTCAACTTCTTTCCCCACGATTGAAAATGGGCCTTTTTGTGATGACGTCCCTTTGCTGTTCATCACTTCCTCTGTTCCTCATTACCTTCCTCGATCCTCTGTTCCTCCCTTCCGCCCTCAGTCCCTTTATCACCTTCCTCCCTACGTCCCTTCCTCGGTTCACCCTTTTTCCCGTATGCCCGAAAACAGACCATTTTTTCTTGGGAGAAGCCCGTAGCATCACACAGCAAACAAATGTTGCAATTTTGCCCACGTATTCCGCATGTTACGAGTCATATTCCAGCCCATTGGATACAAAACAGCAATGACATACCGCCCCCATTGCCTAGTCCCCACCGGTACAGCTCCCAATCCCCTAACTTAGTACAACTCCTACTAAGCAGTACTGCGCCAGGGATGCCGTCTGTGCCTAGGGCGGGCCCGCGTTGGCCCCCGACCTTGGACGGTTGACAACATTCTTCACAGGCTCCGGCGCAGCACCTCCATCGGAACCTATACCTGTGTGTCAAACAGCATGCCATCCAGTGGCTTGATGTTTGATAGGCATCGCTGGGGAAGTTTTCGCGATGCCTGGGACTGGCGTGTTGCAATACACACTTACAGCGTGTCACCTGCAGGTTGATTTCAACATCCCATGCGGCATCATTCCCAACCCCAGGTTTCGCTCCACAATCGAACTCGCCATTTCCCAAAGCGCGCAAGTACTGTACAAAGCCAATTGCGGAAAAGGGTTCGGTACTCCTTTTTTCCGGGTCAAGAGTTTCGGGTTGATGCAAAACATTTGTGAATAAATCGAAGCGTGAGTGTTCGCAATCAAGTGACTCTACATTTTTCTAATATAAGTCTACGAAACAGTTTGAGAATTGAAATGGTGAATCATTGTTTTCGTACATAAACTCAAGCTAGCTTACAACGGATCGTTTCGCGGCCGAGGCGGCGGTACTGTAGCTTTGTGGTTACCGAATGGTTGTTACGGTTTTCCATTTATTATGTTACATTTGTAACCGTATTAACATTAGTCACCGTGGTTACCAAGAGTTCGAACAATTTATTTATTTCTTCATTACAGCAATCCGTACAAACTAATAATTGTCCTGGGGACGTAAACTGGGCCAGTTTCAATTACGAATTTAGCAACAGCAGCATTAAATAGAACCTGCACCACGACCAATACATCAATTTGGACATACACGGCACGATAAATCCAAATTTTAAATAATTGACGTCAACTCAACGAGCAGAAAACCAGCATTACATCACTATTGCGACCTAAAACAGGTACGTCCACGATCATGCATATTAGCAAGACTCCGGTCAAAACTCACTAATAGCAAACACACAGAGCGACAACCACCTGCCGTGCGGATCGCCGGGAATTCCGCAACCTGCAAAAAGAACACAGTTAGAAGAAAACAGCCTCACCACGGGTTGAGAAGCCTATGAAGACTCTTGTCATACGATTCCTGCGCAGTAAAGAGAGACAGAACACAAGCAAAGCGAGAAAACATTACGTCGCGCGGGCGCATTATGTAGGATGGAAAATCAGTATAACACCGTGCAGAACTGCGCGACAACAAGGGAAACATTTTAGTGGTGAATGCATTTGAGTAAGACGCACAAGTGCTGAACATACACAAAAAGCGAACGCAAAACAATGAATATGCACCAGAGAGTATCCTGGTAACGGCAAGGGGAAGGGCAGAAACCGAAAGGAAGGCGGCAAGGGAAACGGGGGCGGAAGAGACAACAGGAAGGGCGGAAGCGGAAAGGGTGGCGGGATCGGTGGCGGAATTCTGGGAGCGCTGACTGGCGGAAACTCGACGAGCGGATGGGGCGCGGGAGGCATAGGGCTGCTACAACTGGCACCGCAGCGCTGACGCTTGTCAAAGCAGAAAAAAGGCCGCAGAAGTGGAAATGGCGAGTTATTGGGAGTGAGGGCTGAAGTTTTCTTGACTCGAACTCAGATAAGCAAGAGCCTTGGTGCTCTAGCGGGGTGGTGAGCAGGGCAACTTCGCTGCTGTGCTGGTTCACCAGGCAAGCTTCAAATTGCGAAGCTTGCAAGGTGACAACGGTTGTGATTCGTCGCCTCGATGGCTCACCCGCCGCCACCTCTCATATCGTCAAAGAAGGATGTGCACCAGCTGCGGTGGCAAAAGCGTGAGCAAGGATTGGTTGCAAAGGAAATTGCCGCGACAGCTGTCAAGTGTAGCCTTACAACATTTCAGCTACCCAGAGGAGGGTCGCGTGGATATCTCGTCAGTAACAAGCAGAAGAGTCAAGATGTACAATATTGTGTGCTTACATACAGATTACATTTCAGAAGGTGTCTCACAGACATTCCATATTGAAAGCCACAGAATTGGCTAAGTGTTGGGATTTTTTTTTACGGTGTTTTTTTAATGCTCATTATTTATTTATGTATCCTTTACCATACTACAATCGAAAACTTTGCAAAACAACACTTTTAAGAGTGGTTTGTGGCTCCAAATGCCCGCCTATTCAATACCTTTCAAGGGTGGTAACCACTTGGTGTGTGGTCCAAAACATCATTTTGATGGCTCTACCGTTTCCCTTGGACCTCCTCTACTGTTCTAGAATGGAAAGTTTTTTTGGTGAAATTCGGTGAAACCAACATATCAAGCTATACCAACAAAGCTCCTAGCACTTGACAACTCATTCTCTGGCTATCATTAACATGTGTTAATTTCAAGGATGTTAATTTGGGGTTCAGAACTATGTGCTGCGTCTATGACCTACTATGGTGGCAGTCTTCATCCATATGTTTGGTTGTTTCACTACCGTGCATGATATTTCGACGAAATTGCATGTTTTTACGACAAACAAGCGTCACGTGCTGTGTAGTTGTGCGAATGAACTCAAACCAGTTCCTATGGCTAGTGAAATGGATAAACTAGGGAAATGTGTGAAGAAATAGTGCTAAAAACAACATATAGACGATGAAACAGTGACATGTTGCGTACTGGCCTATCCTTGCACAGATTCAGGCCATCAAACGTGCAAACAAGCGTCACGTGCTGCGTAGTTGTGCGAATGAACTCAAACCAGTTCCTGTGGCTAGGGAAATGGATAACCTAGGGAACTGTGTGAAGAAATAGGGCTAAAAACAACATATAGGCGACGAAACGGTAGCATGTTGCATACTGGCCTATCCTTGCACAGATTCAGGCCATCAAACGTGCAAACAAGCGTCACGTGCTGCGTAGTTGTGCGAATGAACTCAAACCAGTTCCTGTGGCTAGGGAAATGGATAACCTAGGGAACTGTGTGAAGAAATATGGCTAAAAACAACATATAGGCGACGAAACGGTAGCATGTTGCGTACTGGCCTATCCTTGCACAGATTCAGGCCATCAAACGTGCAAACAAGCGTCACGTGCTGCGTAGTTGTGCGAATGAACTCAAACAAGTTCCTATGGCTTGGTAATTGGTCCTACTAAGGAACAGTGCAAAGAAACGGGGGTGGAACCATCACCCAGATGGTGAAACGGTGACATGTGGCGCACGGGCTTGTTTTTGCACAGTTCCCTGGCATCGTACGCACAAACAAGCGTCACGAGCTGCGTAGTTGGGCGAACGATGCGAAACAAATTCCTTTGGCCCTGTATTAGGTCCTTCTAGGGAACAGTTTGAAGAAACGGGGGTGGAAGCATCAACCAGACGACGAAACGGTGACATGTTGCGCACGGGCCTGTCTTTGCACAGTTCTCTGGCATCGTACGCACAAACAAGCGTCACGAGCTGCGTAGTTGGGCGAACGAGGTCAAACGAGTTCCTATGGCTTGGTAATTGGTCCTACTAGGGAACAGTGCAAAGAAACGGGGGTGGAACCATCACCCAGACGGTGAAACGGTGACATGTGGCGCACGAGCCTGTCTTTGCACAGTTCCCTGGCATCGTACGCACAAACAAGCGTCACGAGCTGCGTAGTTGGGCGAACGATGCGAAACAACTTCCTTTGGCCTTGTAATAGGTCCTTCTAGGAAACAGTGTGAAGAAACGGGGGTGGAACCATCACCCAGACGGTGAAACGGTGACATGTGGCGCACGGGCCTGTCTTTGCACAGTTCCCTGGCATCGTACGCACAAACAAGCGTCACGAGCTGCGTAGTTGGGCGAATGATGCGAAACAACTTCCTTTGGCCCTGTATTAGGTCCTTCTAGGGAACAGTGTGAAGAAACGGGGGTGGAACCATCAACCAGACGACGAAACGGTGACATGTTGCGCACGGGCCTGTCTTTGCACAGTTCCCTGGCATCGTACGCACAAACAAGCGTCACGAGCTGCGTAGTTGGGCGAACGAGGTCAAACAAGTTCCTATGGCTTGGTAATTGGTCCTACTAGGGAACAGTGCAAAGAAACGGGGGTGGAACCATCATCCAGACGGTGAAACGGTGACATGTGGCGCACGGGCCTGTCTTTGCACAGTTCCATGGCATCGTACGCACAAACAAGCGTCACGAGCTGCGTAGTTGGGCGAACGATGCGAAACAACTTCCTTTGGCCTTGTAATAGGTCCTTCTAGATAACAGTGTGAAGAAACGGGGGTGGAACCATCAACCAGACGAAGAAACGGTGACATGTTGCGCACAGCCCATCCTCACACGGATACCAAGCATCCAATGCACGAACAAGCGTCACGAGATGCGTAGACCGAAGTAACCTATTGTGTGATTATAAAATGCTAAAAACACAATTATATACAAGAATGATGATACATCGACTACGACCAAGCATTTAATAATTTTAGAAAACGTGTCAAATAGTTAATAATATAATAAAAGTTTGCATAAAAAGCATTGGCAAGATATTGGCAATGTTCACACTAGCATTGGCAAGATATTTGTTTCACGAATATCTCAATATCCACCGAATTATAATACCATGCGGGTTGACAAAAAAATGTAACATTACCAATTTAAGTTTAATAGCACTGTTTGTTACAACTTCATGAAATATGAAAAACGCGATGAACAGTTTGTTACCACGAAACCATCCAGCTGGGCCTGCGGAGTTGACTTCAAGTGCCCAGAAACACGCGCACCACTTCGAAAAACACGCAACACCCTAACAACACTCCCACGAATCATGCGAGCAACATTCTCGCATGATTCCCAACCCCTGAAAGACGAGGAAGATGCAAACAAGATTCGCGCATGTCACAATCCCCTCCCCCCTGTTTTGCGATGTCCGGACCTGTCACGGTTGGCAACACCAGAAGCGTCTTTCGCTTCGATCGCCTGATTGACCTTCCCCAGGCCTAGCTTGTCCTCCGCTTTCATTGGAATCTGATCATTCTTAGCAAGAAATGGGCGAGGCCCTTTCGCGTACGCCGCTGCTTTAGCAAGGTCCGTTTGCGCTGCCACTAAAACAAGGAGGCTCACAGAACCTAGGAGAAGGGCGAGCAGGAAGAGTGAGCGAAGAAGAGCCATGACGGGATGCTGGAGTTTTCGAGAAGTGGTGAATGCTTGTCTCGAATATGCTTGGAGTGATGCTCAAATTTGAATGCTGATTGTGAATTCGAGATGGGGTATTTGTAGTCCTCGCAAGCTCACTGATATGCTGAAGGCGTTGGCGTCATGCGCCATTCGAAGATGAGCTGAAAGCAATGGGTGGAGGAAAATGCGGGGGATCATTTCTGAAGTTATTAGCACCACGGTTCGTGCTCACTGGTGCATAATTTCAGACCTCTCGGTCACACAAATTTGGTTTGCTTCCAATTCGTAAATGCTTCTTGGCGCTGGAGGCTGTTTGATATGACCGTATATATTTCTTGTGTCTAAATACACGTTTGGTTTGTCACGAAGCTTTGGCTCATTCGACACGTTCCAGCTGGAGAGAAAGAATAATATGTTCGCTCGACATATATTCTCTATATCAATGCACTGCGATTGCATCTGCGAATGAAATGTGGATTTCGATTCTGAAAGGGATTGGATTAGGGTAGGCTAAAAACGCTTGGTTGGAATCATGCAACCAGCGCACTTTGCGGCAGCTGTGATTGTTGGCAAATATGGCACTGACACGACGAAGGATACCCTTCTGATATTTGGTAGTAACCATCCTCTTACAGTCAATGAGAACTAAGTCGTTTATTCTAGACAAACATGGCTTATTTAGATGTAATCCTAATATTTCAGTAAAAGTATGCCAAAAAAAGTTTACCACAAGCTATTGCTGCTGGAATTACCGAGCAGGCTATAAACAGTAGAGCTTTGCATGTTTGATGTAATATTTATGTTTTACTTCTGCCCTAACACGATATAGAGGACACGATAGTGTTGAGCTGGTAAGACCCCTCGACTTGTCTACGATTCATATTTGATGTTATAACAGAAGGATCATAGTGGATAAGATAAAGCTGCTAAGTATATGAGGGAACTGTGAAGTCTCTGTAATGACCTTGTTGATAATGCTTTGAAAGAACAAGATGATTATAAGATAGGAGTACAAGGATATAAATAGCAATCCTAGCTAGCCACGTACTATGAGGGGTACATTCCCTTATTAACTGAATTACATTGCTACAGTAACCACGACTATTGCCATTCTAGACAGTTACCACGTTGCACTTCGCAACTGCCTTTGTGCGGTTACTGGGCAGTCAAGGGTCACGACCGTTGACTGTCTTCGACTGTTGACCTTCGGGTGACCCTCGACCTTCCGCGTGCTCTATATGAGCTATTGCGGTACTAATACAGGCACTTACTTTGTTATGAAGTGACGCGAGAGTGGAGAGCATTCGAAAATGTTTTCGATAACCTTTCTGTTATTCCAAGACTGCCCTTCATTCCTGGAGGTGAGCCACGTGGGACTTCTTGGTGATTCCGCAGAGGTCGGCACAGCGCTGGAACTGTTGACGCGGCAGCTTCTTTGTCAGGAAATCGGCTCCCATATCACCGGTTGGGCAGTACATAAGCTTGACCTTGCCCTTGTAGATTTTGTCTTTGACGAAGAAGTAACGAAGGGCGATATGTTTCGTGCGGTTCACGAAGCCAGGCTTATTCGCGATCTTGATCGTGCTTTTGTTGTCGCAGAGTAATGTGAAGTGCCCGTTCATCGTTACTTTTGCTTCCTGCAAATGCTCCATAAGGTACAGTCATTAGCGAATAGCTTCGCTGGCGGTGATGAACTCTGCTTCAGCTGACAAAAGGGCGATGAGTTCCTGCTTCTCAGAGTTCCACGAGATGAGTCCAGCAGGTTGGAGTTGAAAAATGAATCCTGTGCGGGAGCGTCTGCTGTCAACGTCTCCCGCGTGGTCTGCGTCTACGTAGCCATGCAGCAACAGGGTAGCTGTTAAGTTAGCTTCGTAGGTGAAATGCTCGGCGTAAATCCTGTTCATTCTCCCCTTCAGGTCGCTTTATGTACTGAGCGAGCTGGCTAGCGACGTAGGAGAGATCTGGTCGGCACATGACGGCGGCGAACAGGAGGCACCCTAGCTGCTGCTGATTGAGCCGATGATTTTCGAGAGAAAGAGGCGTGGTGTCGGGTTCGTGATTAGGAGGAGTGCGAAAGGGGGTAGTGAGGTTGATGGGTGCGATGCCGAATTTCTTCGCGAGTGTTTCGACATTCTTGGCGGCGGAAAGGTGGATGGAGGTGGCAGACTGGGTGATGTTGAGACCCACGAACTGTGTAACGTTGTGATTGATTGTGTCCTCCAGCTTCTCCTTGATGTGTCAGAATACTATAATTGTTTAATCTGCAGTGGGGTACTCTATAGTGAGTACAGCCCAAATTAGGGTTTGCTATATGTATCCTATCTACTGCTAGTGCAACCTCTCTTCCTGTTCAAACATTCTGCTAGCGTTTCTCTACATGCTATCAGAGCGAGAACGCCCCTGGCCTGTGGGCCCACCTTCTTCCGCTGCTGTCGTGCCTGTTGCGCGACGTTTTCTGCCTGCCGCGCGCCCGGCGCGTGCGGCGTTTTTTCTTCGCGCTCGGGGCGCACGGCAGTTTTCTGTCCGCCACGCGCTCGGGGCTCGTGGCGGTTTTCTGCCCGCCGCGCGCCTCGGGAGCGCGCGGCGGTTTTGTCGCCCGTCGCGGCACCCCAGGAGCTCGCGCGCCGTCTCCCCTCTCGTCGCCCGTCGCGGCGCCCCGGGGGCCCGCGCGCTGTCCCCTCCTGTCGCGGCGTCCCGGGGGCCCGCGCGCCGTCCCCTCCTATCGCCCGCCGCGGCGCCCCGGGGGCCTACGCGCCGCCCTGCCCGTCGCCCGTCGCGGCGCCCTGGGGGCCCGCGCGCCGCCCTGCCCGTCGCCCGTTGTAGCGCCCTAGGGACCCGTGCGCCGCCCCGCTTTCGCTCGCACGCCGCCCCAGCTGCTGCCCGCGTATCTGCCCCACGCGGCACGCGCGCCGCCTGCGTTGGGGGTATGGAGGTGGCGAGTGTGTGAGCCGTCCCCTGCTCCTCCTCCTCCTCCGTCTCCCAGTGCTGCAGCTGCCGCTGAGGGGGGGTGGGTGTGTGGGAGCCGAGGGAGTGGCGCTAGGGGGGTGTCGTGGGAGTGGAGCTAGGGGTGCAGCAAGGGGTGTGTGAAAGGGGTGTGGGACAGTTGGGGGAGGTTGAGTGGAGGTAGCCGCCGTAACGTCAGCAGCGCCAGTAGTCCGGATACCCTTGCTTGTGTCCGGTAGCCCAGCGAGCGTGCTGCGCCAGTCGCCCGTAGGTCCGTTGCTCCTGCCGCTCGTCTTAGCTGCGGAGCCAGTTACTCCTGTAGTCCAGGGCCCTTGCTCCGGCAGCCACTGTGCGTGCCGCTCCTGTTGCCCGTGTGTCTGCGGCTTCACCCGTCGCCTCCTATCTCCACTCCTCTCACAGTCCCTCCTCATCCTCTCTTGCCCTCTGTGACTGCCTCTAGCTTTGCTTGTGCTTGTGAACTTCTTATGCGTCTGCTTGCTGTGCTGATCATACCCCACTTTGCCTATGGGGGTGTGTCAGAATGCTATTATTGTCTAGTCTACAGTGGGGTACTTTATAGTGAATACAACTCAAATTAGGGTTTGCTATATGTATCCTATCTGCTGCTAGTGCAACCTCTCTTCCTGTTTCTAACTTTTTGCTAGCGTTTCTCGACATGATGTCCGCTTCGAACTGGTCCAGTAGCTCCGTGTCGTCGCCGGTGTAGAGGAGGTCGTCGACGTAGGCAACAAGGAGGATGAACTTGCCGCGCGACTCCTTCCTGTACATTCCGAGGTCGTGTGGCAGTTCTTTGAATTCGAACTCCGTGAGCACGGTATGCAGGTACTGCTGCCACAGGTGAGGCGCTTGCTTAATCCTGTAAAGGGATTTCTGAAGCAGGTAGATGGCGCCATCGTTTTCTTCGAAGGCATGTGGTTGTTCAACGAAGATGATAGGGTCGACTGGGGCACTGCCAACGTCGATCTGACGGAGTGGGCGCTGCTTGACGGCTGCGATGCAGATGAGGATCCGCACTGAAGTGTGCCGCCTGACAGGTGCGTAGGTGAGATCGAAGTCCATGAGTTTGCTCGAAGCCACGCACCACCCATCGTGCCTTGTATTTGTCGATGGAGCCATCCACGAGTGTTTAATGTGGAAGACCCATTTTCCGCTGAGATTTTTTCTCCCCTTCGCTGATGTTCGGGGAACTAGCTTCCATGTTCCACGGGCCTTGAGTGCCACGACCTCCTTGGCCATGGCTGCCTTCCATTTCTCACTGTCGGGGCCAGAGAGGGCTTGGCGAACGGTGGTGGGCTCCTTGGGGGAGTCGTGGCGAACGGCGACTGCGAGCCCAAGGATGCGGAGACCAGTTTCGTTGGTCTTTTCGTACTCAGGCGATCGTAGTAGTGAAAGCTGGTTACTTCGACTACGTCGTCGTCACTGTCGTTGCCGAGGCGGAGGGAGTCTTGCGAGGCGTTTTGTGGTGGTAACTCGGCATCCAGGGATTGGCGGGCGTCTCTGTCAAAGTTGTAAGCTTCCCGAGTTGTATCGTCAGGATCGAAGTGGTGTACATGTATGAAGGTTGGAGTTTGGAGCGGACTTGTAAGGGGGATGTTGGGTGCGCTGTCAAACTGGGTAACATTTGATGCATCCACATCTTCTTCCAGGTCAGCTTCGTCGTGTGAAGTTGTGAAGCTGCGGTGTCTCTCGAAGACCCGTTCTGGTGCATGGGGGATGTTGGGTGCCCTGTCAGCTTCTCGATGTTCGTTCAACAGTGGTAGAGTCAGCTTCTCGTAGAAGATGCAGTCACGTGATTTCATCACTTCGTGTGTCGCGTGGTCCAGCACGATCTACGCCTTGTATTCTGTTTCGATTCCGAGGTTAGCAAACTTTCCGGTCCTTGCCGTGTGTGGCCTGTACTATACCATGCACCCGAACACCCGAAGTAGATGTGTGTCTACTTTTCTGCCCGTCCAGGCCCTGTAGGGAGAGTTGTTGTTCTCGAGGCTTCGAGAGGATAGCAAGTTGTGCAGCCGGACTACATGGTTCATCGCGAACGGCCAGTACCTGGTTGGGATGGCTGACTGCTTCATCACGGCCCTCATCCTGGTGGGGAGGCTCCTGTTTGTCCGTTCTGCTACTCCTTGTTGCTCGTGAGCGTAGGGCAAGGACACCAGGTGTTCAATCCTTTTCTGTTTGAAGAGCTCCTTGAACTCGTCTGAGAAGAACTCCAGGGCTCCGTCTGTCTGGTAACCTTTCAGCTTCAATCCTGATTGTCGTTCGGCCTGTTTCATCCATGCGATGAAGGTAAGGGAGCGACAATCGGTGTTCTCGGCCCAGACATAGCGCGTGCTTGTGTCGATGAAGGTAAGGGTGTAGATCTCACCGTTGAGCCCTCCCTGGTTTAGATTCATGAAGTCGCTGTAAACTTTGTCGAGTGGCTTGTGGCGTTCGTAGCCGGGCGGTAGGTCGGGAAAGGGCTTGTGGGCGAGAAACGCAGCGGGGCACACTGTGCATGGCGGGTCTACTGTAAGGGAGCCTCCGCGGAGAAGGAGTAGCGCTCCGTCGTCGAAGACACCAGCTCAGAGGGAATTCTTGAGAGTTACGTGCGAGGGGTGGCCAAGCCGTCGATGCCAGGTTTCCGGTTCCGCGCTGTAGCCAACTGTCTTCTGATAATATTTGTTTCTTGCTGCTACTTTGTTCGGCTCCTTTCCAGGTCCTGCATCGGAAGCGTCGTCGGTTTCGGCGGCGAAGGCTTGAATGGACTTCCGTTCCAAAAGTGCGTGAAGATTTCCGATGATATCATCGGTGTCGCCGGCATCGACTTGGTCGCCGATGACGAGCAAGCACTGATTGGGCCGGTCGCGGACTGGAAGTCCCTTCATGGGAATATGGAAGTAATTGTACTCGGTGCCGATGACCTCAATCTCCTGTGGTCCTTGTTTTGGCAGCTCCGGCTCCTCGGTAGGTTCTGGTAGTTCTGCTGCTCCTCCGAAGAATTCATAGGTCACTTCTTCCTCTGATTCTTCTTCCATTGGTTCTGGTGTATCAGGAGCGTACTGATCCGGGAGAGGAGGTCCGCCCCAGCTGGTGCCACGTGTTTGCCAGTATGGGTCGACCGCCGCGGTGTCCGCACGAGGGAGACCCGGGGCTTCCGGGTAGGCAGGGGCTGCTGGCCCCCACCCTCCTTCGCTCGTTGAAGTTCCCCAGCCGCCTTTAGTTCCCCAGCCGCCTCCAGTTGCGACGACTTCCTCCGTTGGAGCGTTGGCGCCGCTTTCCGATGCCGAAATAGTGCCCCTTTCTTCTGCAATTGCTTCTTCTAGCGTCAGGACTTCTCCCAAGGGGCCGAGTGCAGGGCCAGGACTACCTGATCTTGTCTCAGTCTTCTCCTTCTCTTCAGTGACCGGTTCCGTAGGTACTGATGTGCCACTGCCCTCTTCCATTGATGCAGGTCCAGTCTCAGCCGGGTTGGAGGTCGAGGCAGTCAGGACGGTGCGAAGTCGCAGAAGACCGTCCGAAGCAGGTCGCTCGAGATCCATTTCCGTGGGATGCGACCATGTCGGTGTCTTCGAGGGAGTTGTTTTCAGCAACAGAGTGCGGTGAGAATCTCCAGTGGTGCCCTGAGCTGAGAAATGGAGTACGAAGACCCCGTCATCGTCGACCGCTTTGCCGATGTAAGAGTTCTTATAGAAGAGCTCGAAAGCCTTGTCCTTGCAGTTACTGCGAATGTCGACTCCGCACCGCATGAGTTGTGCCGATGAGAGCAGGTTGTAACGCAGATCTGGGGCTACAAGCACGTCACCGATGTGAATGGTGAACTTCGTGTCATCGGCTTCAAGGTAAACTTTGCCGATGTCATATGCCTTGAGTGTGCTGTTGTTTGCAACTGTGATTTCGCACGGTCATCGCATGCGTTTTGAGTTGCTAATGAACGTTGGTGATCCTAGCATGTGCTGCCCGTAGCAACTGTCTAGGTACCAGGTGTTGATGTTCTTGCGGCTTTGTCGCGCGATGTTGGCAATCTTCGGCGTAACCACGCGGTCTCTTTCGCCAGTGTATGGCAAGAGAGCAAAGTACTTGTTCGCCGAAATGTTGGGAGGTAACTCTAGTTCTCAATATGCTATCAAAGCTTAATGCTCCTGGCCTGTGGGCCCACTTGCTTCCGCTGCCCTACTGTGTGTCGCGCGCCCCGTGGCGAGCGAAATCCTATTCTTCTTCCCGCCACGCGCTCGGAACGCGTGGCGGTTTTCTGCCCATCGTGCGCCCCGAGGCGTGCGGCGGGTTCCTACCTTATCACGGCGTCTTGGGGGCCCGCGCACTGGCCCCGACCGTCGCCTCGTCGCGGCGTTTTGGGGGCCCGCACGCAAGCCCCTCCCGTCGCCTTGTCGTGGCACTTTCAGGGCCCGCGAGCCGGCCCCTCCCGTTGCCTCGTCGCGGCGCCTTAGGGGCCTGCGCGCGGTCCCCTCCCGTCGCCTGTCGAGGCACTTTCAGGGGCCTGCGCAGCTCCCTAGTACGTCGCCCGTCAGGGCACCCTGGGGGCCGCGCCCTTCCCCTCCCCTCCCTCCTACTTTCCGCTGTAGCAGCAGCCCCTGGAGAAGCCGCCCCAGCAGCAGCAGCCCCTGGAGCAGCCGCCCCAGCAGCAGCAGCCCCTGGAGCAGCTGCCCCAGCAACAGCAGCCCCTGGAGCAGCCGCCCCAGCAGCAGCAGCCCCTAGAGCAGCCGCCCCAGCAGCAGCAGCCCCTAGAGCAGCCGCCCCAGCAGCAGCAGCCCCTGGAGCAGCCGCCCCAGCAGCAGCAGCCCCTCGAGCAGCCGCCCCAGCAGCAGCAGCCCCTCCAGCAGCCGCCTCAGCAGCAGCAACCTCTGGAGCAGCCGCCCCAGCAGCAGCAGCCCCTGGAGCAGCCGCCCCAGCAGCAGCAGCCCCTGGAGCCGCCACCACTGCAGCAGCCGCCCCAGCAGCAGCAGCCCCTGGAGCAGCCGCCCCAGCAGCAGCAGCCCCTGGAGCAGCCGCCCAAGCAACAACAGCACCTGGAGCAGCCGCCCCAGCAGCAGCAGCCCCTGGAGCAGCCGCCCCAGCAGCAGCAGCCCCTGGAGCAGCCGCCCCAGCAGCAGCACCCCCTGGAGCCGCCGCCACTGCAGCAGCCGCCCCAGCAGCAGCAGCCCCTGGAGCAGCCGCCACTGCAGCAGCAGCCCCTGGAGCAGCCGCCCCAGCAACAGCAGCCCCTGGAGCAGCCGCCCCAGCAGCAGCAGCCCCTGGAGCAGCCGCCCTAGCAGCAGCAGCCCCTGGAGCAGCCGCCCCAGCAGCAGCAGCCCCTGGAGCAGCCGCCCCAGCAGCAGCAGCCCCTGGAGCAGCCGGCCCAGCAGCAGCAGCCCCTGGAGCAGCCGCCCCAGCAGCAGCAGCCCCTGGAGCAGCCGCCCCAGTAGCAGCAGCCCCTCCAGCAGCCGCCCTAGCAGCAGCAGCCCCTGGAGCAGCCACCCCAGCAGCAGCAGCCCCTGGAGCAGCTACCCCAGCAGCAGCAGCCCCTGGAGCAGCCGCCCCAGCAGCAGCCCCTGGAGCAGCCCCTGGAGCAGCCGCCCCAGCAGCAGCAGCCCCTGGAGCAGCCGCCGCTGCAGCAGCCGCCCCTGGCCCCTGTAGCAGCCGCTCCTGGACCCGGTGCAGCCGTGGGGGGGTGGGTGTGGGGCTGATGGTTGTGGGGGTGTTGGTTGTGCGTGCCGTCCCCTCCTCCTACTCCTCCTCCTCCTTCGTCTCCCACTGCTGCAGCTATCGGTGAGGGGGGTGGATGTGTGGGAGTCCAGGGTTTAGGGTTTAAGGGGGTGCTGTGGGTGTAGGGCTAGGGTTTGAGCAGGGGGTGTGTGAGAGAGGCGTTGGGCAGCTGGGGGAGGTTGAGTGGAGGCAGCAGTCTTGTCGTCAGCAGCAGCAGCAGTCCGGAGGCTACAATCTCCGGTAGTCGCCAGTCGCCTGTGGGTCAGTTGCTCCTGCCGCTCATCTAGTTACTAGCCGCGGAGCCAGTTACTCATGTAGTCCGGGCCTTTGCTTCGGTAGCCACTGAGCCAGCAGCTCGTCTGTGTGTCTGCAGCGTCAGCAGTCGCCTCCCATCTTCTCTCCCCCACAGTCTCTCCTCCTCCTCACTTGCCCTCTATGATTAGCTCTAGCCTTACTTGTGAACTCTTGCTCTATGCCTGCATGCTGTACTGATTATACCCCACTTTGACTATGGGGGTGTGTCAGATTATAATGCATGTCTAGTCTGTATTGGGGTACTCAAAAGTGAGTATAACCCTTTTAGGGCTTACTACTTGTATCCCCCTCCTTTCTAGTTACAACCATTCTCCTTCTAAAATATCTCGACATTTTCCATACACCCTTGAACTTCACCACTAAGTCACTTAAACCCAAGGCTCCCAAGCCTACTAAACTCTAGTTCTCAATAACTTGTAGGAGCGAATGCCAAGCTGCTCGGAGGGGGAGAAATTTCACAACAGAGTGGTGTACGCGAGAAGAGATTCGTGGTAATATTGGTTCTTCTCTTGTATGGTGCCTTCCGTTGGAAAAGATAGGCTTCCGTCGTAGTACATCCAGATTTGCACAATTGTTGCGAGGAGCTCAAACTCGAAGCTCCAAGTGTCAGATTTATATGACATAGCTGCTGTAGGCTATAGTGGGGTAGCACATATGGTGTACAGCTTTCTAGGGTTTGTACTTGTACCCAACTTTTCCTTAGTCATATTTTTTTTCCTCTTGATTTCCACATGGTATAGAGCGGGTTCCCTCGTGGGAACGCTTCCTAGGGCCCAGCCAATCGATTTTTTTTTTTCCTGCCCGGAGCGCGCTTCGCTCTTGCCCGAGTCGCGCCCCGCGTGCCCTCCCTACCATCGCGCCCTCTCTAGGCCCCTTACGGCCCCTTCGCGTCGCCCTTAGCGGCCCCTCTGACGGCCCTTCCAGCCGCCCTTACGGCCCCTCGCCCCGCCCTTACGGCCCCTCGCGCCACCGCTACGGCCCCCTACGGCCCGTCGCCGCCCTTCGCGACCCCTCGCGCCGCCCTTCACGGCCCGTCGCCGCCCTCCGCGGCCCCTCGCGCCGCCCTTACGGCCCGTTGCCGCCCTCCACGGACCCTCGAGCCGCTCTTCGTGGCCCCTCGCGCCGCCCTTGCGCCCCCCCCCCCCCCCCCCCCCCTCGCGGCCTCTTCACGGCCAGTCGCCGCCCTCCGCGGCCCCTCGTGCCGCCCTTCACGGCCCGTCTGCCGCCCTTTGCGGCCTCTCTCGGCCTGCCGTCGCCGCCTCTGCAACAGCAGCAGCCGCAGTCGCAACAGCGGCCGCGGCCGCCGTCCCCGCAACAGAAGCAGCCGTCGCTCCTGCAGCAGCACCCGCCGCCACTACAGCCGCGGCCGCCGCCGTCTCTGCAGGAGCGGCCGCCGCCACCCCTTGCAGCAGCGGCCCCCGCCGTCCCTTGACCAGCAGCCGCCGCTGCCCCTGCAGCAGCCGAGCCGCCCGAGCCGCCGAGCCGCCCGAGCCGCTGAGCCGCCCAAGCCGCCGAGCCGCAGTTGCCGCCAAGCCGCCGAGACGCGGGTACTGCCGAGCCGCCGAGTCGCCCGACCCGCCCTGTCCGCTGCACCCTGTCAGTGCGGTCGCGGCCCTGTTCCTGCTGGCAAGCCTCGGTCCTTCTCGCCTGCCCGGTAAGAGCAGCACCTCTGCCACTGCACTGCCCTTAGCCTGCTGCTCGCGCTGCTAGTTTACTGCTGTCATGGCTTCCCCCAGTGTCCTCGCTTTTGACGCTGAGGGTCGGGCCATTGACTTTGACGTCTAGGTAGATTACCTCCAGCTTTTCCTACAGTGCGATAGGGCATATGGTCTCTCCCTCTTTGACCTCACTTTTGGTGCCTCTCCTGCCCCTGCTGCTGATGCTGACGCCACTGTTCGCTCACAATGGGCCACACGCGATGCTGCTGCACGTCTTGCTGAGCGTCGCCACTTGCCTACCTCTGAGCGTGCGCACTTAGCCAGTACAAAAGTGCTAAGACCTAGTACGACGCGGTAGTTGCACGCTACTCTTCCCCTGCCACTGCTGCACTTAGCCGCCTCATCCTGCCGTACCTCTTCCCTGACCTAGCTGCTTTTCCCACAGTCGCTGACCTCATTACTCACCTTCGCACTAGTGACATTTGCTACCGCGCTGCCCTTCCCGCTGAGTTCTGCGCCAAGAACCCCCCCCCTATGTACATCACCCTCTACTACACAGTCACCCGGCTCCCTGACACCCTTCACCCGGTCCGAGGACCACTTCCTCTCTGTTTGCCCCACCACCCTCACCGTTGACCTCCTCGAGGAGCGCCTCCTAGCAACAGAGAAGACCATAGTCGCTGTAGGAGCCTCTCGTGGTGACCCTCGCGCCCGTATCTTTGAGGGGTGCTCCCCCTCTCCTCTCTTGCCCTCTGTTGCCTCTACTGCTGCGGGTGACCTCGTTGGTCTTGAGTCGGTCCGTGCGGCGTCTACCCCTAGCGGGAGACGCCGCCCTCGCAAGGGCAAGGGGGGCAGGGGCGCTGGAGAAGCTAGCGGGGGCGGTGGAGGCGGCGGAGGGGGTGGGGGTGGCGGTGGGAGTGGTGGCGGGGGTGGAGTCGTCGGTGGCGGCAGTGGAGGCAGAGGCGGCGGCGGCGGTGGCGGTGGAAGCGGAGTTGGCGGAGGTGGCGGTGGTGGAGGAGGCGGCGGCGGAGGAGGTGGAGCTGGTCGGGGTGGCGCTGCGCAGAGGGTTGGCTCCGGTGGTGATCAACGCCAGCAGCAGCAGCAGCAGCAGCAGCATCGCACTCGTGACCTCCCCCCCCCCCTCAGCAGCTTCGTGACTAGTACGCTGCACGTCAGCGGGGTGGGGGTACTGGTCCGTGCACCTACGTCCTACGCACCAGCGACCGCGCGGGTGAGCAGTGCGGGGGTGCGCACTCCACTTAGCGCTGCTTTGGCCGCCTGACGGACGCTTGGCGTCACCAGTTCCCTGAGGCCACTGAGATTCCTCGCTGGGGCTTGCTGTCTAGGGCGGGAGTAGCTATCTTTGACCTTGACTTTGATGCTATTCTTGCTGCCATGTATGCTGTGACTATTAGTGATGAGGGTGACTGTTATCGGTGTTTTCCGCCCGACCCGGGCATTGGGACTCCTGCTCTAGGTACTGGTGAGGCTGTTGCTCTAGGTGCTAGCGAGGCTGCTGCTCTAGGTGCTCGTGCGTGTGCTTCGTCAGGTGCTGGTGAGTCTGCTCTCTCAGGTACTGCGTCAGCTTCGGCCTCCCACACCTTCACCCTTGACTCGGGGGCTTCTCGCTCCCTCTTTCGAGACCGCACCACACTCACGCCGCTTGGTCGGCCAGTTGATGTCTCTCTGGCAGACCCCTCTGGGGGTCCTGTCCTTGCTCACTTCTCCACTGTCCTCCCCTCTGGCACCCTGTCTGGTCTTTACCTCCCCTCGTTCTCTACTAACTTGGTGAGTGGTACTGACCTACAGGATGCGGGGGTTCACCAGTTCACTCCTGCGAGCCAGCGGGTGACCCACTGCACGGACGCTCCGACGAGCCGACACTTGGCCACGTTTACACGTCGGCCGGGGTCGAGCCTGTACACACTGACCACTGAGTCTCCTCCAGTCACTCCGTCTGGTCAGGTAGCTGCGTCGGGTCAGGTGTTTGCTGCAGCGTCCAGGTCTGGTCCTGAGTCTGCCCCCTGCTCGTGTCGCCTCCTGTCTCACGAGACTCTCCTCTGGCACCACCGCCTTGGTCACCCCTCCCTGCTTCATCTCCGAGGCATGGCCTCCCGTGTCCTTGTCTCTGGTCTTCCGCGGTCCCTCCCTCCCCTTCCTCCGGGGCCTGCCCCTCCCTGCGTCTCCTGTGTCGAGGGGCGGCAGCGGGCTGCCCCTCACCCCTCCCAGTTTCCTCCGACAGAGGCCCCGCTGCAGATGCTTCACATGGACGTGTAGGGCCCGGCCCGCGTCCGTGGACAGGGTCACGAGGGCTACTTCCTGCTGGTGGTTGACGGCTACTCCCGTTACACCACAGTCTTCCCCTTGCGCAGCAAGGGTAATGTCACTGAGGTATTGATCGACTGGATCCGCGCAGCTCGTCTCTAGCTCAGGAAGAGCTTCAACTCGGACTTTCCTGTTCTGCGTCTGCATCTGACAGAGGCGGAGAGTTCTCCTCAGGCCTTCTGCGAGCCTACTGTCGTGCACGAGGCATCCGCCAGACCTTCACACTTCCGGACTCTCCACAGCAAAATGGGATTGCTGAGCGCCGCATTGGCATGGTCATGGACGTTGCCCGTACGTCCATGATGCATGCGGCTGCCCCCCATTTTCTGTGGCCGTTTGCGGTTCGGTACGCGATGCATCAGATCAACCTTCAGCCCAGGGTCTCCATGCCGGAGACCTCCCCAGCTTTGCTGTGGACGGGAAAGGTTGGCGATGCGTCTGCGTTCCGTGTCTGGGGATCTCGGGCGTTTGTACACGACTTGTCTGCGAACAAGCTGTCCCCTCGTGCTGCTCCCTGCGTCTTCCTTGGCTTCCCCCCTGACGCGCCAGGGTGGCAGTTCTACCACCCCACCTCTTGCCGTGTTCTGTCCTCCCAGGACGTCACGTTTGACGAGTCGGTCCCCCAGTACCGTCTTTTCCCCTACCGTACTCCGTCCCTCCCCCTACCACCGCTCTTCCTTGTGCCAGGTCCCCCCCCGGTAGACCCCCTTCCCCCTCAGGGTCCTGCCCCTTCAGGTGTGTCCCAGGTAGACGCAGTCGAGCCTGTGGCGGTCGCTGGTGGCTCTGGTGCTGCTGGGGGTGCTGAGCCTGGGGTTGCTGAGCCTGGGAGTGCTGAGTCTGAGGGTGCTACGATTGGGGGTGCTGAGCCTGGGGGTGCTGAGTCTCGGGGTGCTGAGCCTGGGGGTGCTACGACTGGGAGTGCTGAGCCTGGGGGTTCTAAGACTGGGGGTGCTACGCCTGGAGGTGCTGCGCCTGGGGGTGCGGAGCCTGAGGAAGCTGGGCCTGCTCGTGTGGCGTGTGGCTGTGCTGGGCGTAGAGGTTGTCCGGGTGCTCCGTCTCGACGGGAGCCACTCTCTTTGCAGGAGGTGCGTGAGTTGTTTGCCCGGCGCTGGAGGCGTGCTGCTGGAGCTGGAGGTTCTTCGGCTGCTGAAGGTGCTGGTGCCACGGGTCCCGGAGGTGCTCGTACTAGGAGTACAAGAGCTGCTGGGCCTGCGGGTACTACTGGAGCTGGAGCCACTGCGTTGTCTCATGGTCCGACTGGAGGTGGAGCTGCTGAGGGTGTTGGCGCTGAGGGTACTGGAGGCGGTCCTGTTGGGGGTGCTACTGGTACTGCTGGAGGTCCTGGAGCTAGTGGAGCTGCTGGGGGTGCTAGAGGTGGCGGTGCTGTTGGTGCTAGTGCTGCCACTGGGGTACTGGTGCTATCCCTGCTATGTCTGGAGTCGCTGCGCGGCCTCGGCCGTACTTCGTTCCGCTCCTTGAGCAGGTTCTTGGTCTCCCGCCCCCTACTTGTCCTCCTCCTCCCTTAGAGTGTCCACAGCCTGTCTCGTCACAGTTACAGTTACAGTCGGCCTCCCCACTGCCTCCTCCTTCTCCCTACACTGGTCCTACTGGAGGTCTTGCTGAGCGTCGTGAGCCTGCGTCTCGCCCTGCGTCGCCTGTCCGTCCTGCTTGCGCTAGTGGTCGTGGTTCGCGTTAGCGTCCTCCTCCTGTCCCTGGCACGCACCGGATGTCTCTGCGTCCGTCCACTGCTCCTCTGCGTGCCCCTTTGCCTTCTCCTCCTGAGTCTTCTCTTCCTGCTCTTGCCGACCCGAAGTCGGACTCTCTTCGTGCTGCCAGTCCTACTGTCACGCGTCTCCTTGCTAGTGTTGTCACTGACCCTTCCTTTGAGTCCACTGCTGCGTCTGCCCTAGTTGTTGAGCTCGTCGACTTTGCTGCTCGCTGTCGCCTAGACTACGCTGCTAGTCTTGTTGCTGAGTCTGAGTCTGTCTGTCCTCCGTCCGTCAAGGGTGAGTGTGCCCTTGGCACGGACGTCCTTGAGGACAGGCAGGAGCAGTTCTAGTGTTTGGCTGCTGCTTCACCTCATCTCGTGTCCGTACTGCTTACCCCTGAGGGAGACCCGGATGCACTTGACATCCCGACTCCGCGCTCTTACGCGGAGGCGATAGAGGGTCCCTACTCCTCTCAGTGGCAGGCAGCTATGGACGTAGAGATGGCTTCCTGGAAGTCCACAGGCACCTACGTTGACGACGTACCCCCTCCTGGGGCGAACATGGTCAGTGGCATGTGGATTTTAAGGGTGAAGCGGCCGCCGGGTTCTCCGCCTGTCTTCAAGGCGCGTTACGTGGCTCGTGGCTTGAGTCAGCGGCAAGGAGTTGACTACTTTCAGACCTTCTCTCCCACCCCAAAGATGACCACTCTTCGGGTACTGCTGCACATAGCTGCTCACCGTGACTACGAGCTGCACTCTCTCGACTTCAGCACTGCTTTCTTGCAGGGCAGCCTGCACGAGGAGATCTGTCTGCGCCGCCCACCTGGCTTCACTGGGTCTTTTCCTCCTGGCACCCAGTGGAGCCTCCGGCGGCCAGTCTACGGTCTCCGCCAGGCACGTGCACGTGAAGTCCGAGCTGCAGAAGAGACACACGTGCACAGACCTGGGTGAACTGCGCAGCTACCTTGGCTTGCAGATCACCCGGGACAGAGCACGCCGCACCATTACCCTGACTCAGTCACAGATGGTGCAGCAGCTCCTTCAGCGCTTCGGCTTCACGTACTCCTCGCCTCAGGCCACTCCTCTGCCTACTCGCCACTCGCTCTCAGCTCTGCCTTCGGATGAGTCCGTAGAGTCGAGTGGCCTGTACCCAGAGCTTGTTGGCTGCCTCATGTACCTGATGATCTGCACACGACCTGACCTTGCATATCCTCTTAGCATTCTAGCACGCTATGTTGCTCCTGGGAGACACAGACCGGAGCACATGGCTGCAGCGAAGAGGGTGTTGCGCTACTTGTGCAGTACGTCGGGCATGGGGCTTCTGCTTGGAGGGCAGAGTCCCGTGGTCCTCACTGGGCACGCGGACGCTTCTTGGGCTGACGACGAGGCTACACAGCAGTCGTCATAGGGTTACACCTTCAGCCTTGGTTCAGGCTCTGTTTCGTGGCGGGCTACTCGCTCGTCTTCTGTTCTCGGCTCCAGTTGTGAGGCTGAGATCTACGCAGGGGTCATGGCTGCACAGGAGCTTCGCTAGCTCACCTACCTGCTGACTGACCTCGGAGAGCCGCCTCGTTCTCCTCAAGTGCTGTACGTAGACAACAAGGCCATGCTGGCCTTGTGTCGGGAGCAGAGACTGGAGCACAGAACGAAGCACATTGATCTCCGCTACTTCCTTGCTCGTGAGCTACAGCAGCGTGGTCAGCTGCGGCTTGCGTACGTGGTCTGTGAGGCCAACATGTCAAATTATAATGTTGTCTAGGCTTTAGTGGGGTAGCCCATATGGGGTACAGATTTCTAGGGTTGCATATTTGTATCACTTTCATTCCATAGTCATTCATTCTCGTTCTAATTTCCTCATGGTATCGAGCAGGTTCCCCTGTGGGAACTGTGCCTAGGGCCCACCACATTGAGTTTTTTTTTTTTTTTTTCCTGCCCGAAGCGCGCTCAGCCCGAGTCGCGCTCCGGGCTCTCACTTCGTCGAGCCGCCCTAGCGGCCCCAACGCCCTAGCGGCTCCGCAGCCCGTCGATTCAGCCCCGCCGCCCTTCTCTTCGGCCCTGCCACCCTTCGCTGCGGCTCCGCCGCCCTTCGCTGCGGCCTCGCAGCCCTTCACTGCGGCCCCGCCGCCCTTCACTGCGGCCCCGCCGCCTGTCTCAGCGGCCCCGCCGCCCTTTGCTGTGGCCCCGCCGCCTCTCTCGCTGCGGCCCCGCCGCCCTTCTCAGCGGCCCCGCCGCCGCTCGTTGCGGCCCCGCCGCCTGTCTCAGCGGCCCCGCCGCCCTTCGCTACGGCCCCGACGCCTCACACTGAGGCCCCGCCGCCCTTCGCTGTAGCCCCGCCGCCCGTCTCAGCGGCCCCGCCGCCCTTTGCTGCGGCCCCGCCGCCTCTCTCGCTGCGGCCTCGCCGCCCTTCTCAGCGGCCCCGCCGCCCTTCTCTTCGGCACCGCCGCCTCTCTCACTGCGGCCCTGCCGGCCTTCTCAGCGGCCCCGCCACCCTTCACGGCGGCCCCGCCGCCCTTCACTCCGGCCCCGCCGCCCCTCCCACTGCGGCCCCGCCACCTACCTTGCGGCCCCGCCGCCCTACCACCTACACCGCCCGCGCCGCCCGAGCCGCCCGAGCCGCCTGAGCCGCTGAGGAGTCGAGCCGCCCGAGCCGCCCGACCCGCCCGAGCCGCCTGAGCCACCTGAGGAGCCGAGCCGCTGGTGGCGCGGAGCCGCAGTTGCTGCTGAGCCGTCCGAGCAGCCGTGTTACCGTGTTGCTGTGCTACTGAGCTGCCCGAACTGCCCTGTCTGGTGAGAGCAGCGCTTCTGTCACTGCACTGCCCCTGTCCTACAGTTGGTACTGCTAGTCTACTGTTGTCATGGCTACCCCTAGTGTCCTCGCGTTTGACGCTGAGGGTCGAGCCATTGACTTTGAGGTCTGGGTCGACGACCTGCAGCTGTTCTTACAGTGCGATAGGGCAGACGATCTCTCTCTCTTTGACCTCACCTCTGGCGCCTCTCCTGCCCCAGCTGCTGATGCTGACCCCACTGTTCGCTCCCAGTGGGCCACGCGAGATGGTGCTGCACGTCTTGCTGTGCGTCGCCACCTGCCTACCACTGAGCGCGTGCACGTTAGTCAGTACAAGAGTGCTCAGACCTTGTACGACGCTGTAGTTGCGCGCTACTCTTCCCCTGCCACTGCTGCACTGAGCCGCCTCATGCTACCGTACCTCTTCCCTGTCCTTGCTGCCTTTCCCACAGTCGCAGACCTCATTACGCACCTCCGCACTAGTGACACTCGCTACCGCGCCGCGCTTCCTGCTATGTTCTGCGCCAAGAACCCCCCCCCCCCCCCCCATGTACATCACGCTCTATTATTTAGTCACCCGCCTCCCTGACTCCCTTCGTGTAGTCAGGGACCACTTCCTCTCAGTCTGTCCCACCACTCTCACTGTTAACCTCTTAGAGAAGGCCCTCCTAGCAGCGGAGAAGAGCATAGTCGCTATAGGAGCCTCTCGTGGTGACCCTCGCACCCCCATCTTTGAGGGGTGTTCTCCTTCCCCCCTTTTGCCATCTGTCGCCTCTGCTGCTGCGACCGACCTCGTTGGTCTTGAGTCGGTCGGTGCGGCGTCTGCCCCTAGCGAGAGACGCCGCTCTGGCAAGGGCAAGGGGGGCAAGGGCACGGGTGGAGCTAGCGGGGGCGGTGGAGGTGGCGGTGGAGGCGTCGGAGGGAGTGGGGGTGGCGGTGGGAGTGGTGGCGGGGGTGGAGGTGTCGGTGCCAGCAGTGGAGGCGGAGGCGGCGGAGTCGGCGGCGGTGCTAGCGGAGGCGGCGGTGGTGGCGGAGGTGGAGGAGGCGGTGGTGGAGGAGGTGGCGGTGTTCGGGGTGGCGCTTCGCAGCAGAGCAGCCCTGGTGGTGGTCAGCGCCAGCAGCAGCAGCAGCAGCAGCGTTCTCGGGACATTCCCCCCCCTCAGCAGCTCCGTGAGTGGTACGCGCAGCGTCAGCGTGGTGGGGGTTTTGGTCCGTGCACCTATGTCCTTCACTCCGGGTGAGCAGTGTGGGGGTGCCCATCCCACCCAGCGCTGCTTTGGCCGCCTAACGGACGCTTGGCGTCAGCAGTTCCCGGAGGCCAGTGAGATCCCCCGCTGGGGAGAGCTTTCTAGGGCAGGCGTAGCTATCTATGATCTTGACTTTGATGCTATCCTTGCTGCCATGTATGCTGTGACTATTAGTGATGAGGGTGACTGTTACTGGTGTTTCCCGCCCAACCCGGGCATTGGTACTGCTGCTCTAGGTGCTGGTGAGGCTGCTGCTCTAGGTGCCAGTGCGTCTGCGCCCTCAGGTGCTGGTGATTCTGCGCTCTCAGGTACCACGTCGGCTTGGGCCTCCCTCACCTTCACACTTGACTCAGGGGCTTCTCGCTCCTTCTTTCGAGACCGCACCACACTCACGCCGCTTGGTCGGCCGGTTGCAGTCTCCCTAGCAGACCCCTGTGGAGGTCCTGTCCTCTCTCACTTCTCCACAGTCCTCCCGTGTCGAGCTGCCCCCTCTGGTACCTTGTCTGGTCTTTACCTCCCCTCGTTCTCTACGAACTTGGTGAGTGGTGCTGACCTGCAGCATACGGGGGTTCACAAGTTTACTCTTGCGAGTCAGCGGGTGACCCACTGCTCGGACGCTCACACAGGCCGGCACCTGGCCACGTTAACGCGTCGGCCGGGGTCGAGCCTCTACACCCTGACCTCTAGGTCTCCTCCTGTCCCTGCGTCTAGCCAGATAGCTGCGTCGGGTCAGGTGTTTGCTGCAGCGTCCAGGTCTGGTCCTGAGTCTGCCCCCTGCTCGTGTCGCCTCCTGTCTCACGAGACTCTCTTGTGGCACCACCGTCTTGGTCACCCCTCCCTTCCTTGTCTCCGAGGCATGGCTTCCCGTGTCCTTGTCTCTGGTCACCCCTGGTCCCTCCCTCCCCTTCCTCCAGGGCCTGGTCCTTCCTGTGTTCCCTGTGTCGAGGGGCGGCTCCGGGCTGCCCCTCACTCCTCTCAGTTTCCCCCGACAGAGGCCCCGCTGCAGACGCTTCACATGGACGTGTGGGGCCCGCCCCGCGTCCGTGGACAGGGTCACGAGTGCTACTTCCTGCTGGTGGTTGACGACTACTCGCGTTACACCACAGTCTTCCCCTTGCGCAGCAAGGGTGATGTCACTGAGGTGTTGATCGTCTGGATCCGCGCAGCTCGTCTCCACCTCAGGAGGAGCTTCGGCTCGGACTTTCCTGTTCCGCGTCTGCACTCTGACCGAGGCGGAGAGTTCTCCTCTAGCCTTCTGCGAGCCTACTGCCGTGCGCGAGGCATCCGCCAGACCTTTACACTTCCGGACTCTCAACAGCAAAATGGGATTGCTGAGCGCCGCATTGGCATGGTCATGGACGTCGCTCGTACGTCCATGATGCATGCGGCTGCCCCGCATTTTCTGTGGCCGTTTGCGGTTCGGTACGCGGCGCATCAGATCAACCTTCACCCCAGGGTCTCCATGCCGGAGACCTCCCCAGCTCTGCTATGGACGGGGAAGGTAGGCGATGCGTCTGCGTTCCATGTCTGGGGATCTCGGGCGTTTGTCCGCGACTTGTCTGTGGACAAACTGTCTCCTCGTGCTGCTCCTTGTGTCTTCCTTGGCTTCCCCCCTGACGCACCAGGGTGGCAGTTCTACAACCCCTCCTCTCGTTGTGTTCTGTCCTCCCAAGACGTCACGTTTGACGAGTCGGTCCCCTACTACCGTCTCTTCCCCTACCGCACTCCTTCCCCCCCCCCCGCCGCCGCACTTCCTTGTGCCAGATCCCCCCCAGGTAGACCCCCTCCCCCCTCAGGGTCCTGCCCCTTCAGGTGTGTCCCAGGTAGACGCTGTCGAGCCGGTCGAGGTTGCTGGTGACTCTGGTGCTGCTGCGGGTGCTGAGCCTGGGGGTGCTGACTCAGGGGGTGCTGCGCGAGTGGGTGCTGAGCCTGGGGGAACTGAGCCTTGGGGTGCTACGACTGAGGGTGCTGAGCCTGGGGGTCCTTCGCCTGGGGGTGCTGCGTCTGGAGCTGCTGCGCCTGGGGGTGCTGCGTCTGGAGCTGCTGAGCCTGGGGGTGCTGCGTCTCGAGCTACTGAGCCTGGGGGTACTGCGTCTAGAGCTGCTGAGCCTGGGGGTGCGGAGCCCGCGGCCGCTGGACCTGCTCGTGTGGCGTCTGGCGGTGCTAGGCCTGGTGGTTCTCCGGGTGCTTCGTCTCGGCGAGAGCCACTCTCTCCACAGGAGCTGCGCGAGTGGTTTGCCCGGCGCTGGAGGCGTACTGCTGGAGCTGGTGCTTCTTCGGCTGCTGAGGGTGCTGGTGTCGGCGGTATCGAAGGTGCTAGCCTTGGGAGTGCTGGAGCTGCTAGGCCTGCGAGTGTGACTGGAGTCGGAGCTGCTGAGGGTGTTGGCGCTGAGGCTACTGCTGTCAGTCCTAGCGGCGGTCCTGCTGCGGGTGCTGCTGGTGCTGCTGGAGTTACTGGAGCTGGAGGTGCTGTTGGCGTTGGTGCTGCCATTGGGGGTGCTGGTGCTGTCCCTGCTGTGTCTGGAGTCGCCGCGTGGCCTCGGCCGTACTTTGTTCCGCTCCTTCAGCAGGTTCTTGGTCTTCCTCCTCCCTTAGAGTGTCCACCGCCTGTCCAGTCGCAGTCACAGTTACCGCCGGCCTCCCCACTGCCTGCTCCTTCTCCCTACACTGGTCCTACTGGAGGTCTTGCTGAGCGTCGTGAGCCTGCGTCTCGTCTTGCGTCGTCGGTTCGTGCTGCTCGCGCTAGTGGTCGCGGTTCGCGTCAGCGTCCTCCTCCTGTCCCTGGCACGCACCGGATGTCTCTGCGTCAGTCCACTGCTCCTCTGCGTGCCCCTTTGCCTTCTCCTCCTGAGTCCTCTCTTCCTGCCCTTGCCGACCCGGAGTCGGACTCTCTTCGTGCTGCCAGTCCTACTGTCACGCGTCTCCTTGGTACTGTCGTCACTGACCCCTCTTTTGAGTCCACTGCTGCGTCTGCTCTTGTTGCTGAGCTCGTCGACTTTGCTGCTCGCTGTCGTCTAGACTACGCTGCTAGTCTCGTTGCTGAGTCTGCGTCTGTCTGTCCTCCGTCTGTCGGGGGTGAGTCTGCTCTTGGCACGGACGTCCTTGAGGACAGGCAGGAGGAGTTCCAGTGTCTGGCTGCTGCTTCACCTCATCTCGTGTCCGTACTGCTTACCCCTGAGGGAGACCCGGATGCACTTGACATCCCGACTCCGCGCTCTTACGCGGAGGCCGTAGAGGGTCCCTACTCCTCTCAGTGGCAGGCAGCTATGGATGCAGAGATGGCTTCCTGGAAGTCCACAGGCACCTACGTTGACGCGGTTCCCCCACCTGGGGCGAACATCGTCAGTGGCATGTGGATTTTCAGGGTGAAGCGGCCGCCGGGTTCTCCGCCTGTCTTCAAGGCGCGGTACCTGGCTCGTGGCTTCAGTCAGCGGCAGGGAGTTGACTACTTTCAGACCTTCTCTCCCACCTCGAAGATGACCACTCTTCGGGTGCTGCTACACATAGCCGCTCAGCGTGACTACGAGCTTTACTCCCTTGACTTCAGCACTGCTTTCCTGCAGGGTAGCTTGAACGAGGAGATCTGGCTGCGCCGTCCACCTGGCTTCACTGGGACTTTCCCTCCTGGCACCCAGTGGAGCCTCCGACGGCCAGTCTACGGTCTCCGCCAGGCACCGCGCGAGTGGCACAACACACTGAGGACTACGCTTGCGGCTCTTGGGTTTGCTCCCTCTACTGCTGACCCGTCGCTGTTTCTACGCACCGACACCTCGTTGCCGCCGTTCTACATCCTCGTGTACGTCGACGACTTGGTCTTTGCCACTGCTGACACTGCTGGACTCGCCCACGTGAAGTCGGAGCTGCAGAAGAGACACACGTGCACAGACCTGGGTGAACTGCGCAGCTACCTTGGCTTGCAGATCACCCGGGACAGAGCACGCCACACAATTACCCTGACTCAGTCACACATGGTGCAGCAGGTCCTTCAGTGCTTCGGCTTCACGTACTCCTCGCCTCAGGCCACTCCTCTGCCTACTCGCCACTCGCTCTCAGCTCTGCCTTCGGATGAGTCCGTAGAGTCGAGTGGCCCGTACCCAGAGCTTGTTGGCTGCCTCATGTACCTGATGACCTGCACACGACCTGACCTTGCATACCCTCTTAGCATTCTTGCACGCTATGTTGCTCCTGGGAGACACAGACCAGAGTACAAGGCTGCAGCGAAGAGGGTGTTGCGCTACTTGTGCAGTACGTCGGACATGGGGCTAGTGCTTGGAGGGCAGAGTCCAGTGGTCCTCACTGGGCACGCGGACGCTTCTTGGGCTGACGACCAGGCTACGCAGCGGTCGTCACAGGGTTACACCTTCAGCCTTGGTTCTGGCTCTGTTTCGTGGCGGGCTACTCGCTCGTCTTCTGTTCTCGGCTCCTGTTGTGAGGCCGAGATCTACGCCGGGGCCATGGCTGCACAGGAGCTTTGCTGGCTCACCTACCTGCTGACCGACCTTGGAGAGCCGCCTCGTTCTCCTCCAGTTGTGTACGTAGACAACAAGGCGATACTGGCCTTGTGTCGAGAGCAAAGACTGGAGCACAGAACAAAGCACATTGCTCTTCGCTACTTCCTTGCTCGTGAGCTACAGCAGCGTGGTCAGTTGCGGCTTGCGTACGTGGCCTCTGAGGCCAACACTGCTGATGTTTTCACCAAGGCACTTGCGCCTTGTGATCATCAGCGCTTCTGTAGTCAGCTTGGTCTTGTGCCTGTCTTGCCTCACTTGCTCACTTCTTGACCTTGCTTGTACTGTCACATATATATACTCCTGCTCTTGTTTGCTTAACTCTTATTTATATATATATATATGTGCTCCTGCATGTGAATTGGCCTTGTGGCCTTGAACTTGTGCTCGGAATGTGTGGTGACTTTGTGATCCACCCTGAGCTTGCTTTGCTTTGCTTGACTGGTCTTGTGACCCCTTGTTCTCCCCCACTTTGCCTATGGGGGTGTGTCACATTTATATGACATAGCTCCTGTAGGCTATAATGGGGTAGCACATATGGGGTACAGCTTTCTAGGGTTTGTACTTGTACCCAACTTTTCCTTAGTCATTTTTTGTTTCCTCTTGATTTCCACACCAAGTGTAGAAGTCCTTTTCGTTGAAAGGAACCGATGTTTTCAGCTTCGAAGTCAGAACGAATTTTGTCTGCGTTGTTGCCATTGTGTTTGAGTGTGCGCGTTGTTGAGTGTCTTGCGTAGGAGCTGAAGCTTGACGGTTGTCAAACGTGAATTATCTCTTGGAGTTGACGCAGTGCTCTTCTCCAGGGAGAGGAAGTCCAGCAACTTTATGTGCATAGCTTGAGCCATCGATGCTCATTGCTTGATGGCTCTCAAGAGCATTGATGCGGGCGACCAGCTGCTCAACGAGAGCGGCGCTGACGGAGGTCACGTCTGATGGTGTAGTGGGTGTTGCTTGTGGTGGGATCGTAGTGGATTGGATGAAGCTGCTAAGTATATGAGAGAACTGTGATGTCTCTCCACGACCTTGTTGATAATGCTTTGAAAGAACAAGATGATTATAAGATAGGAGTACAAGGATATAAATAGCAATCCTAGCTAGCCATGTACTCTGAGGGGTACATTCCCTTATTTAACCAAATTACATTTCTATAGTAACCACGAATATTGCCATTCTAGGCAGTTACCACGTTGCACTTCGCAACTGCCTTTGTGCGGTTACTGGGCAGTCAAGGGTCACGACTGTTGACTGTCTTCGACTGTTGACCTTCGGGTGACCCTCGACCTTCCGCGTGCTCTATATGCGCTAGTGCGGTACTAATACAGGCGCTTACTTCGTTATGAAGTGACGCGAGAGTGAAGAGCCTTCGGGAATGCTTTTGATAACCTTTCGGTTATTCCAACAATATTCATTGAATTACCCAAAGAATTCATAATAAATGATATACGGCCAAGGGTGTCCCCAACAACACTCGCTTTGCCATCGCATGTCCACCGCGGCCAAATAAATACGCTATTATCACAGTATGAGTGCTTCTAATCCTCATACTAGGCCTTCTTTTTTGTGTCGTATCGGTAACATGACACTGCACCCATCGTCGATTTTGGCCCGCCTAATATCTTCCGCACAGAGGAGAAAATTATTGTAGTGTTCACAGTGGAAGACACTGTAGCAACCCGACAGCGGGTGCTACGAGCCAGGTCCCACAACTATATAGTCTCAGAGCCAACCGAGAGCGTGAAAAGGGAGAGGCTGGAGGGGCTCTAGCGCACATCATGACACGTGACGTTGAACGATTGGAGAGTGAGTAGTGGCCTGTATAGGGGGATTGGAAGGTGGTGAGTCGGACAGGGGGATCGGAGAATGCACAGGGAGTGTTAGCAGAGTTCCTCATAGGAGTGGTAAACATTGTAGTGACCAGGCAGCAAGTTCTGTAGCAAAGTGCCACAATCCTTGCATAGTGTGGTAGAAAGGGGAAGAGCGGAACGGAGGGAGAAGGGGAATGTTGTGAGGTGAGGTGCAAGCTGCATATGAGAATGTTGTGAGGTGAGGTGCAAGGTGTACATGAGAATGCTTTGCGGTGAGGTGCAAGGTGCACATGAGCATGCTTTGAGGTGAGGTGCAAGGTGCACATGAAAATGCTGTGAGGAGAGGTGCAAGGTGCATACGAGAATGCTGTAAAGTGAGGTGCAAGGTGCAAATGAGAATGTTGTGAGGTGAGGTGCAAGGTCCATATGAGAATGTTGTGAGGTGAGATGCAAGGTGCGTATGAGAGTGCTGTGAGGTGAGGTGCAAGGTGCATATGAGAGTGATGTGAGGTGAGGTGCAAGGTGCATATGAGAGTGCTGTGAGGTGAGGTGCAAGGTGCATATGAGAATGCTGTGAGGTGAGGTGCAAGGTGCATATGAAAATGTTGTGAGGTGAGGTGCAATGTGCAAGTGAGAATGCCATGAGGTGAGGTGCAAGGTGCGTATGAGAATGCTGTGAGGTGAGATGCAAGGTGGGTATGAGAATGCTGTGAGGTGAGGTGCAAGGTGCGTATGAGAATGCTGTGAGGTGAGCTGCAAGGTGCATATGGGAATGCTGTGAGGTAAGGTGCAAGGTGCATATGAGAATGTTGTGAGGTGAGGTGCAAGGTGCATTTGAGAATGCTGTGAGGTGAGGTGCAAGGTGTGTCAACGAAAGTCGTGTGTTGGCCCCGTTCTCGCTTGGACGGATCTGACTTCGTGGTCGGGTGTGCGGGAAGTGCAGCCGACCGACTGCAATGGGCGACGCAGAATTTTGCGAGCTGGTCGACAAGCTTGGTCGACCTGCATAGGGGCCACTGCAAGCCGCCGACTTTGCGAGACAGCGGCCGACTCGATCTGGTTGTCGACGAGTGGAGAAGTCGACCTAGGAGGGGCGCCGACTTGGGAGGGCGCCAACTTTGGATGAAGGCCGACTTGGCAAAGTCGGCATAAGGAGGGCGTCAACCTGGTGATGCCGACCTGGGAAAGCCGACTTGGTGTGGTCGGCAGACAGCTGGGCTGGTCGACCTGGAGCTGGTCGACTTGGGGTGTGGTCGACTTGGTGGGGTCGACTTGGCCGGTCAGTGGGCATGAGGAGAAGCAGCTGGTCGACATGGTTGCCCGGTCGACCAAGTTACCTGGACGACAGGGTTCAGCGGAGGAGCGTAATAGTCGCCTAAGTTGTACTGGTGAAGCCGACCTCGGAGGTGGTATCCCGAGGTCGACATGGCTGATCAGGTGCAGTCAACAACACGAGGACGATCTAGTGTCTGCACTGTGCAGGTGATGAGGCACATCACGCCAATCAACTGTGCACACCTGTGCTGTGCAGCCGCCTTGTTGCAGCGCTGGCACGCCGTCGACTTGCAGTGTTGCCAGACCACGAATTTGCACTACTATAGTGCATTCGACCTTGAAGTACTGGAACGCGCTCGACCGTGCTACACTGACAGTCGACCTGCATGCTTGCTAGCATCTGATGTAGTCAGTGTTGCTTTGCATTGTTCAACCATTGTTGTCAACCTTTGCTAGTGAAACTCGTGCTTATTTCTCGCGTTATTGCGCAAGTAGAGAGAACACGAGCAAACGACTAAGGAACGCAAAGATCACCCTTACAACCGAGTCTTGCCCGTAGCTCTCGTTGTTTTTGTTATCTCCTCAAGGTGCATATGAGAATGCTATGATGCAATAAGGATGAGGCACGAGGGGCGTGGGGAAGGGACGAGGGAGGAGAAACAAGAGAATGGGGAGGAGAAATATAATAATGTAGGATCGGAAAAACATTGCAGACAGGCCGAAATATCAAAGCATTGCATAGGGGGTATGGGAAAGCATAGGGGGTATGAGAGTGCATGGGGGGTATGGGAGTGCATGGGGGGTTATGGCAGTGCATGAGGGGTATGGGAGTGCATGGGGGGGTATGGGAGTGCATGTTGTGAGGGGCATGTGGTGCTTAAGGATTTAGTTTGGGTTGGAGTGTTGGTGGTTACAGTGGCTGTGGGACTGGTAGCTGCTGTGGTTATGCTATTAAAAATGCCTATGCCTTCCTGGCTCTAGTTATGAGTTGAAGGCAGACCCTTAACTGATGCAGTTGCTGACACATCAGATGATGTGGCAGCTGAGAGGGAGAAGAGCCAAACTGGAAGTCAAGCCGTGATTGGCCGGGAGATGAGCAGGAGGAGGAGGATGGGGTAGAAGCAGATGTGATGAGGGCGGAGGGGGAGAAATGCTCTTGAACAAACCACCACAGTCAGTACCCACGTAGAACACTCCAGGTGAAATTCCAGGTGAAATTCAAGATGCTCCACCAGGTGCTACTTCAGGTGCATTTCTAGATGCTCCCCGCCACATATGTGCCGTCCCCATCCGCAACTCCGAGGGCACCAGGGGCCACTGCGTGAGCATGCGTCAGCTGTCACGTGAAACGCCAGGTGGTGTGAGGGGGACGACCTCTAAGGGCTGTTGCAGGGCGTGGGTGAAGAAACGAGACGAGGAGATGGGAGGTGATGGGAAAAGAGGGGAGGAGACGGAAAAGGAGTGGGGTGGAGAGGAGGGAGAGAAGGGAAAGGAGATGGAGTGAGAGAAGACTCGGAATCGCAAGTACGCATCCCACCTCGAATCACACCAGCCCACCCCCCTCTGATCAAACGAGCCCACTCCCCTCTGATCACACCAGCCCACTTCCCTTGGAGTCGTGAGCGCACTCACCATGCCCATCATTTGCACTCACCATGCCCATCATTTGCCGGCTTCTATCACATATGCATGAATGTGAAGGGTAAGGAAGTGAGGTAAAAGGGCTGTACATACTGTAGATACTGTACATAGCGGAACTGAGTTCAACGAGGATGGAAGCCGAAGAGGCATTCGACATTTCGCGAGCAAAAAGGAAAGTTGGGGAGCTGACGGTTGCCGAGCCTGAGGGTCAGAGGGTTGCATGAGTGAGAAAGGAGCTGGAGCTTACGTAAGCAAGGTGGGGCGGGCTGCAGAAACAGAGGCAGACTAGGCAGCGGCAGCGGGAAGCAGCAGCGCAGGATGGGAAGGATGGGTGTACGTGTGCATGCTTGTTTGCTTTCTCTATGTGTCCAGGATAGGTTTGGGGAGCCAGCTGGATCTGGGAGTAACAGCTGGAGGACGAGCAGACAGGGCAAAGAAGGGTGGCAAGAGGCATCACGGCTGTAAGCCTGTGTGAAGCAGTTCAAAGCTGCTAGCATAGGCAGGGATGATGGGACCGCAGTGTGGTGGTGGCTTTGCTGGTAGAATAGGTGGATTCCTGAAGCTACTATCCATTGCTTGTATGTTTCCCTTGTACACGAAAGTTCTGCTGCAGATCGAGCAAACGGTGAATAGAGGGAGATATGACGAGCAAAGAGCTGTAGTTAGAGGAGAGTGGGTGAAGTGTGTGACGGAGCAGAGAGCTCATCACATACAAGCAATCAGAGGGCATGCCTACAAGGTCAGGATTAGATTTTGCCGCGAAAGAGCCGATAGCAGTGAGCGAGACGATGGAAGGCGATGGGAAGAATGAGGCGGAGGCTCACGGAGCAGCCGGCGCGCATGGCGCGGAAGGAAGCGGCCACGGAAGGCCTGGGGGAGCCACGGGCTCTGACACCGCACGCGAAGGAACGCGTGAGACGGAGGAAGCGGGAGGGGAAGGTGAGGCGGGGAAGCTAGTTTCGGAACGGGGTGGCGTCACCGCCTGAGGGAGGACGGGGGGCGATCGACCGTATCAGCGCACCGCATCATGGCAGGGGTTCGAGGAAGAAGCAGCTTTATCGCGGTGGCGATACACCATGCTTCCGAAGGTGGAAGTGCCGGAACGATTTTCAGGAGAGGTCCGGCGAGGCTCTTCCCTGAAGAACTACCTGATGCAGCTGGAGAACCTGCGAGCGCGGTGGGAGCGAGATCAGCTGGCGGCGGAAGAATTCTTCCGGGGATTGGCGAATACGCTGACAGGAGAGGCAGAAACCTACTACCAAATCTGCCGCCGCGAGCTGCTGGATTGGGCTGCGCAAGGAAGACCGGGAGAAAGAGACCCGACGAAGCGGTTCTTGGAGATGCTGCGTGAGCAATTTTTGCTGCAGACACCGGAGCAGGTCGTAGAGTTCAGAGATTTCAAGCGAAGAACGGGCGAATCCTTACTGGCGTACTACGGACGTCTGGTGGAGCTGGGGGAGGATATGAACTGCACAGATCAAGGTCGGCTCGTTAGCAAATTCTTGAACGGGTTGAACTATGAGCTGCAGCGGGATGTGCAAGTGAAAATCTTTGAATTGGGGGCTGCGGCAACACTAAAAGTCGCGTACGAGACTGCAAAGAGGGTGGAGACGGGTCGCAGGCTATTCGAAGTGGAGCGCACCGCGGAGAGATCGGCAGAGAGGCGACGGCCAGCGTGGAGCGCCAGTCCAGTTGAGCACGAGCAGCCGCCGAGAGGTCCGGCGGACGTGCGCAAATGCCACAACTGCGGCCGGAGTGGACATCTGCGACGGGACTACCACAACCCACCGGCATGTTCAGTTTGCGGCAAAGAAGATCATTTGAGAAGGGACTGCCTGGAGGCACCTACGTGCGACAAGTGTGGGAGAAGGGGACACTTGGAGAGAGACTGCTATGCGCGACATGGGGAGCCCAGAGAGAAAGGGGCAGTGGCAGAAATGCGCGCCGAGATAGAACGGCTGAGGGCGCAGCTGGAGGAGCGAGAAAAGGGGACAGAGAGGAGGCCGGCTATGGTGGCGAGGCAGGAGGAAGAGGAAGAAGGAAGTGAGGAGGAGTTTTGTTTAATGGCGAGACCGGCAAGGGAAAGGGATGAGCTAGGACTGAGGCCAAGGGAGAGGCACCTCAGGCAGAGGACAGAGGGACAACAGGAGTACGGGCCGAGGCGACAAGCGGGAGAGGACAGGAGGGGATCAGCGCCTCGTCGGCACCCACTGGAGAGGCTCAGCTGTGCGGCATCGGTGTTGGTGGCAGAGAAAGGATATATCACGATAGGGGGGCTGCCGGTGAAGCAGGCCATCATCGATACCGGAGCTCATCCGGTGCTAATTGGAAGGCGACTGGCGGAGCAGTTGCACCTGGACAGGCCAGAAAGGCAGATAGCAGAAGGACTGCTACTCATGACGGCGGAAGTAGGCGGTACAAAGTGGATGCCGAAGATGCGGGCGATAGTGGAGATCATGATCAGGCAAGGAAGCCAAGAGGAATGTTCGGTGAAGCTGCAGTGCAGCATCTCACCATCAGAGGATTACGACCTGCTGCTAGGAGTGGAGTTCCTCTACAGCATCGGTTCAACCATCTGCATGTGGGAAGAGCGACTGACGTACCGAGTGACGTACTGGGAATACGATGGATGTGTGGCAGAGCTGCCGGTGCGCTTTATCCGACGCGAACCCAGAGAGGCATATCAAGCTGAGGTGAAGACGGCAGAGGAAGAGCTGGGGCGCTTGAACTGGGAAGCGCTGGAGGAGGAGAGGAGATACCGAGATTGGCATCGCCAGCAGTGGGGAGAGAGCGGCAGCCTGCGGCAGCTGCACTTGGATAGCAGGGTGTTTCAGAAGCCGATTGTGCTCCTGGAGTTGTTTGGTGGGATCAGCACGGGGTTAGCAGCGGCGTTGAAGGCAGGTCTGCGAGTGGAGAAGTATATCTACGTGGATAACGATGACGTCGCGAGCACGATATCCTAGCATCACATCAAGAAACAGGAAGAGAGATACCCCTCCCAGCTGTACGAGGGGGCGGTTGAACGGGGGGCAGAATGGATGTGCCACCGAGTGGAGGATGTTAAGGAGGAGGCGCTTGCACACTGGGGGCACATAGACTTGGTGGTGGCGGGCTGGGAATGCCAGGGGATGTCACGAGTAGGGGAGGGACGATGAATGGCAGACCCAAGGAGCGGGCTGTTTCGGGAATTAATCAGGATCCTGAAGCTGATCAAGCGCAAGCAAGGGGAGGTGGCGTGTATAGTGGAGAATGTGGACACGAGGGACGACCAGGGCGAAGCAAGCAGAGGAAGAGATCCGAGGGGAACTGGGAGCAGGGGTGGCATGGGATGCCGCCCAGAATAGTAGTAGGACGCACAGGACGCGAAGGTATTGGCAGAACGTGCTACCAGAAGCTGTGATGCAGTATGAGCTGTTGCTGATGGAGCGGCCGAAACCACAACTTGTGGCGGATATACTGGAACCCGCACGGACCCCAGCACTGGTGCGACACCCGAATCATGAGACGCAGTACCCATGTATCAAAGTCGGCAAGCCAAGGCAGGCCTGGTCCACACTGGTGGCTTACAAGAACGCAGAGGGATTTAAGCTGAAGGACGGGCTGGAGGGACCAGGGATGGTGTTCGATCGGTTGAAGGGAGTGTGGGAAGAGCCGACTGCGCTAGAACGGGAGCTAGCCATGGGCTTTATGGCAGGTGCCACGGCAAGTGTGGAAGTGACGGAAGATCAGAGGAGGAGGGCGCTGGGGAAGGCCATGGATCTTAACGCCCTGCACTGGCTGATAGCGACGATGGACCGGCACCTCGAGCACAACAGATGGGAGCGTAGGAGGGACCATGCGGCACGGGCAGATCCGAAGACAGAGGATGATGAAGTTAAGGAGAGTCAGGCAGAGAAATTCTTGGAGCTCCTGGAGGAGGAGGCATGGGAGATGCAAAGGAGGGGAGTGCAGCAGGAGAAGCGGATGGCAAGGCTGGACGATCACCTGGGGACATCGGGAAGGTATCCGGGTCAGGACAAGGAAGCGGAGACATGGTGGGAAGGAGAGCCAGAGATGGATTGGGATTCAAAGGAGGAAGATCCCATGGAGAGGTGGATCTCCGACACGGACGAGGTCTTCCTGGGACCTGGCAGGGCCTACATGGAAAGGGAGGTGGCAGAGGAAGGGGAACGGGAGCGCGAACCGGAGGGAGAAGCAGAGGACGCAGGTGGTCGAGAGTCGGCGGAACCAGGGACAGCTAGGATGACAGAAGGAGGCACGGAGAGAAGGATAGAAACGGCACTGCCTGCAGTGGCTGAAACTCACTGGGACATAGGAGGCGCCATGCAAGGGACAGCGGCGATTAGGCTGGAAGCCGTGCTGCGGCAGCATGTGGCAGCATTCGCACAACCAATACAACAGCAGGGCAAGTGCGTGACCAGTACCATGCGTCTGCCCCTGACTAGCGAAATTCCAGTGTATCAGCGGCGGAGGAGGATGAGCCCGCAGGACGTCAGTATCTGTATGGAAAAATGTCAGGAGCTGCTAGAAGCAGGCCTGATCAGACGGTCAACATCGGACTACGCAGCAGCCACGGTCGTAGCAGCATGGACAGACCTGACGGGCACAGTCTTGTCCCGACGCATGTGCGGGGACTACCGAGGGTTAAACAAGGTGACAGCAACGGACCGATACCCAATGCCAATGGCAGAAGAAATCTTCGACCAGCTGCAAGGAAGCTGGGTCTTCTCCACGCTAGACCTGCGACAGGGCTTCAACCAGATTCCTATAGCTGAAGAGGACAAAAAGAAGACCGCGTTTCATGGACCAGATGGACTTTATGAATGGAACTTCATGCCTTTTGGTTTGAGGAATGCATCAGCTGTGTTCCAGCGAGTGATGGATGCGGTGCTGAGAGCGGTGAAAGGGGCAGCGTGCTACATAGATGACGTGATCATCTTTAGCCCGAATGCAGAGACACATGTGCGGGATGTAGAGGCGACTCTGGCAGCAATTGAAGCGGCAGGCTTGACCTGCCACACTGGGAAGTGCCGTTTTGGACACAGCAGCGTGGCGTATTTGGGGTTCGAGGTGGTAGGGGGAGAGCTTAGCATCCAGAAAGCTAAGGTAGAAGTGTTGGACTGGGTGGAAAGGCCGAAGGACAGAAGCAGCGTGCGAGCCCTGCTGGGCTTCCTCAACTATTACAGGAAGTTCATTGAGGATTTCAGCAAGAAGGCGGCGCCCCTGAATAAGCTGCTGAGGGAAGAGCAGAAGTGGCAGTGGGAAGAGCCGCAAGAGCAGGCCTTGCGCGGCTTGATGGAAGCAGTTAAGGCCGAGGCAGTGCTAAAGCTACCTGATGGGCAGCAGCCGTTTATCCTATATACGGACTGGAGCAGCGTAGGAATGGGGGTAGTGCTAAGTCAAATGGACAGTGGGGTGGAAAAGGTGGTGGCCTTCGCGAGCAGGACCTGCAGTCCGGCTGAGGCCAACTACTCGTCTTATGAGGGAGAAGGGCTGGCAGCAGTCTAGGCGGTGGGACACTTTCGCGTGTACCTGCAGGGACGGCACTTCACGTTAGTGACAGACCATCAGCCGCTACCATGGCTGATGCATAACCAGACGCTGACTAGGAGGAACGCGCGCTGGGCCATGAAATTGCAAGAGTACGATTTCACGGTGAAGCACAGGCCCGAAAAGATGATGCAGCACGTGGATGGGCTCTCCAAGAACCCACCGGGGAGAGGCACGAAGCCAGAACCAGAGCAGGAGCCCCCTTTAGTAGTGCTAACCGCCATGGTCAGCGAACGAGGGGCAGGAGGAGGTCAGCAGAGGGGTGCAGCAGATGTGTGGCAGGATGAGGAGACCCTGAGGTGGATCAAGGGTGAGACAGCCGAGGACGGGGGAGCCGGGGCAAGAGCAAGAGCGCGGGGGCAGCATTATAGGTGGTTCCAAGAGCAGGTGCAGCTGCAGACGAAGGATGGGTGGAAGCGGGTACCGACGCCGGCAGAGAGGGAAGGCATAATCCGAGAGGTGCATAATACGCTGGGGCATTACGGTCCACTGAGGACGCTGCAGCTGCTGCAGACGGGCTGGTGGTCGGCAGGGATCCGCAAGCAGGTGAAGGAGTGGGTGGAGGGGTGCGAACTGTGCTACAGGAACAAGGCGAGTCTGCTGAAGAGTCAGGCCGAGCTCCAGCCCCTGGACATCGTGGAGCTGGGGTATCGTTGGTCACTGGACATTGCAGGAGAACTACCAGTATCCAAGAGGGGCAGGCGGTACGTGCTGCTCATGATTGAGCATGTGAGCAAGTGGGCAGAGGCGAGACCATTGGTGGCGAAGACGGCAGAAGCGGCGGCCAAGGCCTTCGAGGAAGTGGTGCTGACAAGGTTCGGCGCGTGCGTGGAAGTGTTGACAGACCAAGGCACGGAGTTCCAGGGTGAATTCAAGGAGCTGCTAGTAGAGAATGGCATTCAACACCGCACCACCTCCAGGTACCATCCACAGAGCGATGGGCTTACAGAGAGGCTTGTGCAGACGGTGAAAAAGGGGATCCGCGCTTACGGAGAGGCGCATAAGGGTGACTGGGACAGGAAGCTAGCATGGGTGATGACGGGGTACAGGTTCAGCAAGCAGGCCTCACTGAAGCATGTCTCCCCATACTACCTGCTTTTCGGCAAGCACCCCATACTGCCGGTGGATGCACCAAGATTGATACTAGACAGTGTCACAGCAAGGACAGCGGAGAAGTGGGTCGCGCTGGCTGACGCGAGAGCCAGGTACTTGAAGCAAATGCTGCCGACACCAATGGAGAGCCTGAAGGTGGCGCAACTGCGGGACATCCATCGTTATAAGCAGCGGCAGCTGAACAGGATGGTGGGAAGGCAGGCAGCTGTCGAGGAAGGGCAGGCGGTGTATGTGCGGCGAGCAAAGCGAGATGGGCTAGATGTGGGAGTATCACAGCAGAAGTGGGAGGTGAAGGAGGTCCGAGAATCAGGAGTACTGGTGCTGGAAGATGCAAAGGGAAACGAGTCATGGACCACGTCACCAATGTGGCGCTCGCAGGAAAGCAGCAGAAGGCGGGAAGCTACACGGGTCCCATGACCAGGGCGAGGACGGCAGCAGCAGGTCATGGGAGGGGGCAGGAGAAGTCGCTACCAGAGCAGACCAGAGAACCAAAGGCAAGGTTGGCAAGGAGTGGTGACAGCAGAGAAATAAGGTGAACATGGACAAGGGAAGGAGAAAGGTGCCGAGAAAGGGGGAAGAGAGGAAGGGGCACAGCACACGGAAGAGTAAGAAGTAGTAGAAGGAGAGTGATGAGATGAGAAGGCGGGGAGGTATCCGACAGCTGTCATATTTGCATGAATGTGAAGGGTAAGGAAGTGAGGTAAAAGGGCTGTACATACTGTAGATACTGTACATAGCGGAACTGAGTTCAACGAGGATGGAAGCCGAAGAGGCATTCGACATTTCGCGAGCGAAAAGGAAAGTTGGGGAGCTGACGGTTGCCGAGCCTGAGGGTCAGAGGGTTGCATGGGTGAGAAAGGAGCTGGAGCTTACGTAAGCAAGGTGGGGCGGGCTGCAGAAACAGAGGCAGACTAGGCAGCGGTAGCGGGAAGCAGCAGCGCAGGATGGGAAGGATGGGTGTTTGTGTGCATGCTTGTTTGCTTTCTCTATGTGTGCAGGATAGGTTTGGGGAGCCAGCTGGATCTGGGAGTAACAGCTGGAGGACGAGCAGACAAGGCAAGGAAGGGTGGCAAGAGGCATCACGGCTGTAAGCCTGTGTGAAGCAGTTCATAGCTGCTAGCGTAGGCAGGGATGATGGGACCGCAGTGTGGTGGTGGCTTTGTTGGTAGAATAGGTGGATTCTTAAAGCTACTATCCATTGCTTGTATGTTTCCCTTGTACACGGTGCATAGAGGGAGATATGACGAGCAAAGAGCTGTAGTTAGAGGAGAGTGGGTAAGTGTGTGACGGAGCTGAGAGCTCATCACAGGAGAAGTAGCTACCAGAGCAGAGCAGGAGAACCAGAGGCAAGGTTGGCAAGGAGTGGTGACAGCAGAGAAATAAGGTGAACATGGACAAGGGAAGGAGAAAGGTGCCGAGAAAGGGGGAAGAGAGGAAGGGGCACAGCACACGGAAGAGTGAGAAGTAGTAGAAGGAGAGTGATGAGATGAGAAGGAGGGGAGGTATCCGACACTTCATCTCATCAGCCTCCCCCCCGCACTGCCACTCAACACCTCCTCCTCGCCCCTCTCCCCCGCTCCTCCTGCCCGCACACCATCCGCTCCCCCTCCGCCCCCGCCTGCTTCTCCTCTTGACCTCCCTTTCCCTGCCGCCAGTGACGTCACTCACTTGCCATCTGCCGCTCTCCACGCCGCCTTTTGCGGTCCCACCTGGCACGGTCTCCACCTACTCGAAAATCCCAGACAGCCACGTGTCTACGGAGAGTCACTCGACAAAGGTAGTGAGCTAGACCACTGGGGTTGGCACGAACTACTAGGAGTGATCGTAGCTTTGCTTAGTTCCTTAGTGCTTGCACATTCACAGGAGAAATCGGCAAGATTTTCCACTAGCATAGTCGAAATTACAGAATCAATCATTGCAAGTTCTACGAAGGCACGTGAACGTGTCTTCGTCACTGCAACCTCGTGGACCACCAAGTGCTCTGGTTGACCATCAGGTGCCTCTGGTCGACCACCAGGTGCCTCTAGTCGACCACCAGGTGCCTCTGGTTGACTACAGCTCCCGACGAGCTACCCCCTTGTCGACGGACCCCTCTGTTGACCAAAACTGTCAGCTATTTAGGGTCAATTGTCAACTGTCAACACCATAGAGGTCTCGTGCAGGTCGACGAAACCCGTCGAGCAGCTCTCCCACTATGAACAATCGGCTGGTTCTCCCGTACATCTGACCAAGTCGTCGGTGTTGCCCAAGCGAGGGCGGGGCCAACACTCCTCTCCTGTTAACACTCCCTTTCGTGCTCACGCTTGGGCCTCCAGCCCACACGGCAGTACTCTTCGGAGAAAACTCGTCCTCAGGGTGCACCCCACACACAACACGCCATCACCGCACCAGCCGTGCAGAAGGGCACAGCACCTACTACTGCACATCATCGTCCCCGTTGCCGACGTTGGCCAGTCCCACTTGGCCGATGGCGACAGAGCACCGGTTGAAGGCCAGAAAATGCAGCGCCTTCATTAGTAAGTCAGCCGACTGCTCGGTGGTTGGGATATACTTTAGCACAAACTTCCCTAGCCTCACCATGTGCTGCAGCCAGGCGTAGCGTCGCTCCATGTGCTTGAGGTTCCACGTTAGCCCCAAGCCTTCAGCGACCGTGATGGCTGACTTGTTGTCCACTCGGAGGACAAACGGCTTCCCAGCATCGAGCTGCTTGATCTCCGCAAGGAGGAAGCGAAGTTGACGCCCCTCCTTGCCAGTGTCCGTAGTCGCGACGTACTCTGACTCGGTCGAGCAGAGAGTCTCGCACTTGATGCGCGAGCTCGACCAGGAGACAGTGGCCCTTCCGTAGACGAACACGTAGCCGCCCACGTCGTCGGCATCCACATAGTCGATCAGTTCCAGCGACTCTGGTCCTTCGCCGAACTCCAGGGCGGTGTCGCAGGTGTCAGCGAGGTAGGCGAGGCAGCGGTCAACCTCGCGCCAGTGCAGGTCGCTCCTCACCGTGAGGCCGCTCCCCAGCTTGCTGCAGGCGAAGGTGATGTCCGGCCTCGTCGTTGTCGCGGTGAACTGCAACAAGCCAATCTTCTGCCAGTACTCCTCCTCCTCGTGCTCCTGGGCCTCCTCGTCAGCTTGGCGTAGGCGTCAACCGAGGCCGGCATCTTTGGGATGCGCCCGCCTTGCTCCTCGTTGATGAAGCGTGGTTTTGCTGGTACATCCACATCTTCCTTGCTGGCCTGTCACGCACAATCTCCAGCCCGAGGTATTTCACGACCGACGAGATCTGACTCAGCTGGAAGGCGGCCTCCAGCAACTCCTTCGGCATCGTGGTGCTGTTGCTGGCTGCGAGCACGTCGTCAACGTAGACCATCACCCAACATGTCACTCCGTCGTTGTCGGTGTTAAAACAGAGTGCCATGTCGACCTGGATCTTCTTCCAGCCAGCGCCCAGCAACACATTATTGAGAGACCTGTACCACAGCAGCGGCGACTGCTTTAGCTCGTAGAGGCTCTTAAGCGGCTTGCACACCCGGCCGGTCCCGTCGTCGAAGTAGTCCGGCTGGTACATGTACAACACTTGGTCAAGCTTGCTCTGCAGAAAAGAGTTCTTCATGTCGAGCTTCATCAGGTTGAGGTCGAGGACGGCAATGATGCTGAGGAAGATCCTCAGCATGACGTAGCCGCTTAGTGGTGAGTACGTCTCACCGTAGTCGGCGCTGTACACCTGCGTGAAGCCCTTCACGACCAGCCTTGCCTTCTCGCGCTCGATGCGGTACTTGGTCATCAGCACTGGTTCTTCATGCTGTTCATCCCGCGTGGGCGTTCAACCAGCTCCCAAGTTCCCATGCCGATGAGGCTGCGGATCTCCTCGTCCATGGCGGCCTTCACCACTTCGCCCTTCCAGCTCCCCAGCGCCTCCTTTACCGTCATCGTGGCGATGTTGCAGTGGTGTTCGGAGTCAGCATGTACGTCGGGGTCGAGCTCCTGCACGTCGACGTCATCTTCGGCGTCGTCGTACAGCAGGTCAACGTCGACGTTGTCGTACACTATGGTGAAGGCAGCTGGTGGCAGGCAGGCATGGAAGACCAGCTGCTCTGGCGGCTTCTGAGTTTGACCTGTGCGTCGCAGCTCAGGCTTCTCGATCGGAGCCTCCACCACATCACTGTCGGTGGACTCTTCCCATGCGGACAGCTCCCCTTCCTTGTCGACATCCACGTCGTCGACCAGCTGCTTTGGCCCTTCGACCGGCTGCTCACCTCCTGCTAACTTCGACAGCTCCCCTGTCGACCGCCCCAGCTGCTGCTCCCCTATTGAGTGCACCCCTTCTGCTGCCTCTTGTTTGACCAGCTCCCCTGTCTGCTGCCCCCCCTGTCGTCGACGGCTTCTGGTTCTGGTCGATGAGCTTGGCGCCTTTTCGACCACCGGCGATGCCACTGGCCAGCGCCATAGGCGACACCTCAAGGTTCCCCTCGTCATTGGTGGCCGACATTGTCAACGGGAGTTGTGTTTGGCCCCGTCCTTGCTTGGGCGGAGCAACCTGTAGGAGCCACGAAATCGCAGTGGACCGTGGGAGCCACGAAATCGCGGTGGACCGTGGGAGCCATGAAATCGCGGTGGACCGTGGGAGCCACGAAATCGCGGTGGACCGTGGGAGCCACGAAATCGCGGTGGACTGTGGGAGCCACGAAATCGCGGTGGACCGTGGGAGCCACGAAATCGCGGTGGACCGTGGGAGCCACGAAATCGCGGGGGACCGTAGAGCCACGAAACCGCGGAGGACCGCGGTGGCCGAGAAACCGCGGGAAGACCGCGAAATATTCGGTCAACCAGGATACCCGGGCGACGTGCGCAAAAGTCGCCGGGGATGTTGTCCTACGAAGACGATCTCAGGGGTGGTATCCCGAAGTCGATGTGGCTGGTGGGCGCCGGCACGGGTGAAGTGTCTGCGCTGGGCGTGTGACAGGGAGTTGGGCGCCAACCAGCTGCACGCACCTGCGAAGCTGGTGCACCGTTGTCCCGCGGATGCAACGCTGTGCAGCCGACCTACTGCAGTGTTAGCACACCGCGGGCCTGCAATGCTGGCGAGCCGCGACTCTGCTCTGCTGGAGCGCGGTCGACCAAGTCGTGCTGGCACGCGGTCGACCGTGCTGCGCTGGCAGTGGACCAGCAGCCTTGCTAGGTCTGATGTAGTCAGTGTTGCCAATGTTGATGCAATCATTCTGAACTTTTGTTGTCATGTTTTCCTAGTGAAACTCTTGCCGATTTTCCCCGTGAACTAGCAAGCAGTGTTAGCACTTGAAAACGACTAAGGAACGAACGAACGCTATGATCACTCTTGCCCCGTGCCTAGCCCGTAGTTTAGCTCCCGTTGCACTAGTTATCTCCGCAGACACAGGTGTCGACGAAGGCCGATCTGCGACGGGGGAGGGAGGAGCAAGAACATGGGGAGGTGGAAGAACCTCCACAACATCTTCATCAGCACGCTCGTCGACTTCGGCAAGCAGTGGAATCGTCGCCGTCGAGGTGTCCGTCGGCGGATGTGCCTGCGTCCGCCCCGACGCCGACCCATACTTCGCCTTCCACACCTCCAGCAAGAGCGTCTCGTAGATGATGACCTCGACCGACGTGACCACGTTTTTGTCGGTCAAGTCCAGCACCTCCCAGCCCTTGCTCTCTGGCAACACTCCCAAGTGAAGCCCCCAACGAGCTTTCGGCGCCAGCTTCCCATCGCGTTGCTGCTCGGGAACCATAAACATAAACTGCACCATGCAGCCCCACACCTGCGCCAGCGTGAGGTTGGGTTTCTTCCCGGTCAGCAGATGGTACGGAGTCGTCCCCGGCGGCGCTCCAAGCAGTTGCGCACCCAGACAGCTTAGCATAGAGCGAGGTGCCACCAGTGGTGCTGCACGCCCATGTGCAGCAGCATCGTCCACACGGACTCGACGACCGTGCACATCTCCCACTTTGCCATGCCGTTCTGCTGAGGAGTGTAAGGGCACGTCAGGTCGTGGACAATGCCCTTCCTGTCGGCGAAGTCGGTGAACTCCTTTCTGAGAAACTCCCCTCCCCATTCTTTGCCTGCCGTTCCACCAGCACAAGCCACTTCTAGAACTCCTACAGTGCGTCGCTCTTCTTAGCGACCGGCATCACCTACACGAACCAAGTGTGCCAATCCTTCAGCAGTAGGAAGTACAAGCTGCCATCCTTGCCAGCCACCTGAAATGACCCGCACAAGTCAACGTGCACGACAGCCAGTGCCTCCTCGGCGTCCGAGCCCTTGGCGGGGAAGGTGTGCCGCGCCAGCTTTCCTCTGACGCATGAGACACATGGCGGGTCTGCTCCGGTCGACGGCGTGATGTCGAGCCCAGTAGCAACTTCATGCTTCGCCAAGCTCTTGATCGTGTCGACGCCGACATGTGCAAGCCTCGCATGCAAACGGTCGAGAATCGACTTCGTCGCCGAGACGATCGCCCGCAAAGCCACCACCTCGGTCGACGGCGACCGCTTCGAGCAGGGGCGCAGGTCGACCGAGCACCTCCCCGGTCGTAGTGACGAGCAGCATCTCGTTGCCGTCGCTCTGCAGCTACACTCCGCTCTCCTTCAGCTGGCCAAAAGACAGCAGGCTCACCTCTAAGCCTGGAACGTAGAGCATTGGGGATGAGGACCCGCTTCTCTGCCTCCTCTTGCCGAGCGACGGTTCCACGACCCTCGACAGGCTGCAACACCCCATTAAAGCCGCGCACGTGCTTCACAGTGCTGCTCGGCACTACGTCGATGAAGACCGCCTCTGTTTCTATCAGGTGGTGGGAGCAACCACTGTCGAACAGCACCTCCTTCGGATTTGCCTGCACAGCTGCCGCCACCGCTTGAAAGTCCTCGCCAGCCTCTGGCGCCAGCGAGACTGTCCACTCCACCAAGCTGACCATCTAGCACAACGCCTCCCTGTCGCCTCAGCTTTTGCCGGTGGAGTTGTCGTCGTCCTTCATCGACGACGTCCTCTTCAATGTCTCCTTCTCCTTGCGTGGATTTGCATCTCAACAGGGGTGACGACTCGCCGATGGACCGCGACGTCCCTTGTTGTCGTCCTTGTCGCTCTCATCACGTTCGGAGCATTCGTAGGAGAGATCGTCGGGGTCATGGCCGATCCAGCACTCCCGCCGTCGACCACCACCTTCACGGCCCTTACTCCAAGCTGACTTCTTCTCGTCGACGTCCTTCGTCGACCGCCCACCCCCGCTACCACCTCCGCTACCACCTCCGCGCTGCTCCTACTGACGATTCTGCTTCTTCGGTGTAGGGTAACTTGCCTGCGAAAGGAGCTCCGTGGGCTGATCTGCCTCCTGCATTGCCTCATCTTGGAGGATGTAGCTGGTAAGGGAGTCCTTGTAGAGGGACTCACGTGTGCCGGGCACCATTGTCATCCTGTTCATGAGGTTGTAGCTGTGCGGTAGGCCCTTGAGGACATGGGTGATGTAGGACGCCGTAGAGTATTTGGCACCCGCCATCTGCATCTCATACAGGATCCGTCGAGCACGGTTGCAGCAGTCTGTCACCGACTCCTGCTCGCCCATCCGAATGTGTGTCATCTTCTCCTCCAGCTGTCCGATGTACAGGTCGTCCTTTACCTGGTACGTCGACACGATGAAGTGCCATGCTTGATGACCGGCTTCCAGTTGCTCTCGACAGGACCTGAGCACTAGTTGCGCCACCGACGAGCAGAACCTCGAGATGACCATAAGGTAAGCAAGTGAGAAGTAAGAATCTCCCCGCGCAGCTCGACATCTTCCTCAGGCGGAATGGGCACGGTGTCGTTGGCGAAGCCCTTCGGCCCGGTGACCTCCAGCTGGGGTTCAATCGACTCCCTCCAGATGATAAAGTCCAGTCGACCTTGTAGAGGTGTGACGGTGATCCGGTCCGGGAAAAACTTGAATTATCCATACGACGGTGCGATCCCGCCTACCGTCATGTGCGTCGTCGCCGAGAACCCTCCACCTCTTCGTAGGGGAAAGCGATGTCGACCATCGACGTCGGCACGTGAGCTGTCTGTAGCCGCCGTCGATCGCTGAACTCGCGCCTGACTCCTGTCGACGCCACCGTCGACCTTGATCACCCCCCTTTGCTTCGTGCCTTTGCTGCCACTAACTCGTGCACCACCGTCGACCTCGTCATCAACGCCACCTCTATTTCATACCGGTCGAGGGGATCCAGGAAGTGAAAGGTGCTCCATCGCCCACTACGCCCGGATGCCAAACTCGACAACACCAAGGGGACCTTCCCGTACTCGTCATCCTCAATGCGTTTCCGTGCATCAACCAAACGTGCTTCCAAGGTGTCCTCTACCGCGCTAGCCGTTGGCAGGATAGGCGTCATAGTTGCACGTGCTGCCGGTCTACGAACGACATAGTAGGTGCAGAATTCGGCTCCAATCCGAAGGTAATTTGCGGGGCCGTCCACGCTCACCGCACCATGCGGAGAGTCACTCGACAAAGGTAGTGAGCTAGACTATCGGGGTTGCTTGAACTACTGGGAGTGATCGTAGCTATGGTTAGTTCCTTAGCGCTTGCACATTTATGGGAGAAATCGGCAAGAGTTTCCACTAGCAAAGTCGAGATTACAGAATGAATCAACAAGCAATGTCAGTAAATGAGTACATCAGAAACCTAGCAACTCTGCAGCTAGCCTGGTCGACCGCCACCACTGCATGGTCAACCGCCTGTCAGCGTTGCGTAGAGGAGGCGTGCCAGCACTGCAGAAAGGCGACCTTCCAACACTGCAAGTCAACGGCGTGTCAACTCTGCAACAAAACGGCTGTCCACCGTTGCCCCGTAGAAGACAGCAGTGCGCACGCTTGCATGTGCGAGCAAACGATTGGCGCGACTTGCATTGTTGGGCATCCGTCGGCTGTTGTCTGCAACTGACGAGCCACATCGACTTCGGGATACCAGCCCGAAGTCGCCTTCGTCACTGCGACCTCGATGACGTTCGCGCGCCTTCGCAGAACTCGCCAAGCAGGTTACCAGGTCGACCTGGTCGACCACCAAGTGCTCTGGTTGACCACCAGGTGCCTCTGGTCAACCACAACTCCCGTCGAGCTACCTCTGTCAGTTGTTGTCGCCGAGCTCCCCTCGTCGACCGCTGCTCACTTGTCAGGTCTACAGACTGCTCCGTCAACCTCCCAGTCGAACTGCTCCTCCTGATCGACGGCCCACCCGTCGCCTAGCCCAGTCAGCTATAGCTGTTGAGCTCCCTGGTCGACGGCAACACCACAGAGGTCCCCTGCAGCTCGACAAAACCTGTTGAGCAGCTCTCCCACTGTGAACGGTCGGTTGCTTCTCCCGTACATCCGACCAAGTCGTCGTCGTTGCCCAAGCAAGGGCGGGGCCAACACTCCTCTCCCATTAACAGTGCCCACTCGAGTCCCACCTAAGAGCACGTTCGTGTCGTCAGGTAACCAGAGGATTGAACCGACTCGAGAGCTTCAAAACGAGAGCGATTCTAACAGGGATAATGGCCGTTCCTTCGTCCACACGGCCATACATCTGTTATCGTCACGATCGTCTCTGTCACTATATATGGTAACGGCACTTTGAACGACCGAAATGACGGAAAGTCTACTCGACTGAGTGGAATCCTCGGCATTGACGACGTTCAGACGAGATCCGTCAATTGACGGACGCGGCGAACAGGACGACGTAATGTGTACGGAAGACTTGTTAACAGTGGCATAACTGACGGCCAATAGACGGGAATGTGTCGACGCGACGGCTGCTGGAGCTGGCTGGGCAGACTTCGGCGATTGAAGCACGGACTCGATCAAGAGTTTTCTCGAAATTGCTGCTGATGACGCAAACGGAGACGTCAAGTCTTTGTTGATCTCACAATGTTCCGGCAATCAAATCTCAGCCAGATGGTCAATTCTCAGCCAAACAGATAAAGCACCACGCGATCGGCTGCAGACGTTCAGGCTGTCAGGTTTGGCCGCCAGGGAGAATTGATAAAGGTTAAGACGAGCGTTTGAAGAAGAAGCATAAACAAAATTAGGCAACTTTTGATATCGCATGGCGAAGTCTATGATTCTTGCGTAAATTGATCAAAAAATACACAGATCAGATTGCTCTCACACCATTGCATTGCGAAACCAGAATGACAGGAGGAGCCGCAGATCCTTGGGCGTGGAGCTTAAGATTCAAACATGCCTCAAATTCCCAGCTTCTAAAGCAGGTACAGCATTCTAGTGCGGTACAAAACAATCTTGCGTGTTACAGTACAGTAGCTATGGCGAACTCGCACTACATGTTTCGCGCTTGAACCTGTCAAAAGGGGCCTACACAAAATACGGCAGGAAAGCAAGAGCTACGCAGTCATTATGCCAGATTTTACGGTGTGTAGGTGGTGAATATGCAGATGTGACTGTGTCAGAACTATATTGTAGGCTGTAGTGGGGCACTCCTTACGGGGTACAGCATTGTTAGGTTTTGCCTATACAAACCTTGTACAGCCCTCTTTCTTGTCATTCTCGTTTCATACCTTCTGGCATGGCTTCAGAGCAGGTTCCCTAGTGGGAACGTTTTTTTTAGGGCCCACCGTGTTAATTTTTTTTTTACTGCCCTGCCCGAAGCGCGCGTCGCGCCTGCCTTGCCCTAGTGCCGCCCTTAGCGGCCCTGCCCTTTGCGGCCCATCGCGCCCTTCCTGTTCGGCCCGTCGAGGACCGCTCTCGCCGCCCTTAGCGGCCCGCCATGCAGTCGCCGCCCTTAGCGGCCCGCCCTGCCGTCGCTGCCCTTAACGGCCTGCCCGCCTCGTCGTCGCGGCCCTACCTACCCTGCCGCCCGTCGCGGCCCTGCTTTGCCGGCCGTCGCGGCCCTGCCCTGCCGCCCTTCGTCGCGGCCCTGCCCCACCACCCTACGTCGCAGCCCCTGACCTGCAGCCGCCGTCGGGGCCCCTGACCTGCCGCCCCACGTCGCGGCCCCTTACCCTGCAGCAGCCGCCGAGGCCCCGTGGCCTGCAGCAGCCGTCGCCTCTGCTTCCGCCGTAGCGGCCCTGCTACCGCCTTCGAGCCTGCAGCCGCCGGTGCGACCGCCGCCGTCGTCGCCGCTGAGGCCCCACCATCGCGGCCCTGCCCTGCCGCCCTGACGCGGCCCTGCCCTGCCGCCCTGACGCGGCCCTGACCTGCCGCCGAGTCGCGGCCCTGCCCTGCCGCCTTGTCGCGGCCCCTACTCTGCCGGTGCGCCACGGCCCTGCCCCACCAGTCACGGCCTCTACCCTCCCCTCCCGCCACTGATAAGCGCACCGCCGCACCCGCGCCGCCTTGCCGAGCCGCGCCACCCAGCCGAGCCGCGCCACCCTGCCGAGTCGCGCCGCCCTGCCGAGTCGCGCTGCTACTGCTGCTGCTGCTGCTGCTGCTGCTGCTAAGCTACTACTGCTGCTCCTGTTGACATGGCTAGCACTAATGTCCTTACCTTCGATGCTGAGTATGGAGCAGTCGATTTTGAGGTCTGGGTCGATGATCTGCAGCTTTTCCTGCAATGTGACTCTAGGGACGGAGTCTCACTGTTCGACCACACGTCCCGCATCTCTGTTGCACCTGCTGCCGATGCTGACAGTGCACTCCGCTCGCAGTGGACCATGCGCGATGCTGCTGCTCGTCTTGCTGTTTGTAGCCACCTGCCGTCTGCTGAGCGCGCGCACTTTAGCTAGTACAAGACTGCTAAGACTCTGTACGACGATGTTGTTGCGCGCTACTCCTCCCCTGCCACTACTGCCCTTAGTCGCCTCATGCTGCCGTACTTGTTCCCTAACCTAGCCGCTTTTGCCACTGTCGCTGACCTAATTACCCACCTCCGCACTAGTGACACCCACCACCGCGCTACGCTTCCTCCCGAGTTCTGCACCAAGAATCCCCCACCTATGTACATCACTCTCTACTACCTCGTCACCCGGCTCCCTGACTCCCTTCGCTCGGTCAGGGACCACTTCCTCTCCCTTTGCCCCACCACGCTCACCACTGACCTCCTCGAGGAGTGCCTCCTTGCAGCTGAGAAGAGTAGAGTTGCTGTAGGAGCCTCTCGTGGTGACCCTCGTGCCCCTTTCTTTGACGGGTGCTCCCCCGTCCCCCTTTTGCCCTCTATTGCCTCTGCTGCTCCTGTCGACCTCGTTGGCACCGAGTCGGTCGGCGCTGCGCCTGCTCCTAGTGGGAGGCGCCGCAATGGCAGGAGCAAGGGGGGCAAGGGTTCTGGAGGAGACGGAGGGGGCGGCGGTGGTGGCGGTGGAGGCGGCGGAGGGGGTGGGGGTGGAGGTGGGGGTGGTGGCGGGAGTGGGGGCGTCGGTGGCAGTGGTGGAGGTGGAGGCGGCGGCGGCAGCGGCAGTGGGGGTGGCGGCGGCAGTGGTGCTGGTCAGGGTGGCGTTGTGCAGCGGGGAGGCTTTGGTGGTGGCCAGCGCCAGCAGCAGCAGCAGCGTTCTCATGAGACCCTGTCGCCCCAGCAGCTTCGTGAGTGGTACACTGGGCGTGGGAGGTCTGGGGGTGCTGGTCCCTGTGCTTACGTTCTTCGCACCGGCGAGCGCAGTGGGGAGACATGTGGAGGGTCGCACGCTTCGCACCGCTGTTTCGGCCGCCTGACTGACGCCTAGCGTGCACAGTTCCCTGACGCCACTAAGATCCCTCGCTGGGGTGATCTGCTTAAGTCGGGGGTTGCTATCTTTGATCTTGACTATGATGCTATCCTTGCTGCTATGTATGCTGTGTCTATTAGTGATGAGGGTGACTGTTCTCTGTGTGTTCCGCCTGACCCGAGCATTGAGGCTGCTGCTCTAGGTGCTAGTGAGTCTGCTGCTCCAGGTGCTGGTGAGTCTGCTCTCTCAGATACCGCGTCGACTCGGGTCTTACACACTTTCACCCTTGACTCGGGTGCTTCCTGCTCCTTCTTTCGCGAATGCACCACACTCTCGCCGCTCAGTCGGCCTGTGGCAATCTCTCTTGCTGACCCCTCTGGGGGTCCGGTCCTTGCACACTCGTCCACGGTTCTGCCGTGTCAGGCGGTTTTGGCAGGCTCTCTGTCTGGCCTCCACCTCCCCTCGTTCTCCACGAACTTAGTGAGTGGAGCTGACCTTCACGACGCCTGGGTTGACCACTTCACTCCTGGAGGTCAACGTGTGACCCACTGTTCATGCACTCGGACGGGCCGGCACCTGGCCACGTTCTCTAGCCAGCTTGGGTTGAGCCCGTACACCCTGACTACCGGGTCTCCTCCCTTTCCTGCATCTGGTTAGGTAGCTGCATCGTGTTAGGTGTTTGCTGCAGCGTCCCGGTCTGGTCCTGAGTCTGCCCCCTGCTCCTGTCGCCTCCTGTTTCACCAGACTCTTCTCTGTCACCACCGCCTTGGTCACCCCTCCTTGCCTCGTCTCCGAGGCATGGCCTCCCGTGTCCTTGTCAGTGGCCTTCTCCGGTCTCTCCCTACCCGTCCCCTAGGGCCTGCCCCCACCTGCGTTCCTTGCGTCGAGGGGTGGCAAAGCGCCGCTCCTCACTCCTCCGAGTTTCCTCCGACAGAGGCTCCCCTGCAGACTCTTCACATGGACGTGTGGGGCCTAGCCCGCGTCCGTGGACAGGGTCACGAGCACTACTTCCTGCTGGTGGTTGACGACCACTCGCGTTACACCGCAGTCTTCCCCTTGCGCAGCAAGGGTGATGTCACTGAGGTGTTGATCGACTGGATCCGCGCAGCTCGTCTCCACCTCAGGAGGAGCTTCGCCTCGGACCTTGCTGTTCTGCGTCTGCACTCTCACAGAGGTGGAGAGTTCTCCTCCAACCTTCTGCGAGCCTTCTTTCGTGCGGAGGGCATCCGCCAGACGTTCACGCTTCCAGCCTCTCCACAGTAAGATGGGATTGCTGAGCGCCGCATTGGCATGGTCATGGACGTCGCTCGTACGTCCATGATCCATGCGGCTGCTCCCCATTTTCTGTGGCCGTTCGCGGTTCAGTACCCTGCGCATCAGGTCAACCTCCAGCCCCGCGTCTCCATGCCGGAGACCACACCTATGCTGCGGTGGACGGGGAAGGTTGGCGATGCGTCTGCATTCTGTTTCTGGGGATCTCAAGCTCTCGTCCGCGACTTGTACGCAGACAAGTTGTCCTCCCGTGCTGTTCCCTGCGTCTTCCTTGGCTTCCCCGCTAACGCGCCTGGTTGGCAGTTTTACCACCCCACCTCGCGCCATGTTATGTCTCCTTAGGACATCACCATTGACGAGTCGGTTCCTTACTATCGTCTCTCCCCCTACCGCACTGCCTCCCTTCCCCCCCCTGCCGCTCTTCCTCGCGCCAGGTCCTCCTCCGGTAGACCCCCTTCCCCCTTAGGGTCCTGCCCCCTCAGGTGTGTCCCAGGTAGACGCAGTCTTGCCTGTCGAGGTAGCTGTTGACTCTGGTGCGGCTAGGGGTGCTGAGCCTGCGGGTGCCGGGTCTGGGGGTGCTGAGCCTAAGCGTGCGGAGCCTGGGGGTGCTGAGTCTGGGGGTGCTGAGCTTGGGGGTGCTGAGCCTGGGGGTGCTAAGCCTAAGGTTGCTGAGTTTGGGGGTGCAGAGAGCGAGGGTGCTGAGCCTGCGGGTGTGGAGTCTGAAGGTGCTGAGCCTGGAGGTCCTTCGGGTGCTTCGTCCCGGCAGGAGCCACTCTCTCTACAGGAGCTGCGCGAGTGGTTTGCTCGGCGCTAGAGTCGTGCTGCTGAAGCTGGTGGTGCTACGGGCGCTAGAGGTCCTACTGCTGCTGGAGCTGCTGGGGGACCTGGAGCCACTGGTCCTGGAGGTGCTCGTACTGCAGGTACTGGAGCTGCTGGGCGTGGTGGTGCTACTAGAGCTGGAGCTACCGGAGGTGCTGGAGCTGGCAGTGCTGCTGGAGGTACTGGAGCTGGCACTACTAGAGCTGCTGGCGCTTCTGTTGGTCCTGCTGGAGCTGGAGCTGCTGGAGGTGCTGAAGCTGGAGGTGCTACTCGAGCCGGTGCTCCTTGGGGTGCTGGAGTTGGCGCTACTGGAGTTGCTGGAGGTGCTGCTGGAGCTGGTGGTCCTGCTGGAGTTGGCGCTGACGCTGAGGGTGCTGGTGCTGTCCCTGCTCGTTCCACTCCTTCATCAGGTTCTTGGTCTCCCGCCTTCTAGTGGTCCTGCTCCTTCCTTAGAGTCTCTACTGCCTGTCCAGCCGCAGTCGCAGTCACAGTTACAGCTACAGCCCACCTCCCCACTGCCTGCTCCTTCTCTTTACACTGGTCCGACCAGAGGTCTTGCTGAGCGTCGTGCGCCTGCGTCTCGTCATGCATCGCCTATTCGTGCTACTCGCATTGGTCGTCATGGTTCGCGTCAGCGTCCTCCTCCTGTCCCCGTCACGCACCAGATGGCACTGCGTCCTTCCACTGCTCCCCAGCGTGTCCCTTTGCTGTCTCCTCCTGCGTCCTCCCTTCCTGTCGGATCGGACCCGGAGTCTGACTCCCTTCGTGTTGCTAGTCCTACTGTCACGCGTCTCCTGGCCAGTGTGGTCACTGACCCTTCCTTTTAGTCTACAGTTGCGTCTGCTCTTGTTGCTGAGCTTGTCGACTTTGCTGCTCGCTGCCGTCCAGACTACGCCGCTAGTCTTGTTGCTGAGTCTGAGCCTGTCTGTCCTCCGTCCGTCAGGGGTGAGTGTGCCCTTAGCACGGACGTCCTTGAGGACAGGCAGAAGGAGTTCCAGTGCTTTGCTCCTGCTTTACCTCATCTCGTGTCCATGCTGATTGCCCCTGAGGGAGACCCGGATGCACCAGACATACCGACCCCGCGCTCTTATGCAGAGGCGATAGAGGGTCCCTACTCCTCTCAGTGGCAGATAGCCATGGACACAGAGATGGCTTCCTGGAAGTCCGCAGGCACCTACGTCAACGAGGTCCCCCCACCTGGGGCGAACATTGTCGATGGCATGTGGATTTTCAGGGTGAAGCGGCCGCCGGGTTCTCCGCCTGTCTTCAAGGCACGTTACGTGGCTCGAGGCTTCAGTCAGTGGCAGGGAGTTGACTACTTTCATACCTTCTCTCCCACCCCGAAGATGACCACTCTTTGGGTGCTGCTGCACATAGCCGCTCAGCGCAACTACGAGCTTCACTCTCTTGACTTCAGCACAGCTTTCCTGCAGGGCAGCCTGCACGAGGAGATCTAGCTGCGCCGCCTACCTGGCTTCACTGGGTCTTTTCCTCCTGGTACCCATTGGAGCCTCCGGCGGCCAGTCTACGGTCTCCGCCAGGCGCCCCGTGAGTGGCACGACACACCGAGGACTACACTTGCGGCTCTTGGGTTTGCTCCTTCTACAGCCGACCCGTCGCTGTTTCTCCGCACCGACACCACTCTGCTGCCGTTCTACATCCTTGTGTACGTCGGCGACTTGGTCTTTGCTACTGATGACACTGAGGGACTCGCCCACATGAAGTCGGAGTTGCAGAAGAGACACACGTGCACAGACGTGGCTGAACTGCGCAGCTATCTTGGCTTGCAGATCACCCGGGACAGAGCACGGCGCACCATTACCTTGATTGAGTCACACATGGTGCAGCAGGTCCTTCAGGGCTTCAACTTCACGTACTCCTCGCCTCAGGCCACTCCTCTGTCTACTCGCCACTGGCTCTCAGCTCTTCCTTCGGATGAGTCCGTAGAGCCGAGTGGCCCGTACCCAGAGCTTGTGGGCTGCCTCATGTAATTGATGACCTGCACTCGACCTGACCTGGCATACCCTCTTAGCATCTTGGCACGCTATGTAGCTCCTGGGAGACACCGACCAGAGCACATGGATGCAGCTAAGAGGGTGTTGCGCTACCTGTGCAGTACTTCGGGCATGGGGCTCGTGCTTGGAGGACGGGCTCGAGTTGTCCTCACTGGTCACACATGTTGGGCTGAACATGCCCTTTGGATCTTTGCCAGGCTAAACTCTAAGTAGGAAGTTGTAATAGCGGAAGCGTTTAAATGATAATTTCTTGAACCACCTTGCGCTGGTATGTGAGGGCAAAGTAGATTGATTAAAGCAAAGAGATATAAGGCTTTTATATGAGTACAAGGTATATGAAGAGATACAACTAATAAATGTTTTACTGTTGCTGTTGCGGTTCGATACAGTGACGACTCGGGCAACTGCTTTATAATGAGTCTGTTATTTGTCCTTGCTGTTGCGCTGTACTTGTCAGGTCCAAGGTCGCTGACCTTTGACTTTAGCGTAACCTCCAGCGGTTTCTTCACTTGTCAACCTCCGATGGTTGACTCGCCGATGCTTTGTTGTGCTTCGCTTCGTTTATGACTTAGTGTTTCGACACAACAGAAGCGCTTAAGTCACTTGTTTCCAACACTCCCCTTCGCTTCTGGAGTGTCGCTGCTGGTGACGTGGCCTTGTCCAGTTAGCAGCATGCAGTACTCGAACTTCTTTCCGAGCTTCTTAATCAAGTAATCAGCTGCCATCTCAGACGTGGGGCAGTAGGACAGCTCGAGTCTCCCCTTCTCGATCTCGTCCTTCACGAAGAAATATCTCAGGGCGATGTGCTTCGTTGTGTTCGTGAATCCGTTCTTGTTGGCTATGCGGATTGCAGACTGGTTGTCGCAGAATAAAGAGAAGCTGGGTAACTGGGCCAGCTTCGCTTCTTCCAGCATTTCGCGAAGGTACAGTCCTTTCTTGGTGGCTGGTCAGAGTGCAATGTATTCTGACTCAGTTGAGGAGAGAGCAATTAGTTCATGCTTGCTCGACTGCCACGAGATAGGTCAGATAGGCTCGAGTCGGTAGATGTAGCCGGTGCGCAAGCGCCTGTTGTTAGAGTCGCCGACTTGATCAGCGTCGACATAGGCGATTAACTTCGGTGTTGTAGTTCCGGTCTTGTGGTAGGTTAGGCTAATCGTCAGGGTGCTGACGAGGTAGTGAAGAGCATGGTCGAGCTCCGCCATGTGTTCCGCTTCAGGTTTCTTGAGGTAGGTGGCGAGTTGACTAGCAGAGTATGATAGATCCGGACGACAGGTAACGGCTGCGAAGAGGAGGCATCCCAGCTTTCTCTGGTAGTTGCGTATGCCTGCGGGCTTGAGAGAAGCGGAGCCTTCCTTGTGACTTCCGGTGGTGTAACAGTATGGCGTGGAGATGGCGGTCGGCGTGAGTCCGAAGCGTTTGGCGATGGTGTCGGCGTATTTTGCGGCACTGAGGAAGATTGTGCTTTCCTCTTCTTGAATATTGAGGCTGAGGTACTGCGTGACGGTCGATGACACTGTGAGATTAAGATCCTGCTGCAGCTCCCCTTTGAACCAGGTTGTGACATTGTCGGTCGAGCCGATGTAGAGGAGGTCGTCTATGTAGACGATGACTAGGATGTAGTCGTTGCCTTTCGTGAGTCGGTACATGCCCTGGTCATGCGGTAGTTGGCGGAATCCGATACGGGTGAGTTGAGCGTGTAGATACTGCTGCCACAGTCTCGGAGCCTGCTTAATGCCATATAGAGATTACTCTCAAAGTAGTTGGCAGACTTGGTTCGGATCTCCGTTGGAGCCGTGTGGTAGCTCGACAAAGATCTAATCGTCAACAGGTGCATAGAGAAAAGCATTGGCGACGTCGATTTGCCGTAGTTTCTTCTTCTTCATGGTGGCGATCGCGAGGAGAATTCGTAGCAAAGTGTGTCGCCTGACTGGTGTGAACGTCTCGGTGAAATCGCGTCCATGCTCTTGGTCGAAACCGCGTACGACCCAGCGCGCTTTAAACTTGTCGATGGTGCCGTCTGCCTTTGTTTTCACACGGAAGACCCATTTTCCGGTGAGTACCGTTTTGTTGCGTGCCACGCCGATGGGAACGATTTTCCAAGTGTTTCATTCTTCCAGCGCTTTCAGCTCCCTATCCATGGCTTCACGCCATTTTTCCCTATGCTCCCCCACTAGAGCCTGCTGAAATGTGGCTGGCTCCTTAGGAATTGCCGTGCCGTGAACTGCGGTGACGAGGCCAAGTATCTGAAGTCCGCTCTGTGTGTAGCGGGGAAGAGATGTGTCCTCGGAATAGACTGCTTCGTCTCCCGTTTCAGGATCAGGTACGAAGTTGGGTCCTACACGTTCTGCTTCGTTGGTATTGACTCTTGCCGATGTAACGTAACCGTTGTCAGCGAAGTGGTAGTAAACTTTGGCGTTGATGCTTTCGCGAGGATTTTCGTCGGCCATCGGTACGTCAACTGAACAGTAGGGAAGAGGTCCGGCTTCCTCCGAGGCTCTGTCTACGTTCTGGTCATCCCAGTCAGCTTCATCCTCTGCCGAGGCGAAGGCTCGGGTGCCAAGAAATCCGCCCGAGAGTTCTGGGTTTCCTTCTTCCACGTTGGCAAGGTATGTCCAAAGAGTGAGGTTTTCGTAGAAGATGACATCACGTGCTGCCACTGTTTCCTTTGTGTTGATGTCGAAAATCTTCCATGCGTTGTAATGTTTTTCGACGCCCAGGTGTAGCCCCCACTGTGCGCGTTGGGAGAATCGGCCTGCTCGTGCAGATGGGGGTCGGTACTGTACCATGCATCCAGAAACTCGCAACATTTTTGTGTTGCCCAACTTTCCTGTCCACAGAAAATGCGGTGATGCGTTGTTTGGGAGCGATGATGACGAGAGCAAGTTGTGCAGCATCACGGCGTGGTCCATTGCTTCGGGCCACTGGTGGTTGGGTAGCCGCATGCCACATAGCAGCTTGCGCATGGTGTTTCGAAGGGTCATGTTCATCTTTTCTGCTACGCCCTGTTGTTGATGGGCGTAGGGAAGGGAAATGCGTCGCTTGATTCCTCTCTCTGCCAAGTACTGCTTGAACCTTTGTGACGCGTATTCTCCTCCCCCATCAGATTGGAAGCTCTTTAGCTTCACGCCTGCTTCCCGTTCTGCTATTGGAAGCCATGCGACGAAGGCTTCGAAGGCCATGTCGCGGCTTGGAAGATTGAGGTGCTAGACATATCGTGTGGCGGCACCGATGAACGTGATGATATAATTGTATGCTCCTTGCCCAGTTTCACGGTTGTACAGGATGTCGCTGTACACTTTCTCCAGAGGTGCGTATGCTAGTGCGCTCGGGATATGATGAGACGAATGGCTGATGTTTTAAGTCAGCTTCGGGGCAGGTGAAGCACGTTCCACGGACTCGCTAGAGTTCTCTGTTGTCGGTTAAGAGTAGTGAATCCTTGTCGAGCACACCTGCTCTTATCGTGTTGTTTAACGTCGTGTTGCTTGGATGTCCCATTCTTGCGTCCCAGGTTCATTCAGTGGCGCGATGTCCGGGTGAGCGTCTGTACAGGTCGGAGTTGGAGTTGAAGCCTGCGGTGAAGTTTGCGCTTCGATAGACTTCCCATGGAGTTGGATCTGGCTGCTGCGTGGGAGTCGGTGGTGTGTTTTCGACGAAGACTGGTGTTGTTGAAGGGCTAGCAATTGGTGCCGATGTTGTCTCTGCTGCTGCCGATGTTGTTTTTGCTGATGCCGAAGTTGTCTGTGCTGCTGCCGATGATGTCTCTGCTACTACCGATGTTGTCTCTGCTGCTGCCGATGTTGTCTCTGCTGTTGCTGATGTTGTCTCTGCTGCTGCCGATTGAATTGCTGCTAATGCTCTTGTTCTTTCTCTTTCAGGTATGGTGTGTGAATACTAGAAGCCGCCGGGACTGAAATCAGGGTCAAGGTCCGGTGGATGTGTCCAAGAGGTGAAGGTCACGATTCCATCGCTGTCGGCGGTGCCTAAGTCTGGAACGAAGTCAAGAACGAAGACATTGTTCTTCAACACAACTTTTCCGATGTAGAGTCCGCCTCTCCCGTGGTACAACTTAAACTCCTGGGTGTTGCTGTCTGCTTCGAGGTGAATCCCTTTCGCCGTCATTTGACTGATACTCAGTAGGTTGTAGCCGAGTCCCTTCGCGATTAAGACTTTTGACATCTGGAGTATTACGTTTGTTCCTCTTGATTGAAGTTGAACAACTCTTTGTCGTCGTGTGCGCAGATATCTGATTATTGGCGGCGGTGATGACGACTTCGCGCTGGAGTTGATGTTCGCGTTGAACGAAGCGACCTGAGGAGCACATATGTTGTCTGAAGTAGCTGTCCAAGAACCAAGTGTCCTTCCCGGACGGCTCGCTTTGGGCAATGGCTGCGTATGTTGGGTTTGGATCCAGTGCTTCACGACGAGGAGTGCTCTTATTTAGCAGTTCTTCTGGTGAGTAGTGCGGTGGTGATTCGGTGATGCAGGAATCTGACAGTCTCGCCATGCAGCTTACGATGTTTCTTGCTCCTTGTGCAGGTTGTGTCGGTGATGTAGTTGAAGACTGCGTCTGACTCGTGGGGTGCGCCTGTGTGGATGCTACTTGGCTGCTTGAAGGACGAAGTTGACGTTGCAGCGCTGTTGGTTGCTGTCAATTCGGACAGTGTGTGCGAGGGTGTCCTGATGTCTTGCAAAGATGACAAAGCGGAGGTACGGGTTTTTGTTGATGCCGGTTTTTGTTGTTTTTGTAGCGCCGTTGAGTTTGGAATGCAAATTCGGGTACTGACGTTTTCTTCTGGTGTCGCTCCTCGTGCAGGTCCATGTCTTGTTGCTTGGCGTGTATTTTGTCGCAGAGTGCTGCTTCAGAGATTTTTCCATGAGCTCGGAGTATGGCGAGGGTGGAGCGCCAGTGCGGACCAAGACCAGAGATGACAACTGTGACGAAGGCTTCTTCAGATATCGATCCTCTGCATCGAAGGAGTTTGTCGCGCAATTTGCGACAGCGGCTGATATACACCATTCCCTTATCACCCGGTTTCATTTCGAGTGTTGTCAGCTGCGCCATTAATCGGCTTTGGTTGACGCTGTCTGTTGCTTGATGCAGGTTCTTCAGGTGGTTGTACGCGAGCTCGGCAGAGTTGCCGTATCCCCGATAAGACCGAATGTTCTGCTGTTGGTTTGGAGTTATGTTCCTCAGCAGAATTGTGTAAGCCATTATTGACTAATGCGTGTACTGCTGCTTGTCGTATTGCATTCCGTGCGTTGGGTATGGCAGGGACCCGTTGAAGAATCCAAGTATCTGCGCGCCTTCCATCATCAGCTCGAACTCGAATGACCAGGTAGAGAAATCCTTCCCGTCGAAAGGTGTTGATGTTTGAAGTTTCAGGACGTGCGCGAACTGCGACTGAACCTGAAGTGCATCCTATGTCTTTTCTTGTCCAGGTGAAGGGTGCTGACGCGGCATGAAGCTTATGGAGCCGCGCCAGGGCTCGTACGGAGCAAAGGTAGGCTGCTGTTGGTTTCCGCGTGCATAGGATGAACCGTCGAGGCTCATGGGCATAACGTCGTTGTTGTTGTTGCTGATGTTTGACTGCGCAGGTGCCGCTTGCTGGTGTTGTTCATAGAAGGACATGAAGGAGAAGAACTTCTCCATCATGCTTGGGTCGAAGCCCGCGGCTTGATTTGCGGGAGTTTCAGTAGACCCAGCTGCTGACCTTGTCGCCATGCCCTCCTCTGTCTGTAGGCCAGAGGCAGGAGATGGAGTAGGAGTAGAACCGGGAGAGCCGTTAGAGGAGCTTCTCTCCTTCTGCATTGTCATGCCTTCTGATGTTGTAGGTGTCTTGGAAGTAGTTGAGTTTGCCCTGATAGCTCTCATACCATGTTGGGCTGAAAAGGCCCTTTGGATCTTTGCAAGGCTAAACTCTGAATAGGAAGTTGTAATAGCGGAAGCGTTTAAATGATAAGTCCTTGAACTGAGAAGAAACGAGGAATGAATTAACTATGAAACAGTTGGGTACAAGTACTAACCCTAATTGGGTTGTACCTCTTATGGGCTAACACAAATGTATAAGCTATAATGTTCTAACACACCCCCATAGGCAAAGTGGGGGAGAACAAGGGGTCACAAGACCAGTCAAGCAAAGCGAAGCAAAGCAAGCTCAGGGTGGATCACAAAGTCACCACACATTCCGAGCACAAGTTCAAGGCCATAAGGCCAGTTAACATGCAGGAGTACATATATATAAAGAGGCTAGACAAGCAAGAGCAGGTGTATATATATATGTAACAGTACAAGCAAGGTCAAGAGGTGAGCAAGTGAGGCAAGGCAGTTACAAGACCCAGCTGAGTACAGAAGCGCTGATGATCACAAGGCGCAAGCGCCTTGGTGAAGATATCAGTAGTGTTGGCCTCAGAGGCCACGTACGCAAGACGCAACTGACCACCCTGCTGTAGCTCACGAGCAAGGAAGTAGCGAAGAGCAATGTGCTTCGTTCTGTGCTCCACTCTCTGCTCCCGACACAAGGCCAGCATGGCCTTGTTGTCTACGTACAACACTGGAGGAGAACGAGGCGGCTCTCCGAGGTCAGTCAGTAGGTAGGTGAGCCAGCGAAGCTCCTGTGCAGCCATGGCTCCTGCGTAGATCTCAGCCTCACAACTAGAGCCGAGAACAGAAGACGAGCGAGTAGCCCACCACAAAACAGAGCCGAAACCAAGGCTGAAGGTGTAACCCTGTGACGACCGCTGCGTAGCCTGGTCGTCAACCCAAGAAGCGTCTGCATGCCCAGTGAGGACCACTGGGCTCTGCCCTCCAAGCACAAGCCCCATGCCCGACGTACTGCACAAGTAGCGCAACACCCTCTTCGGTGCAGCCATGTGCTCCGGTCTGTGTCTCCCAGGAGCAACATAGCGTGCAAGAATGCTAAGAGGGTATGCAAGGTCAGGTCGTGTGTAGGTCATCAGGTACATGAGGCAGCCAACAAGCTCTGGGTACGGGCCACTCGACTCTACGGACTCATCCGAAGGCAGAGCTGAGAGCGAGTGGCGAATAGGCAGAGGAGTGGCCTGAGGCGAGGAGTACGTGAAGCCGAAGCGCTGAAGGACCTGCTGCACCATGTGTGACTGAGTCAGGGTAATGGTGCGGTGTGCTCTATCCCGGGTGATCTGCAAGCCAAGGTAGCTGCGCAGTTCACCCAGGTCTGTGCACGTGTGTCTCTTCTGCAGCTCCGACTTCACGTGGGCGAGTCCAGCAGTGTCAGCAGTGGCAAAGACCAAGTCGTCGACGTACACGAGGATGTAGAACGGCGGCAAAGAAGTGTCGGTGCGCAGAAACAGCGACGGGTCGGCAGTAGAGGGAGCAAACCCAAGAGCCGCAAGTGTAGTCCTCAGTGTGTCGTGCCACTTACGCGGTGCCTGGCGGAGACCATAGACTGGCCGCCGGAGGCTCCACTGGGTGCCAGGAGGAAAAGACCCAGTGAAGCCAGGTGGGCGACGCAGCCAGATCTTCTCGTGCAAGCTGCCCTGCAAGAAAGCCGTGCTGAAGTCAAGAGAGTGCAGCTCGTAGTCGCGGATAGCAGCTATGTGCAGCAGTACCCGAAGAGTGGTCATCTTTGGGGTGGGAGAGAAGGTCTGAAAGTAGTCAACTCCCTGCCGCTGACTGAAGCCACGAGCCACGTAACGTGCCTCGAAGACAGGCGGAGAACCCGGCGGGTGCTTCACCCTGAAAATCCACATGCCACTGACGATGTTCACCCCAGGCGGGGGAACCTCGTCAGCATAGGTGCCTGTGGACTTCCAGGAAGCCATCTCTGTGTCCATAGCTGCCTGCCACTGAGAGGAGTAGGGACCCTCTATCGCCTCCGTGTAAGAGCGCGGAGTCGGGATTTCAAGTGCATCCGGGTCTCCCTAAGGGGTAAGCAGTACGGACACGAGATGAGGTGAAGCAGCAGCCAAACACTGGAACTCCTTCTGCCTGTCCTGAAGGACGTCCGTACTAAGGGCACACTCACTCAGACTCAGCAACAAGACTAGCAGCGTAGTCTAGACGACAGCGAGCAGCAAAGTCAACGAGCTCAGCAACTAGGGCAGACACAGCAGTGGACTCAAAGGAAGGGTCAGTGACGACAGTAGCAAGGAGACGCGTGAGAGTAGGACTGGCAGCACGAAGAGAGTCCGACTTCGGGTCGGGAACAGCAGGAAGAGAGTACTCAGGAGGAGAAAGCAAAGGGGCACGCAGAGGAGCAGTGGAGGGACGCAGAGACATCCAGTGTGTGCCAGGGACAGGAGGAGGATGCTGACGCGAACCACGACCACTAGTGTGAGCAGCACGGACAGGCGACGCAGGGCAAGACGCAGGCTCACGACGCTCAGCAAGACCTCCAATAGGACCGGTGTAGGGAGAAGGAGGAGACAGTGGGGAGGCCGGCGGTAACTGTAACTGTGACAGGAGAGGCTGTGGACACTCTAAGGGAGGAGGAGGACGAGTAGAAGAAGGGAGACCAAGAACCTGCTGAAGGAGCGGAACGAAGTACGGCCGAGGCCGCGCGGCGACTTCAAACACAGCAAGGACTACACCAGTACCCACAACGGCAGCACCAGCACCAGTAGCAACTCTAGCTCCAGTACCTCCAGCAACACCAGTAGTACCCCCAGCAGGACCGCCTTTAGGACCGACAGTAGGAGCCTCCGCGCCAACACCCGCAGCTCCAGAAGTACCCGCAGGCCCAGCAGCTCCAGTACTCCCAGTACGAGCACCTCCGAGACCCGTGGCACCAGCTCCCTCAGCAGCAACAGAACCTCCAGCACCCGCAACACCTCCAGCTCTAGCAGCTCGCCTTCAGCGCCGGGCAAACCACTCATGCAGCTCCTGTGGAGAGAGTGGCTCTCGGCACGACGAAGCACCCGGAGAACTGCCAGGCACAGCACCAGCAGGCCCAGCTCCCTCAGGCTCCGCACCCCCAGGCTCAGTACCTCCACGCGTAGCACCCCCAGGCTCAGCACCCCCAAGCTCAGCACCCCCAGGCGTAGCACCCCCAGGCTCAGCACCCCAAGACTCAGCACCCCCAGTAGTAGCACCCTCAGGCTCAGCACCCCCAGGCGTAGCACCCACACGCTCAGCACCCCCAGAGTCAGCACCCCCAGGCTCAGCACCCTCAGCAGCACCAGAGTCACCAGTAACCTTGACAAGCTCGACTGCGTCTACCTGGGACACACCTGAAGGGGCATGACCCTGAGGGGGGAGGGGGTCTACCGAGGGGGGACCTGGCACAAGGAAGAGCGGTGGCGGGGGGAGGGACGGAGTGCGGTGGGGGAAGAGGCGGTAGTAGGGGACCGACTCGTCAAACGTGACGTCCTGGGAGGACAGAACACGACGAGAGGTGGGGTGGTAGAACTGCCACCCTGGCGCGTCAGGGGGGAAGCCAAGGAAGACGCAAGGTAGAGTCGAGTGGCCCGTACCCAGAGCTTGTTGGCTGCCTCATGTACCTGATGACCTACACATGACCTGACCTTGCATACCCTCTTAGCATTCTTGCACGCTATGTTGCTCCTGGGAGACACAGACCGGAGCACATGGCTGCAGCGAAGAGGGTGTTGCGCTACTTGTGCAGTACGTCGGGCATGGGGCTAGTGCTTGGAGGGCAGAGTCCAGTGGTCCTCACTGGGCACGCAGACGCTTCTTGGGCTGACGACTAGGCTACACAGCGGTCGTCACAGGGTTACGCCTTCAGCCTTGGTTCCGGCTCTGTTTCGTGGAGGGCTACTCGCTCGTCTTCCGTTCTCGGCTCCAGTTGTGAGGATGAGATCTACGCAGGAGCCATGGCTGCTCAGGAGCTTCGCTGGCTCACCTACCTGCTGACTGACCTCGGAGAGCCGCCTCGTTCTCCTCCAGTGCTGTACGTAGACAACAAGGCCATGCTGGCCTTGTGTCGGGAGCAGCGCCTGGAGCACAGAACGAAGCACATTGCTCTCCGCTACTTTCTTGCTCGTGAGCTGCAGCAGCGTGGTCAGTTGCGACTTGTGTACGTGGCTTCTGAGGCCAACATTACTGATATCTTCACTAAGGCACTTGCGCCTTGTGATCATCAGCACTTCTGTACTCAGCTTGGTCTTGTGCCTGCCTTGCCTCACTTGCTCACTTCTTGACCTTGCTTGTACTGTCACATATATATACTCCTGCACTTGTTTGTTTACCTTTTATATATATATGTGTGCTCCTGCATGTGAACTGGCCTTCTGGCCTTGAACTTGTGCTCGGAATGTGTGGTGACTTTGTGATCCACCCTGAGCTTTGCTTTGTTCTGCTTGACTGGTCTTGTGACCCCTTGTTCTCCCCCACTTTGCCTATGGGGGTGTGTCAAATCATAATGTTCTGTAGGCTGTAGTGGGGTAGCCTATATGGGTTACACATTTCTAGGGTTGCATATTTGTACCACTTTCCATTCCTCAGTGCATTCATTCTCGTTTCAATTCTCACATATTCCGCTCTGGACATGTCCCAATCGTACATGTCCCAATCGATTCCACCGCTGCAAACTGAACTAAATCAGAGACGCAAAAATTTTGACAATGTTTGAAACTATGGTGTAATTCGGTGTAATAAGATGTAGTGCGGTGGAATCAATTGGGACATCTACGATTGGGACATGTCGCGGAGCGGAATGTACCCTTAGTGTTTCGACACAACACAAGCGCTTAAGTCACTTGATTCCAACAACGCAGACGCTTCTTGGATTGACGACTTGACTACGCAGCGGTCGTCACAGGGTTACACCTTCAGCCTTGGTTCCGGCTCTGTTTCGTGGCGGTCTACCCGCTCGTCTTTCGTTCTCAGCTCCAGTTGTTAGGCTGAGATCTACGCTGGAGCCATGGCTGCACAGGAGTTATGTTGGCTTACCTACATGTCACTCCGAAATTGATGTCGAGCACGATCTAGGGTCAGATGATGTCAGCACCTCCAGCGGTTTTGTCCAGACTCGCCGAGCCATTTGTCGTAGTGCGCTGAAGGCTCCTGGGCAGGGATGAAAAAATGCAGCTGTCTCTCCCACCCCTTCACTGTTGATGCCGCCTTCTTCAGTTCGTCGTTCGTACCCCTTGAAAACTCCGTGTAGTTCTCGCGGTGTTGCCCCACGTAATTGTTGCGCGCGTTTAACCGAATGCCGCATTCTCCTCGAAAATTGTCGGCGCTCCTCGCCGTAAAACCGGTAAGTCCCCACGTAAAAACTCCAAAATAGTCGCTCGAATCAAACCCCGGAAATCCGCAGTTGCAGTTCGCCTCCGAAAATCTCGGACGTGCTATAGCCGCCCACTCGGTCACCATCAGTTTCCGTCGGTTACCCGACCCCAGCATGTGGGTTCAATCGAGAACCGGGGACTGCCCTGGGTTATTCCGAGACCGAATTTCACCGAACCTAGTGGCATCAACACCGTTGACCTCGTCGTCGAAACTGCTCCCGCCGATGCTGTTTAACAAAAACCCACGTTGCTCCCACCAGCGCTTTGCAGATGTTTCACCACATCGCTCGTCACCGGTCGATAAGTTCCCGAAGCTACGACTGCTCCCACACTCCCTTTTTTTTGAAGAATTTCCCGAGGTGTGCGTTTAAACACCGGGGGTCCTAGGCATCCTTGCCGCTGTGTTTCTTGCCAGGCAACTTCGGAAAGTGCCCTTCAGGCGAAGTCCCCCAACGACTCAACCGCACTCCAATAAGCGAAGAAATACCCGCAGCTTCATATTTTTTGGTTGTTTCACCCCCCGACAATTCCGCTTCCTGCCGTTCACCCAGCGTCCGCTTTTTTCGGATAAGGTATGGTCGGTGTTGCCCGCGCGAACCCAGCCCGGTGGAGGGGCAAAAACTTGTGAAAGTTAGAAGAGAGAAGAGGGCTGCACTAGCAAGAATGAGGATACAAATAGCAAACCCTAGAAGGGTTGTACTCGCTATAGAGCACCCCACTACAGGCTAGAGCATAAGATAATATTCTAACACACCCCCATAGCCAAAGTGGGGTGTAATCAGCAGAGCAAGCAAAGCAGTACAAGCTCAGGGTGGATCACAATGTCACCACACATTCTGAGCACAAGTTCAAGAAGCAATAGTTTAAAGTTCACAATCATGAGCAAAGCTAGTGGTAGTCACAACGGGCAAGTGAGGAGGAGGAGAGAGAGTGAGAGGAGAGGAGATAGGAGGCGACGGCTGAAGCTGCAGACACACGGGCAACAAGAGGCACACTGGCACAGCGGCTACCGGAACAACGCTCCGGAATACTGGAGTAACTGGCCCCGCGGCTTAAGCAGCGGCAGACGAGCAACGGACCCACGGGCGGCTGGCACAGCTGGCTACGACTGGGCTACCGGAGCAACTCCCCGGACTACAGGTGCTGCTGGCGACACGACGGCAACCTCAATTCAGCTTCCCCAAACTATCCCACTCCCCCTGGCACACACCCGCTGCTACACCGCTAGCTCCACTCCCTCTTCACCCCCCCTTAGTACCACTCCACCGGCTCCAACACGTCCACCCCCCCCTCAGCGACAGCTGCAGCACAGGGAGACGGAGGAGGAGGAGGAGCAGGGAACGGCACACAGTGAGGTCACCCCCATACCCCTCACCCCCAAACCCTAATTCAGGAGAATGGGGAGTAGGAGGGGTGGGGCGCCAGTAGAAGCACTGGGGGACAGCGGGGAGGGCAAGGGCAGCGAGGAACGGGCCCACCACGGGCCTGGTACAGACGCCCGAGCCGCGCGCAGGCGGCCCGAGCCGCGCGCGGGCCTGGCGCCGTCCGTACAGGCCGCGCGCGGGCCTGGCGCCGCCCGTACGGGTCGCGCGTGGGCCTGGCGCAGCCCGTACGGGCCGCGCGCAGGCCACGACGGGCGACAGGGGGCGACGCGCGGGTCCCCGTCGCCCGTCGCGGCGCCTCCATAGGGCGACGCGCCGAACGACGGGGCAGCAGCCCGCCGCGCGCCTCGGGGCGCACAGCGGGCAGAGAACCGCCGCGCGCCTCGGGGCGCACGGCGGGCAGAAAACCGCCGCGCGCCTCGGGGCGCACGGCGGGAAGAAGAAAAAACTGCCGCACGCCACGGGGCGTGCGGCTCAGAGAGTAGTAGCAGTAGTTGCAGCGGAAGCAAGGAGGTGGTAAGCCCACCCACAGGATCGATCCAAGGGGATCGACCTGCTCTGATACCATGTGAAAGTTAGAAGAGAAAAGAGGGCTGCACTAGCAAGAATGAGGATACAAATAGCAAACCCTAGAAGGGTTGTACTCGCTATAGACCACCCCACTACAGGCTAGAGCATAAGATAACATTCTGACAAAACTATCGGAGTCGGGGACCCTTAATTAAAAGGAACAGTCGCCCAACCGTTTTGCAGCCCACCGCGACCGTCACGCCACTAAACTCCACAGCATCCCGCTCCCCGCTTTGCCGCTGCGTCCTCACCTCGTGTAGATGCCCGGGTCAGGAGAAACCAGCGAACTGCACCATTGTTGTCATGCGGCGCCCCGATTTTTCGCGTACTGTTTCACCCAGTCCGCTTTTGTCGGAGTAGAACAGTGCCGCAACTCCCCTTTTTTTGTTTTTTCTGTACAGCTGTTCAGCGAGCACCAATCCAAGTACCTTTAACCAGCACAGGGTAGGCCTGTGTTCACCCCCATTATTCGGCCAAGTAAGTTGACTGCATGAGTCAGAACCAGAAACTTGGTGGGGATGGTGAGGTTCGGGCGACGGAAGGTCACAGGTTGTTCACACCGGCTTTTAACCTGCCCTTCACGCCGTTCTTCAACCCCCGCTTAGCCGTCGAGTAGTTTCTTCTCGTGTGTCCCGGCGGCCTGTACCACTCTCCTCCGTAATTGTCGGCGTGGTACCTTGAACACCGTTTAATCGTGGGCTGTTGAGGTTGTCCCTGAAAATGACTTCCTTACAGGGAATCCACTCTCGAAATTGCCGGCCAGTAGTCAACAGTATCAGGCACGCAGCGTCATCCGAGTGTCCTTCGGGGTGTATGGGCCCGAATTGCCCTCGCCGCCTGCGTCCCACTCCTCCTGAGTGCGATTTAGCCACTCCGTTTTCTGTTGCAACCCGTAAGTGTCGGCGGGTCTGAAGTTCCCGTTTGTCCACGTGCACTCCTACCGAAATCTTCGATGACGCGCCCGCCATGCAGTAAAAGCCGCTGCACTTCAGGTCGGGCGGGACGGCAGTTAACTCCCGCTAAGTCGGGCAGTTTAGTGTCGTCTCTCCTCGTCCACCGATATTTTCGGACGCAAAAATCCATTTGCGCCTGGCGAATTCCCCAGCTGACTTTTTCTCCACAGTTGCTCCGAAATTGTCGCCCGCAGTGACGCACGTCCCTTGTCGCCAGCTGCCAAAACACATTCCGCGAGTCATGCGCGCAAAATGACGACGAACCACCGTCGCAACTTGCCGCTTCAGACGAACTCCGAAATCGTCGCGCAGCTGTTGACCCAGGTCCGACGGCGTCAACTGTCACTCACGTGACGACTTCAAGGCCGTTCATGCAGATGCCAACGCAGGTCCGCTGACGCCGGCTGCCACACGAATAAACCTCCGAAATTGTCGGAAATCGCAGCGGAAATTACTCACATAAACGTCGCGACAGCTACTGCTGTCCGTTGCCCGGGGGGAGGGAGGCCACGGTCGATCGCGACTGTTCGAGGCAAGGTTCTGGCGGTGCCGAAGGAGTACCCGTAAAACCATGGCCGCGAGGAGCAACTAACCCGTTCTCCCGTTCCCCTGAGGGGTACTACACTCTAAAAAGCGGGGTAGGCTAGGAAAGTAGCTCTGATACCAGGTGTTATGAATGAACTTGCAGAGTGTGCAGTAAAACGAATATCGAGAATGATTGAGTACTGAATTACTGAATCCCGATACAATGGATGTGACGAGGCCTAAATAGGGGAAGTCCTAGCAAGGCGGGGAGGTTGGGCGAAGATGGCTCGGTGATGGATGCGATTGGTGCGGAGGCGACTCGGGGGTGGTTCGGTGCGACGAAATAGGAAGGACAGGTTCGTCGCGTGACCCTCGGGATGGCCTCGCTAACGAGTGCCTCAGTAAGGATTCTGTAAATCCTTACATTTTCCATCCCATTTTGTTAATAATCATATCAGAGGATCCTATATGTAAGTTAGAGTAGCGACGTCGTTCCAGTTACGAGACGCGCCATTTCTCCGCGTCGTGCTCTCCAGATTGTCCACGCAACATGCGCCTCGACGACATCACAATTATTGGAGTGCACTGTGGAATTGCTGGAACAATTTCTGCTCGCCTTCAACTAACTAGTCGATCCAGACAACACCCTCCCCCAAAATTCACCCACCTTTTCCGTCGAAACATCTTCAGTACCAACCTGACGCCCACATGCCATGACGTCTTTAGCTACAGAAGACTTTATAAACAACCCCAGCACCTACCCACGACGTCTTTCGAGGCGCATGAGCACAGAGACGGCAGGGAACGACCCATCCGCAAGCCATGTATAATAACCCGCTCGTCATTCCGTATCTCAACGTACCCTACAAGCACCAACGTGCTTACATTTTGACCCGCCAGTTCTCACGCTAAAACCGTGGAAAAATCGTGAAATATACGAATACCATACTACTCAAGTTAGCATCACCATCGCCCTTGCTTAGCTCGCAAGTGACATAATTCGCTGGGCGTGAATCTCCGTCAACGGCATGATGCGTACCGCAAATTTCCTCCTCCTCGCCCTGTCGCTCCTCGCTGCCACGTGTCAATGCCTCTCTGTCCGGCGTAAGTACGGACGCATCAGTTTGACGCATAGGCAGCCGTACCGAACCGCAATGTGCACATGAAACACGGGTGAGTATCATTCGATAACTGACTTCGTTCGCTCCATGTTCCTTTTCCCCCCACCTACAGTTGTCCAAACTAGAAATGGGCCGAGCGGCAGTGGCGGCGGCGGTGGCGGCGGTGGTGGCGGCAGCGGTGGTGACGGCAATGGTGGCGGCAGCGACGGCGGCAGCGGTCTCTATATCGTGCGCCTCCACTCCGCGCTCCCCCTCGCCGCGTATCGCGGAGCCGTCTCCAGCTTCTCCGGCTGGGCGGACGACAACGATGACGACGAGAGTAGCGACAGCGCCGCCCGCCCGGCAGGGCTGATGGCGACGGCGGAGGCGGTGGACGAAGAGGTGACGGCGACGGGCGGCAGGGTGCCGCGCCGCGCGCGGCTCAGCAAGAACAACCCGCAGGTTAAGGCGTACGCGCAGATGCTGCAGACGCAGCAGGCGCAGATCGCGTCGGAAGTGGGCGTGGCTTCGGACAAGATGGCGTACAGGTGAGCAACCAACGCGTTTACGAGGTAGCGCGCGGATGTGAGATTCTAGACTCAGCCTACTGACTTCTGGCTATCGCACGGATGCGTGGCGCTGAGCAAGATGGCGTGCCGGTAAGTAACAAACGCGTTGGAAGCAGCCCAGTGTATCATAATACGCGAGAAGGATCTTGGTTTCTTACTTCCGATTTGCTTTTGAAGATGCCGGTGCTAACCGCCGGTGCTCACACTGCCACATAGCGGCCCCATTTCTCCGCCACCTTTTTGTTTTTACTCTTTGTCCACACGTCCCGCCTCCTCCACCCCACCTCCCAACTCCTGTCCCCACACCCCGTCCCCCTCGGGCAGCTACATTAGTCCTCCAACCTGATGGCACCTATCATGCTCGCACTTAAAGTAGCCGACACCTCGTTCCTTTTAACCTGTGCCCTCTTCCCCACATCCGCCTCTGTTCTCCCGCCTTTGCACCTCACGTTCTTCCCCGCGCAGCTACAAGTACTCGTCCAACGGCTTTTCGGCGGAGCTGACGGCGGAACAGCTGCGGCGGCTGAAGCGCCACCCCGCCGTGGCGTCCGTGCGCCCGAGCGCGCGCAAGCGCCTCTTCACGACCGAGTCGCCCACCTTCCTTGGGATGAACAGCGCCGGGTCGCTCTGGCCCGCGAATGGCGGGCAGGCGAAGGCGGGCGACGGTACGGTAATTGCCATCGTCGACACGGGGATCTGGCCGGAACACCCGTCGTTTAGCGACACGGAGTTCTCCTCGTCGCGGCCTGCTGGGTGGTCGGGGAAGTGCGACACCACGAAGGATTTTAAGTGCAATAACAAGCTGATCGGTGCGCGCGCGTTTTATAAAGCGTATAAAAGCGCCAACGGGCTGGATCTCTCCGGGGATTGGCTGTCTCCGCGCGACGCCAACGGCCACGGCACGTGGTGTGCGGGGTGAGTCGGGTCGCTGACATTCACTGTGCGCATCGTGTCATACAGATGTCTGCCCATGTTCTCATTCCTAACTCTTCGCAATCCTTTCCCCAATATTCCCTCTCTTCATGTATCCCCAATGCATCCCCCTCCATGCGTCCCCTCGTATGCGGTCCCCCTCCTTCCATCCCGCCTTCCACGCATCCCCCACCTCCCCTACCCTTCGCAGAGCGGCAGCGGGAAACAAGGGAGTGCCCATGGCGGGCGGCAAGGCGAGCGGCATGGCGCCAGCAGCGCGCCTCGTGGCATACAAGGTCTTCTGGTCGTCCAGCGATGGGATGTGGGCGGAGGAGGCAGACATCATCGCAGCCGTAAATCAGGGCGTGGCGGACGGCGTGGATGTGATCTCGCTCTCCCTGGGCGCCGTGAACCCCGAAGACACCTACTTTGATGACATCGCCTTCCTCAACGCTAACTTGGTGTGACTCTCTCAGCTCTCGTCTGTGCCCCTCTCCCTGCTCCTCTCCCTGCTCCTCTCCCTGCTCCTCTCCCTGCTCCTCTCCTTGCTCCTCTCCGTGAACCCCACCCACCGACACCAACTTTGACGACATCACCTTCCTCAACGCCAATTTTGTGCGCTGCTCTCCCCTCCTTCATCCCCTGTTCTCTCTCCGCGCTCTACGTGCCGAACTCTTTGTGCCACCCTCTGTGTGCCGCCCTCTGTGTGCCGCCCTCTGTGTGCCGCCCTCTGTGTGCCGCCCTCTGTGTGCTGCCCTCTGTGTGCCGCCCTCTGTGTGCCGCCCTCTGTGTGCCGCCCTCTGTGTGCCGCCCTCTGTGTGCCGCCCTCTGTGTGCCGCCCTCTGTGTGCCGCCCTCTGTGTGCCGCCCTCTGTGTGCCGCCCTCTGTGCGCCGCCCTCTGTGTGCCGCCCTCTGTGTGCCGCCCTCTGTGTGCCGCCCTCTATGTGCCATGCGCCCACCTCTCCTCACATCACACCTACTTTGACGACATCGCATTCCTCAACGCCAGCCTGGTGTGCCTCTCGTCACCTTGCTCTCCTCATTCGCTCACCTGTGCCTCTCGCCACCTTGCTCTCTTCATACGCTCGCCTGTGCCGCTTTCCCTGTGCCGCTTTCCCTTCCTTGCTCCCTTTCCTGCCCACCTTCCTGCTTCCCGCCTTGCTCCCTTTTTTCTCTCCTCTCTGCTCGGTGTCGCGCACTCTCCTCGCATCTCGCCTGCTTCCACATCGCACTCCTCATCGTCAACGTGCTGCCGCTCCCTCGCCCGATTGTCCCCCGCTGCTCGTTTTTCAACGTGGTGCTGCTCGTTTGTCAGCGTGGTGCTGCTCCCTCTCCTAAACCCTCGCTGTGCAGCACACCAGCATTACTATGCTCGGCTTATCTGCTGCTCTCCTCTCTTCTCATTTCCTCTCCTCTCCCTTCTTCCCTCCTTCCCAATGGTCAGGCGGGGGTGGTCGTGACCTTTGCTGCGGGCAACGACGGTCCCCCCCAAGGATACCGCTCGCTCGACAACTATGCACCCTTCTACCTTACAGTGGGCGCCAGGTGAGCCAAGCCAGCTGCCTCACAGTGGGCGCCAGGTGAGCCAAGCCAGCTGCCTCACAGTGGGCGCCAGGTGAGCCAAGCCAGCTGCCTCACAGTCTGACTCACAGAGCCTGCTGCCTCGCTCCCTCTACCTCCATCATCACACTTTCATCTTGTTTGACTGTGATGCGGGTTTGCGAAGCACAGAGTTCGGGACGTTTTCGTTGCTTCCCTCCCTCAACTCCTCTAGCTTCCCTTATTAATACCACCATCCTCACCCCATTTCCCCCCAACGTCCCCGCATCTCCATGTCCCACCCCCCACTCCTCCCCTCCCCCAGCACCATCGCCCGAGGCGGCCTCACTCTTGCCAGCTCAGCGGGCGCATCCAGGTCAGCAGCAGCATCCACCAATCTGACGTCATCCTCCGCCACACCCTCCGCCAAGCCCTCAGCCGGCGATTCCGCGCCCAACGTGGCCGATTTCTCCTCCACGGGTCCCCTCATCTTCCCAGACATCGGCACCGGCGGTGGCCTGGCCACCGACTCAATCTTAAAGCCCGACATTGTCGGCCCGGGAGTGGACCTCTATGCTGCTGCCCCGGGCACGCGCGTGGGCGACAAGGGCGGGTCGGCTCAGCTGTCCGGGACGTCCATGGCGACGCCTCACCTGGCGGGGATTGCTGCGCTGGTGATGCAGAAGTACCCTTCTTGGAGCCCCGCGCAGGTCATGTCTGCCATCATGACCACAGCTACAACCAAGGACGTCAACGGCGCTGCCATCTCTAGTGCCGCCTCAGGGCAAGCCGCCACGCCATGGGATATGGGCAACGGGCATGTGTTCCCACCCAAGGTTCTCGACCCCGGGCTCACGTATGACGCCCGGAAAAGCGCTTATCTGAATTTCCTGGCCGGGCTGGACATGCAGAGGACCCGGTCAGAGTACCCGAATGAGAAGCTCACCTCTGTGCCTCCCAGAGAGCTCAACCGCCCCACCATCGCACTTGCCAGCCTCAAAGGCAAGATAAAAGTCACACGCACTGTCACCTGTGTCGCTGACTCTGCCTCCACTTACACTGCCAAGATTCAGAAGCCTAATGGGGTGGATGTTACTGTGAAGCCCAGCAGCTTTGCCATCTCGCCTGGTCAGAAGGTCAGCTTTGTGGTGACCTTCAAGGTTACTAAAACCTCAAAAAACTTTCAGTATGGGAGCCTCACTTGGGTGGACGAAAAGGGTCACTCTGTTCGGTCGGCGATTGCTGTAAAGCCTGTCAGGAAGTGAGTGAGCAACATGGTTGGGAGTACATGGTTTTGGGAATAATGATGGACCAACCAGGAATTGGTGGTTCATACGAGCTTGCTAAATAAATATGCAGTCTCTGATATTTGCTTGAATGTTATTAGATATGTTAGTTTCAAATATTATTAGATTTCTTTTCTTTTTGAGGCACATGTGATCTCTATCCACCTGAATGGCTAGTAATGGAAGGACGTCCCTAGTTTTGCTGAACCATGAATTTGTACAAACCCAAGGCCTGCTCAGGATTGCGCTTGCCTTATTCATCTGCCCAACCAGCATATTTCAGCATTTCTGTCAGAGTAAGTGACCACCCAAACCACTATGTCTGAAAGAAAACTATCGCGGTTCGTCGGATCATACGGTATCGGGCCGCATAGCTCTGAACCGACACTTTCCCCTCCCAGGCTTCATGTTTGGCTCAGTCAGTGCCCTGCTTCAATAAGGGCATGTGTCTTTTGGTGTAGACGTTCGGAAAAAAGGTCGACCTTTTGCTGGTAACCGGCTTCGTTAATTTCGCTTAACACTGTTTGCGACGTTTGTGTGTCCATGTAAAATGTTTGAGAAAACAGGACACTGAACTGGGGTCGACCTCGCTTTCGATTTTTTCGTCCACGTTTTTCCAGTGTGTTCCACTGCTCACGGACGAAGCAGCAGCGAGAATTGCGACGTACACGAACTGCTTCGTTGCGAGTTACCGAAGTCGGATTCGGTCACGAATGCCTTTTTATAGACCAGGTAGCCTACGAAATGTAGGCGCGAATCGGGATTTACTTAATAAAATCGACCTTCGACAGTCGAACTTTGTTGGTTCATGTGCTTGATGTGAAAAAGGAAAGAAACAATGAGAAGGGAAGAGGGAAAATTTTCAGGACTGTCGACAACAAGTTGACCAAGGTTCAAATGTATTAAGTCGCAAAAGAACATGAACTTACAATACACTCCAAAAGACACACGCCCTAAAAGGCCATATATTACTCAAGATTGTCAAGACTTCAATTCGTGTTGGAATATAGCAGCTGGAATAAATCAACTATGAAAGAGTTGGGTACAAGTATGGAACCCTAATAGGGGCTGTACCCCATATTGGCTACCCCACTACATCCTACACATAAAACATGCATATACTTCGACACACCCCCATAGGCAAAGTGGGGGAGAGCAAGGGGTCACAAGACCAGTCAAGCGAAGCAAAGCAAGCTTAGGGTGGATCACAACGTCACCACACACACTGAGCACAAGCAAATGGCCACAAGGCCAGTTCACATGCAGAGGTACATATGCAACACCAATAGCACAGTGATCTCTACCTAGCAGAACAAGCATGCAGGTATATATATAGATCACAGTACAAGCAAAGTCTACAGCAAGTGAAGAAAAGTGGGCACAAGGCCTAATAAAGTACAGAAACGCTGATGATCACCAGACGGAAGTGCCTTGGTGAATATATCAGCAGTGTTGGCCCGAGTGGCCACGTGAGCAAGACGAAGTTGCCCACGCTGCTGCAACTCTCGAGCCAGGAAGTAACGCAGAGCGATGTGCTTCGTTCTGTGCTCCAGTCTGTGCTCCTGACACAAGGCAATGGCGGCCTTGTTGTCGACGTACAGCACTGGAGGAGAACGAGGCGGCTCTCCCAAGCAGGGCTGTCGATTCAAGGGCATTTGCCCTTAATGCCCTGAACATTCCGGGTTATGTTCGGTGCAACTCGACCATTTTAAGGGTTTGATTCGAATGGCACCCGTGCCAGTTAAGGGCATCGTTTGGCCCTTCCCCGGACGCGTTAAGTGCTCAATCTGGGCCATCCCCTGAATCTAATTTATACTTTCGGTTCCGCAGAACCCCCCCCCAAAATCTTGCGGAACACCCCCCTCCCCTAACCCCCCCCCCCCTTTCCATAAAAGTTGCACAGTAGGGCTCTAGGTGGAGGATGTTTCACTCGATTTCTATCCAATCTAGTGTGTGTCTAGTGTCGAAGTCAGCAGATGAGTAGAAATGCAGTAGGTAGTGCAATTGTAGTTGTAGTTGGAAGTTGTGACATACATGTTGATTGGAGTAGTTAGCAGTGAAAAGTATGTGATTTTCTTGTCTTAGATGTTGTTTAGGTTAGTTAAGTACACAACACTTTGGAGCCCGGATTTCAAGTTTACACTTCGGCCTGCACCCGTGACCGTTAAGGGCGAAAATTTGGTCACCTCCCTGAAAATCAGGGTCAGAATTTCAGCAGCTGAGGGCCTCAAGTTCTGCCCCCACGGATATCGACAGCCCTGCTCCCAAGTCGGTCAGCAGGTAGGTGAGCCAGCGTAACTCCTGTGCATGCATGGCTGTGGCGTGGATCTCAGCCTCATAACTGGAGCTGCGAACAGAAGACGAGAGTGTAGAACGCCAAGAAACTGAACCAGAGCCAAGGCTGAAGGTGTAACCCTGTGATGACCGCTGCATAGCCTGGTCGTCAACCCAAGAAGCGTCTGAGTGCCCAGTGAGGACAACTGCGCTCCGCCCTCCAAGCACGAGCCCCATGCCCGATGTACCGCACAAGTAGCGCAGCACCCTCTTCATAGCATCCATGTGCACCTTTCGGTGCCGACCAGGAGCCACGTAGCGAGCCAGAAGGCCAAGAGGGTACGCAAGGTCAGGTCGAGTGCAAGTCATCAGGTACATGAGGCAGCCCACTAGCTTTGGGTACGGGCCACTCGGCTCTACGGACTCGTCCGAAGGTGGAGCTGAGAGCGAGTGGCCTGTAGCCAGAGGAGTGTGCTGTGGCGAGGACCAGGTGAAGCCGAAGCGCTGAAGGACCTGCTGCACCATGTGCGACTGAGTAAGTGTGATGGTGCGGCGTGCTCTTTCCCGGGTGATTTGCAAGCCAAGGTAGCTGTGCTGTTCACCCAGGTCTATGCACGTGTGTCTCTTCTGCAGCTTCGACTTCACCAGGGCGAGAGCCTCGGTGTCAGCAGTGGCAAAGACCAAGTCCTCGACGTACACAAGGATGTAGAACGGCGGCAGCAACGAGTTAGTGCGCAGAAACAACGACGGGTCAGCAGTCGACGGAGCAAACCCAAGAGCTGCAAGTGTTGTCAGTGTGTCGTGCCACTCACGTGGTGCCTGGTGGAGACCGTAGACCGGCCGCCGGAGGCTCCACTAGTTACCAGGAGGGAACAACCCAATGAAGCCAGGAGGGCGGCGGAGCTAGATCTCCTCATGCAGGCTGCCCTGTAAGAAAGCTGTGGTGAAGTCAAGAGAGTGAAGCTCGTAGTCACGCTGAGCGGCAACGTGCAGCAGCACCCGAAGTGGTCATCTTTGGGGTGGGGGAGAAGGTCTGGAAGAAGTCTACTCCCTCTCGCTGACTGAAGCCTCGAGCAACGTAACGAGCCTTGAAGACAGGCGGAGAACCTGGCGGCCGCTTCACCCTGAAAATCCACATGCCACTGACGATGTTCGCCCCAGGAGGGGGATCCTCGTCAATGTAAGTGCCTGTGGACTTCCAGGATGCCATCTCTGCGTCCATGGCTGTCTGCCACTGTGAGAAGTACTCACCCGCGATTGCCTCTGCGTAAGAGCGCGGGGTCGGGATGTTTGGTGCATCCGGGTCTCCCTCAGGGGCAAGCAGCATGGACACGAGATGAGGCGCAACGACTGCAAGACACTCAAGGTCCTCCTGACTGTCCTCAATGACGTCCGTGCAAAGAGCACACTCACCCCCGACGGATGGAGGATAGACAGATTCAGACTCAGCAACAAGACCAGCGGCGTAGTCTAGACCAAAGGCAACAGCAAAGTCAAGAAGCTCAGTGACTAGGGCAGACGCAGCAGCTGACTCAAAGGAAAGGTCAGTGATAGCCGTGGCCAGGAGACGCGTGACAGTAGGACTAGCAGCATGAAGAGAGTGAGACTCCGGGTCAGCAAGGGCAGGAAGGGAGGACGCAGGAGGAGAAGGCAGAGGGACACGCTGTCGTACGGTGGAAGGACGAAGCGTCATGTGGTGAGTGCCTGGGACGAGATGCTGACGTGGGACATGACGACCAGTGCGAGCAGCACGAACAGGTGATGCAGAATGAGACTCAGGCGACATAGGACGTTACTCAGGCTCACGACGCTCTGTAAGACCTCCTGTCGGACCAGTGACAACTATGGCTAGCAGACGCGTGACACTAGGGTGAGCAGCACGGGTGTGGTCAGACTCAGGCTTAGGAACGGTAGGCAGAGAAGTCGTAGGAGGGGACGGCAGGGGAACACGCTGCGGAGGAGAGGAAGGACGATAAACTACAAAGTAGGTGCCGGTGACAGCCGGCTGACGCGAACGAGGAACACGACGACCAGAATGACCAGATTGGACAGGCGAGACAGGACGCGACGCAGGTGCACGACGCTTAGTAAGACCCCCTGTCTGCTCAGTGTAAGGAGATGGAGCAGGCAGCGGTAAGCCAGGCTGTAACGGAAGACCAGTAGACGAAGGGAGACTAAGAACCTGGCGAAGCGCAGAGTCAGACGGTGGCTGAGACGACGGAGACGGTGGAGCAACAAACAGGTGCGGCTGTGCAATGCCACCAGCACCAGCAGCTCCAGCACCCCCAACAGCTCCAGCACCGCCAGCAGCTCCAGAACCCTCAGCGCCAGCTCCTATAGGACCAGCTCCACCAGCAGCAGCACCCCCAAAACCGGCACCTCCAGTCCCAGGGTCTCCAGCCTCAGTGTCTCCAGCAGCAGCACCCCTAGACCCAGGGTCTCCAGCAGTAGCACCCTCAGGCTCATCACCTCCAGCCCCAGCAGCTCCAGTACCTCCAGTACGAGCACCTCCGGGACCAGGACCACTCCCAGCTCCAGTGACGCCAGCAGAAGTACCTCCAACGGCATAGCCCCGAGCTCCAGAAGCGCGACCCTGACGGCGACCGTACCAGTCGTGCAGCTGCTGTGAGGTGAGAGGCACACACGGTTAAAGGTGGCTAATCCAAGGAGACCGGGCAACAGAAGACTCAGAACCCTCAGCGCCAGCACTCGCAGCAGCTCCAGAACCTCCAGCGCCAGCACCCGCAGCAGCTCCAGAACCTCCAGCTCCAGCACCCTCAGCAGCTCCAGAACTGCGGGAGGTGCTGGAGCTCCAGAAACAACTCCAGTAGCGGACTCACCAGCTCCAGCGCCTCCCGCAGCAAGGCCCCTAGCTCCAGCAGCGCGACCCTGACGGCCAACGTACCACTCACGCAGCTGCTGTGGGGAGAGAGGGAGTCGAAGAAGAGAGGGCAGCGGCGAGGTACCAGCGGAGCGACTACGGAGACGGCCGCCCCAGGGAGACTGCTCACCAGACGCCTTAGCGCCCCCAGGTGCAGCACCCCCAGACTCAGTACCCCCAGGCTCAGCACCCCCAGACTCCTCACGTCCAGGCTCAGCACCTTTAGTCTCCGCACCCCCAGGCTCCGCACCTCCAGGCTCCGCACCCCCAGGCTCAGCACCCCCAGGCTCCGCACCCCCGGGCTCAGCACCCCCAGGCTCCGCACCCCCAGGCTCAGCACCCCCAGAAGCAGCACCACCCTCAGCAAGACCTGAGTCACCAGTGACCTCAACCGGCGCAGTCAAGGGAGGAGGGTCTACCTGAGACACACCTGAAGGAGCAAGATCGAGAGCGGGGAGGGGGTCTACCTGGGGAGCACCTGGAGCGAGGAAGAGCGTCCGGGGGGGGAGAGGGGCAGTGCGGTAGGGGAAGAGACGGTAAAAGGGAACCGACTCGTCGAACGTGACGTCCTGAGAGGGGAAGACACGGCGCGAGGTGGGGTGGTAAAACTGCCAACCAGGCGTGTCAGGGACAAAGCCAAGGAAGACACAGGGAACAGCGCAGGCGGAGAGCTTGTCTGCGGTGGTATCGCGGACAAAGGCACGAGCACCTCAGATTCGGAAACGCGAAGCATCGCCAACCTTCCCCGTCCACAACAGTGTGGGCGAGGTCTCCGGCAAGGAGACACGGGGCCAGAGGTTGAGCTGGCATACCAGACCGCAAACGGCCACAGAAAATGGGGGGCAGCCACATGGATCATGGAGGTACGAGCGACCTCCATGACTAAGCCAATGCAGCGCTCAACAACCCCATTCTGCTACGGAGAGGCCGGAAGCGTGAACGTCTGGCAGATGCCGTGCTCCGCACAGAAGGCTGCCAAGAGGTCGGAGGAGAACTCACCACCTCTGTCAGAGTGCAGACGCAGGACGGGAAACTCCGTCCCGAACCGCTCGCGGAGCTGGAGACGAGTAGCGCGGATCCAAGGGATCAAAACATCAGGGACCTCACCCTTGATGTGCAAGGGGAAGACCGTGGTGTAACGCGTGTAGTCGTCGACGACCAGCAGGAAGTACCGCTCGTGGCCCTGTCCACGGACGCGGGCTGGGCCCCACACGTCCAGGTGGAGAGTCTGCAGGGGAGCCTCTGTGGGAGGGAACGAGGAGGAGTGAGGAGCGGTGCGCTGCCGCCCCTCAACACAGGGAAGACAAGGAGGAGGATATCAAGAACTAGAGTTTAGTAGGCTTAGGAGACATTGTTATAGTAGCTTAGTGGTGAAGTTTGAGGGTGTAAGGAAAATGTCGAGAGATTTTAGAAGGAGAATGTCTTGAGACTAGAAAGGAGGGGGATACAAGTAGTAAGCCCTAAAAGGGTTTTACTCACTTTTGAGTACCCCACTACAGACTAGACATGCATTATAATCTGACAGAGCAGGCGAGGGTGGGAGGGGAGGGAGAACCCTGGGAAGACCAGAGACAAGGACACGGCGGTGCATGCTGCGAAGGCGCTGCACCGAGGGGTGACCAAGGCGGTGGTGCCAAAGGCGGGTCTGGTGCGACAAGGCGCGACACGAGCAGGGGGGGCGACAACTGACCTAACGCAGACACAGACGCAGCTATTTGAGGGGACTCAGTGGTCAGTGTGTACAGGCCCGACCCCGGCTGCCGAGTGAAGGTAGCCAGGTGACGACCCGTCTGAGCACACGTGCAGTGTGTCACACGCTCGTAGGCAGGGGTGAACTCGTGAACACCCACGTCCTGGAGCGCAGAACCCACCACCAAGTTCGTAGAGAACGAGGGGAGGTAAAGACCCAACAGTGTGCCGGACGGGACAGCAGGAAAAGGGAGGACAGTGGTGGAGGTCGCACGGACTGGACCCCCAGAGGGGTCTGCCAGGGAGAGTGCAACCGGCCGACTGAGCGGCGTGAGGGTGGTGCTGTCGCGAAAGAAGGAGCGAGAAGAACCGGAGTCAAGTCTGAAGGTGTACAAGGCCTCAGCAGGCGCAGTACCAGAGAGAGCAGACTCACCAGCACCTGGAGCAGCAGCCTCACCAGCACCTAGAGCAGGAGACGCACGAGCACCTAGAGCAGCAGCCTCACCAGCACCTAGAGCAGTAGGCTCTATACCTAGGTCAGGCAGTACGCACAGGTAAAAGGCACGGTCAGCACTAGTAGGCAATGCATACATGGCAGTGAGAATAGCATCATAGTCAAGAGAAAAGATATCTACCCCCTGTCCAAGCAGCTCCAGCCAGGTGGGGAGCTCAACCTCGTCGCCAAACTCGGCACGCCAAGCGTCGCTCAGACGGGCGAAGCAGCGGGACTGTGTGTGACTAAGCGTCCCGCAAGCCCGACCAGTCCAATCACCTGTGCGAATGACGTACGGGCAGCGAACGGTACTCCAAGACCCTCTACTCTGAGCGTACCACTCACGAAGCTGCTGGGGCGTGAGGGACTCACGCGGACGTCGCTGGAGCTGCATATGGCCAACGCCAGTAGGAGTAGTAACAGGAGCAGCGCGGGCAGGCAGGCAGGCAGGCGGGCAGGCAGGCAGGCAGACGGGCAGGCAAGCAGGCAGGCAGGCAGGCGGGCAGGCAGCCAGGCAGAGGGCGCGGCAGTGCGCGAACAAGGCAGGTGCTCACCAGTGGTGGGAAGGGCCAGCGCTCGGCGGGCGGCGGCAGGGTAGGCGCACGACGCCGGCGACGGCGGGGCCGCAGCAGCAGCTACAGAGTAGGGCCGCGGCAGCTGCAGTGTGGGGCCGCGTCAGCGGCAGTTCGGGGCCGCGTCAGCTGCAGGGCTGGCGGGGCCGCATCGGCCTCCGGGCGGGGTAGCGTCGGCGGCAGGGCGGGGCCGCGTCGGCTGCAGGGCGCGGCCGCGTCAGAGGCAGGGCACAGCCGCGTTAGAGGCAGGGCGGGGCCGCGCTATTTGCAGGGCGCGGCCGCGTCGGTTGCAGGGCGCGGCCGCGTCAGAGGCAGGGCGCGGCCGCGTCAAAGGCTGGGTGCGGCCGCGTCAGAGGTAGGGCGGGGCCGCGTGATGCAGGGCGCGGCCGCGTTATAGGCAGGGCGCGGCCGCGTCGAAGACAGAGCGCGGCCGCGACGAAGGCAGGGCGCGGCCGTGTCAGAGGCAGGGCGCCCCGCGTCGGCTGCAGGGCGCGGCCGCGTCAGAGGCAGGGCGCGGCCGCGTCGAAGGCAAGGCGCGGCCGCAGCGAAGGCAGGGCGCGGCCGCGTCAGAGGCAGGGAGCGGCCGCATCGGCTGCAGGGCGCATCCGCGTCGAAGGCAGGGAGTGGCCACGTCGAAGGCAGGGCGCGACCGCGTCGAAGGCAGGGCGCGGCCGCGTCAGAGGCCGGGCGTGGCCGCGTCAGAGGCAGGGCGCGGCCGCGTCGCCTGCAGGGCGCGGCCGCGTCGAAGGAAGGGCGGGGGTTGCGTCGAAGGCAGGGCGCGGCCGCGTCAGAGGCAAGGCGCGGCCGCGTTCTGGCCTGACGGGCCTGCAGGGGCGGCGCGTGGGCCTTACGAGCCTGCAGGGGCGGCGCGCGGGCCTTACGGGCCTGCAGGGGCGGCGCGCTGGCCTAGGGCAGCAGGAGACATCACGAGGGCTATAGGACGGTGCGCGCAGCGCAGCACGTCACAAGGCAGAGCAGGCAGGCAGGCAGGCAGGCGCAGGACAACACGTGGGGTGGCGCAGTAACTGCAACGGTAGGTGGGCCCGAAAAAAACGGTCATACGGATCTAGTGCTTTGAAACCATGTTAGAATCTAGCAGCAGGAATGAATCAACTATGAAAGAGTTGGGTACAAGTATGAAACCCTAAAAGGGGCTGCACCCCATATTGGCTACCCCACTACAGCCTACACATATATAACATGCATATACTTTGACAATTTGCACACATATGCCATTGGAACCCCAAGAGTATCATTACACTCCCCACCCCGCTAATCCGATCCCAAGAATCATCCAACATTGGGCATTTTGTAGACTACTCCGTTTTCCGAGTATAGCGTTTAGACATCCGTCATGGTGCATTCGAGATTTCTTCAGATTGGTTTACTACCGCATTTGGCCCTGAATGTACAAAGCCAACCCATGGATAGGGCTGAACTTGTCTGACTCATTTGCCCAATCAACACATTGCATCGTTCTTCTCAAAGAATGTGATAGCTGCCCCATGGTCAGTTTCTCTTTCCTTCCCACTTTTCTAGTCTGCTTGGTGGTTCGAATTTACGAAAGGCTGTATATTAATAATGAAAAACAAGACAACTGGCGCATAGATTCACACCCAAATTTGACTACTAAGCCCCCCAGGAATATCATTCACTCCCCACCCCACTAACCCAACCCCAAGAATCACATTCTGCATTTTTTACAGCTCAGTTTCACTTTCCAAGTGCTTAGGCTAGGCTATAGTGGTTGAACGTCTTTGGCTAGGTCCACTTGGCTTCAAGCATTAACTTCTTGAAGTTGGTCTTCTCAGGGTAGAGCGCCACAGGCTACCAATCCACGGAAATGACGTCAGCAAAAACGATAGCTTCGTGTGTGTGCCCCGGGGTGAGACGGATGCTCATTGTCTTCTTCGCACCGGTTACCGCCTTCGCCTCCGCACCCGCGAGCACCCACACGGCCTTGCTACCGTTGCGTACCAGCTTCGTCCACTCCTTGCCGCCGTCCGCGCTCACCTCAATTTGCTGCAGCGTGCCGGGGCCCGCCAGCCCCACCATCTGAATGGCAAAGTTCTCTTCTGTCGCGTTCTTCTGTTGGAATCACTTAACAGGAATGAATGAACTAGAAGTGAAATGAGTACAAGTACCTAACCCTAGAATTGTGTACCCCCTATAGGCTAACCCACTGTAGCCTAAACTAACACAACATACATAATGTTTGACACACCCCCATAGGCAAAGTGGGGGAGAACTAGGGGTCACAAGACCAGTCAAGGCAAAGCAAGGCAAAACAAGCTCAGGGTGGATCTCAAGGATACCACACAAATTCCGAGCACAAGCAAGTGGTCACAAGACCAGTTCACATGCAGGTTTATAATAGAGCAAAAGGTACAATGATCACAACCTAACAAGAGTAAACATGCAGGTACATATATAGAGAACACAGTACAAACAGACTCAAGAAGTAAGCAAGTGAGGTCCAGTAGGCACAAGGCCAAGAAGAGTGCAAAAGCGCTGATGGTCACAAGGCTGAAGCGCCTTGGTGAACACATCAGCAGTGTTGGCCTCAGAGGCCACGTAACGCAGGAGAAGCTGACCACGCTGCTGCAGCTCTCGAGCAAGGAAGTAACGCAGAGCAATGTGCTTCGTTCTGTGCTCCAGTCTGTGCTCCTCACACAAGGCAATGGCTGCCTTGTTGTCGACGTACAGCACAGGAGGAGAACGAGGCTGCTCTCCAAGGTCGGTCAGCAAGTAGGTGAGCCAGCGTAGCTCCTGGGCCGCCATGGCTGTGGCGTAGATCTCAGCCTCACAACTGGAGTTGAGAACAGAAGAAGAGCGAGTAGAACGCCAAGAAACATAACCAGAGCCAAGACTGAAGGTGTAACCCTGAGACGACCGCTGAGTAGCCTGGTCGTCTGCCCAAGAAGCGTCTGAGTGCCCAGTGAGAACAACTGGGACTCGCCCTCCAAGCACTAGCCCCATGCCCGACGTACTGCACAAGTAGTGCAACACCCTCCTAGCTGCATCCATGTGCTCCTTCCGGTGACGGCCGGGAGCGACATAGCGTGCAAGAATGCTGAGAGGGTATGCAAGGTCTGGTCGAGTGCAGGTCATCAGGTACATGAGGCAACCCACAAGCTCTGGATACCGGCCACTCGGCTCTACAGACTCATCCGAAGGCAGAGCTGAGAGCGAGTGACCGGTAGGCAGAGGAGTGGGCTGAGGCGAGGAGTACGTGAAGCGGAAGCGCTGAAGGACCTGCTGCACCATGTGTGAGTGAGTCAAGGTGATGGTGCGGCGTGCTTTGTCCCGGGTGATCCGCAAGCCAAGATAGCTTGTCAGTTCACCCAAGTCTGTGCACGTGTGTCTCTTCTGCAGCTCCGACTTCACGTGGGCGAGTGCCACTGTGTCACCAGTAGCAAAGACCAAGTCGTCGATGTACACAAGGACGTAGAACGGCGGCAGTGAGGTGTCGGTGCGTAGAAACAGCGACGGGTCAGGAGTAGAAGGCGCGAACCCAAGAGCCGCAAGCGTAGTCCTCAGTGTGTCGTGCCACTCACGAGGCGACTGGCGAAGACCGTAGACTGGCCGTCGGAGGCTCCACTGGGTACCAGGAGGGAACGACCCAGTGAAGCCAGGTGGACGGCGCAGCCAGATCTCCTTGTGCAGGCTGCCCTGCAGGAAAGCAGTGCTGAAGTCAAGCGAGTGGAGCTCGTAGTCACGCTGAGCGGCGACGTGCAGCAGAACCCGAAGAGTGGTCATCTTCGGGGTCGGGGAGAAGGTCTGGAAGAAGTCAACTCCCTCTCGCTGACTAAAGCCTCGTGCAACGTAACGCGCCTTGAAGACAGGCGGAGAGCCCGGCGGCCGCTTCACCCTGAAAATCCACATGCCACTGACGATGTTCGCCCCAGGTGGGGGAACCTCGTCGACGTAGGTGCCTGTGGACTTCCAGAAAGCCATCTCTGTGTCCATGGCTGACTGCCACTGAGAGGAGTAGGGACCGGCCATCGCCTCTGCGTAAGAGCGTGGGGTCGGGATGTCTAGTGCATCCGGGTCTCCCTCAGGGGCAACAAGCATGGACACGAGATGGGGAAAAGCGGCAGCAAAGCACTCAAACTCCTCCTGCCTGTCCTCAAGGACGTCAGTGCCAAGAGCACACTCACCCCCGACGGACGGAGGACAGACAGACTCAGACTCAGCAACTAGGCTAGCAGCGTAGTCTAGACGACAGCGAGCAGCAAAGTCGACAAGCTCAGCAACTAAGGCAGACGCAGCAGCAGACTCAAAGGAAGGGTTAGTGACAACAGTAGCCAGGAGACCCGTGACAGTAGGACTGGTAGCACGAAGAGAGTCTGACCCAAGGTCAGCAAGAGCAGGAAGAGAGGAAGCAGGAGGAGACGGCACTGGGACACGCTGTGGAGCAGTGGACGGACGAAGCGCCATCCGGTGAGTGCCTGGGACAGCAGGAAGACGCTGACGCTGGACTCGACAACTAGAGAGAGCAGTGCGGACAGGCGACTCAGGACGAGACTCAGGCGACGCAGGACGAGACGCAGGCTCATGCTACTTAGTAAGACCTCCAGTCGAACCAGTGTAAGGAGCAGGACCAGGGAGAAAGGAGGCAGACGGTAACGCCGACTGCACTTGGACAGGCGGAGGACACGCTAAGGAGGGAGGAGGAAAAGGAGGAGGAAGCTGACCAAGAACCTTCTGAAGGAGCGGAACAAAGTACGGCCGAGACCGAGCAGCGACACCAGAGCCAGCAGGGACACCCGCACCAAGGTCCGCAGCACCAGGAGCAGCTCCAGCGCCCACGTCCTCAGCACCAGCGGCAGCTCCAACGCCCGGGTCCTCAGCACCAGTAGCAGCTCCAACGCCCGGGTCCGCAGCACCAGCGGCAACTCTAACGCCTGGGTCCTCAGCACCAGCAGCAGCTCCAACGCCCGGGTCCTCAGCACCAGCAGCGGCTCCAACGCCCGGGTCCTCAGCACCAGCAGCAGCTCCAACGCCCGGGTCCTCAACACCAGCAGCAGCTCCAGCGCCCGGGTCCTCAGCACCAGTAGCGGCTCCAACGCCCGGGTCCTCAGCACCAGCAGCAGCTCCACCGCTCGGGTCCTCAGCACCAGCAGCAGCTCCAACAGCAGCGGGGTCCGTAACACGAGGCACGCCACTCCGAAGAGTGCAGCGCCGCTCGTACCACTCACGGATCCGCTCGCGGGAGGGGAGCTCCCGAACGGGCGAAGAAGCACTAGCACCAGTCCCAGTAGTACGTCCGGCTTGAGCGGTACCTCTCCGGAGGCTGCAGTACTCTAAGTACCACGCACGCAGCTGCTCCGAGGAGAGGGCTCCTCCAGGTGCAGGACTCCCAGGCCTAGTACCTCCAAACTCAGAACCCCCAGACTCCGGACTCCGCAGCTCAGCACCACGAGGCTCCACACCCCCAAGCTCAGCACCCTCAAGCTCCACACCCCCAGGCTCCACACCCCCAGGCTCCACAACCCCAGGCTCCACACCCCCAGGCTCCACACCCCCAGTCTCCACACCCCCAGGCTCAGCACCCCCAGCAGGACGAGAGTCGACAGCTACCTCAACAGGCTCAACCGGGTCTACCTGAGACACACCTGAGGGAGCGGCACCCTCAGGGGGGAGGGGGTCTGCAACAGCAGCACCTGGCGCGAGGAAGAGAGGCGGGGGGGGGGAGCGGGGCAGAGCGGTAGGGGAAGAGGCGGTAGTAAGGGACGGACTCGTCAAAAGTGACGTCCTGGGAGGGCAAAGACTCGGCGCGAGGTGGCGTGGTAAAACTGCCAATCAGACGCGTCCGGGACAAAGCTGAGGAAGACGCAGGGAACAGCACGGGAGGAGAGCTTGTCCGCAGACGAATCGCGGACAAAAGCTCGAGACCCCCAGACCCACAAAACGTGACGCATCGCCAACCTCCCCCGTCCACAGCACCGTGGGCGAGGTCTCCGGCAAGGAGACACGGGGCCAGAGGTTGAGCTGATGCGCAGCGTACCGGACCGCAAATGGCCACAAAAACTGGGGCACAGCCGCATAGATCAAGGAGGTACGGGGGACCTCCATGACCAGGCCAATGCGGCGCTCCGCAACCCCATTCTGCTGTGGAGAAGCCGGAAGCGTGAACGACTGCTCAATGCCGTGCTCAGCACAGTAGGCTGCCAAGAGGTTGGAGGAGAACTCACCACCTCTGTCAGAGTGCAAGCGCAGGACAGGAAAGTCTGAGTGAAAACGCTCGCTGAGCTGGAGACGGGCTCTGCGGATCCAAGGGATCAAGACATCAGGGACCTCACCCTTGGTGCGCAAGGGGAAGACCGAGGTGTAGCGCGAGTAGTCGTCAACAACTATCAGGAAGTACCTCTCCTGACCCTGACCACGGACGCGGGCTGGGCCCGACACGTCCATGTGGAGTGTCTGCAAGGGAGCAGTCGTCGGGGGGAACGAGGAGGAGTGAGGAGCGGCGCGCTGCCGTCCCTCGACAGAGGGGAGACAGGTAGGAGCAGGCGAGGGTGGGAGGGCAGGAAGGACCCTGGGCAGGCCAGAGACAAGGTACCGGGAGTGCATGGCACGAAGCCGCTGCACAGACGGGTGGCCAAGGCGGTGGTGCCAGAGGACAGTCTCGTGTGCCAAAGAGCGACACGAGCAGGGGGCGGACAGCTGACCTGACGCGGATGCGGACGCAGTCGCAGCAACCTGAGGGGACTCAGTAGTCAGTGTGTACAGGTCCGACCCCGGCTGCCGAGTGAAGGTAGCCAAGTGACGGCCCGTACGAGCACACGTGCAGTGTGTCACGCGCTCGTAGGCAGGGGTGAACTGGTGAACACCCCCGTCCTGGAGTGCACATCCTGCCACCAAGTTCGTAGAGAACGAGGGGAGGTGGAGACCTGACAGTGTGCCCGACGGGACCGCAGGGCAGGGAAGGACTGTGGAAGAGGTCGCAATGACCGGACCCCCAGAGGGGTCAGCAAGGGAGACAGCAACTGGCCGAGCAAGCGGCTCAAGGGTAGTGCGGTCACGAAAGAAGCAGCGAGAAGCACCTGAGTCCAGTGTGAAGGTGTGCAGTGCGGAAGTCGACGCAGTACCAAGGGGGGGAGACACACGAGCACCTAGAGCAGCAGCCTCACCAGCACCTGGGGTAGCCGACACGCGAGTACCTGGAGCGGCAGACGCACTGGCCCTAATGCCCGGGTCGGGCGGCACACACAAGTACTCAGGCACCCTCTCCACTAGTAGACATCACATACATGGCAGATAGAATAGCATCAAAGTTTAGAGCATAGATATCAATCCTCTTCTTCAGGAGATCAAGCCAGCGGGGCAGCTCAGTGGCCTGAGGGAACTGAACACGCCAAGCGACGTCGAGACGAGAGAAGCAGCGCTGTGTGGCGTGCGGTCGTCCACACTGCTGACCAGTGCGGTCACCAGTGCGAATGACGTACGTGCAGCTAAGACCACCCCCACCCCCGTGCTGAGAGTACCACTCACGGACCTCCTGGGGCGAGGGAGTGTGCTGCTGGCCCTGGCCACCGCCAGTGCCTCCACGGCCACCACCACTGCTGCCACCTCCTCGACCACCCCAACCCCTGCCGCCGCCTCGTCCACCGCCACCCCAACCGCCGCCTCCACTCCTGCCACCTCCCCCGCCGCTGCCGCCACCACCCCCACCGCTACCACTCGCCCCTCCAGCCGAGCCACCACCCCCACTGCCTCCACCGCCCCCACCGCCACCTCCCCCGCCGTCACCGCCACCACCCTTGCCCCCTTTGCCCTTGCTGCTGCGGCGTCCGCTCGAGGCAGACGCAGCGCCGACCTTCTCAGTACCAAGAAGGTCGACAGCAGCAGCAGAGGCGATAGAGGGAAGAAGGGGGGAAGGAGAACACCCCTCAAAGAACGGGGTACGGGGGTCGCCCGAGAGGCACCCTACAGCGACTATGCTAGTCTCAGCTGCAAGTAGCTCCTTCTCGAGGAGGGCAATGGTGAGCTCAGTGGGGCAACGAGCTAGGAAGTGGTCCCTGACAGCACGCAGTGTGTCAGGGAGGCGGGTGACTACGTGGTAGAGAGTGAGCCAGAGTGGAGGGGGGTGCGTGGCAAGGAACTCAGCAGGCATGGCGGCACAGAAGCGGGCCTCACTAGTACGGAGGTGCGTGATGAGGTCAGCGACTGTGTGAAAGGAGGCCAGGCCGGGAAACAGGTAGGGGAGGGAGAGACGGCATAGTGCGGCAGAGGCAGGTGAGGAGTAGCGAGCAACTACAGCTGTGTACAGTGTCTGTGCAGTCTTGTGCTGACCAAAGTGCTCGCGTTCGTCTATCGGCAGGGAGTTGCGAATGGCGAAGCGAGCGTGGGCATCACGAGTCTGCCACTGTGAGCGAGCAGTGCTGTCAGCAGTAGCAGCAGGGGCAGTGACATGGCCTAGGGCGTGATCGTACAGTGAGATGTCATCCTTGGCTGTGAGCTGTAGGTAGAGGTGCAGGTCATCGAGCCAGGTGTCAAACTTCACAGGGCGGCCCTCAGCATCGAACACGAGAACCTGTGGGCTAGCCATAGGAACAGTAGAATAGCAGCAGTAGCAGTAGGAGAAGCAGGTAGGACGAACCAGGTAGGGCAGGGCGGCGCGGCTCGGTTCAGGTCGGGTCGCGGCTCGGCTGGGTGGCGCGGCTCGGTTTAGGGCGCGCGGCTCGGCTCGGGGCGCGCGGCTCGGGTCGCGCGGCTCGGGTCACGGCGGGGGACGGGCCGCCCGCTCTCCCTACAGCAGGAACGGGCCGCCCGGGGCCTCTAGGTGGTGGGCACGGGTCGGCGAGGTCGGCATGGGGCCGGTTGGGGCCCTAGAGGTGCGAGCCCGGGGCTGATCGGGGCCTGAGCGGGGCTAGCGCGGGGCCAAACGGGGCCTTGACGGAGCTAGCAAGGGGCTGACGGGGCCCTGAACGCGGCTAGTGCGGGGCCGACGGGGCCTGAAACGGGGCCGACGGGGCCTGAAACGGGGCTAGCGCGGGCCCGATCGGGGCCTGAATGGGGATAGCGCGGGGCCGACGGGGCCTGAGAGGGGCTAGCGCGGGGCCGACGGGGCCTGAAACGGGGCTAGCGCGGGGCCGACGGGGCCTGAGAGGGGCTAGCGTGGGGCCGACGGGCCCTAAAACGGGGCCAACGGGGCCTGAAACGGGGCTAGCGCGGGCCGACGGGGCCTGAGAGGGGCTAGCGCGGGGCCGACGGGGCCTGAAACGGGGCCAACGGGGCCTGAAACGGGGCTAGCGCGGGCCGACGGGGCCTGAGAGGGGCTAGCGCGGGGCCGACGGGGCCTGAAACGGGGCCGACGGGGCCTGAAACGGGGCTAGCGCGGGCCGACGGGGCCTGAGAGGGGCTAGCGCGGGGCCGACGGGGCTTGAAACGGGGCCGACGGGGCCTGAACGGGGCTAGCGCGGGGCCTAAACGGGGCCTTAAAAGGGCCGACGGGGCCTGAACGGGGCCGCTAGGGAGAGCCTGAAACGGGGCCGACGGGGCCTGAACGGGGCTAGCGCGGGGCCGTCAAGAGGGGCCTCTAGGGGCGTGACACGCCGAGGCGCCCTAGGGCATAGGTAGGTAGGTAGGTAGGTAGTTACGTAGTGGTGGGGCCCTTAGAAAATTTCGGTCCTAGGAAGGACCTGCTCTATACCATGTTGGAATCAATCACTGAACAGGAATGAATGAACTAGCAGTGAAATGAGTACAAGTACCTAACCCTAGAATTGTGTACCCCTATAGGCTAACCCACTGTAGCCTAAACTAACACAACATACATAATGTTTGACATCTTCTGCACGCGCCACTGCAGAGCCGAAGATGGACACGTAGTTGGTGCGCTCATACGTGACGTTGATGGGAGCGCCGGCGATGTCAGCATGCACGATCTTCTCCAATGTGACTCGGGAACAATGACAGTTGTTTCTCCGTCTTCACCTCTCCCACTATTCGCACCGTTACCGGCTTTTCGCGGCACGCGTCCTGCCGGCTCATGCAACTCACCTTGTAGTACGCGACGCAACACTTCTGGAAAGCGGCGGGAGGAAGCTTCACGATAAGGCCTTTGCCGAAGAAGCGGTTGCCGGTATATTTGCCGTAGTACGGGCATGTGGAGTCCTTCCCCTGGCCCGTGCCTTTGCTCCGCCTCGTGCTCGTTAAAGTGATGTTCACGCCGGCAGGTCCCACACGGTTTCGGTGAGTAATGTTGCGACGGCAGTCCATCGGAATTGAGACCCTTGCACCCAAACGGAATTTCAGCAAGTTGCCTGGGTGTATCTTACGTTTACGAAGGGCAGCTTCATTACAAAAAAATGAGTTAGGTTGGAGGGTCCGAGGTTGGCGCTCGACTACATTTGTCAAGCTCTAATTTCCAACTGAATTAGAGGCTGCAAACTGTTGAAATATATTTCTTATATAAACTGCTTTTAGCGATAGTTAGTGTAGTGTTACATTGTTTGGTGGTGCACCTTGCTGCTTTGCCTATATCCTGTACCTTCTCTCTTTATTGAACACTTTTTCTCCTTTGCAACTCTCTCGACATTCCTCTAAGCTACTAAGCTACCATAGCCATGGCTCCTAAGCCCTAGCTGTCCTTAGGAATTTGACATGGAATCAGAGATGTTACGCTCCTGGGCCTGTGGGCCCAGGTGCTTCCGCTGCTTCTGTCTGTCGCGCGCCTCGTGGCGCGCGACGCTTTTTCTTCCCGCCACGCACTCGAGGCGCGTGGCGGTTTTCTGCCCGCCTGTGCGCCCCGAGGCGCGTGGCGGCTTCCTGCTTCACGTACCACCCCCGGGGGACCGCGCACCCCCCCCCGGTTCAACGGTCGCGTCGCCCCCCGGGAGCCCGTCGCGTCGCCCCCGCAACCCCCGCTGCCTCGTCGCGACGCCCCTGCGGGACCCGCACGGCGTCGCCCTTGCTCGTCGCGGCGCCCCCTGGGACGCCGCCCCTGCTCGTCGCGGCACCCCTGGGGCGCCGCCCCTGCTTCGTCGCGGCGCCCCCTGGGCGCTGTCCCTGCTCGTCGCGGCGCACCCCCCCCCTAGCCGCCGCCTCTGCCTCCCCTGCGCACGCGCCTGCTCTGGCAGCAGCGCCGCGGGGCCTGCCCTGCACCAGCAACGCCGCCCCTGGAGCAGCCGCCCCTGGCCCCTGGAGCAGCCGTCCCTGGCCCCTGGAGCATCCGCCCATGGAGCAGCCGCCCCTGGCCCCTGGAGCAGCCGCCACTGCAAGCAAGCCGCCGCTGGCCCCTAGAGCAGCCGCACCTGCAGCCGCCCCTGGCCCTTGGAGCAGCCGCCCCTGCAGCAGCCGCCCCTGGCCACTGGAGCAGCCGCCACTGCAGCAGCCGCCCCTGGCCCTGGAGCAAGCCGCACCTGCAGCCGCCCCTGGCCCCTGGAGCAGCCGCCCCTGCAGCGCCGCCCCTGGCCACTGGAGCAGCCCGTCACTGTAGGAGCCGCCCCCTAGCCCCTGGAGCAGCCGCCCCCTGGAGCAAGCCGCCACTGCAGCAGCCGCCCCTGGCCCCTAGAGCAGCCGCCCCTGCAGCAGCCGGCCCTGGCCCCTGGAGCAGCCGCCCCTGCAGTAGCAGACCCTGCACCTGCCCGCGACGCCGCTCCTGGACCCAGTGCCGCCGTGTGTGGGAGGGTATGGGGGTGGCGGGTGTGGGGGTGATGAGTGTGGGTGCGTTCCCTTCCCCTCCTCCTCCTCGTTCTTCGTCTCCCATTGCTGCAGCTGCCGCTGAAGGGGGGTGGATGTGTGGGAGCCGAGGGGAGGGAGCTAAGGGGTGTCGTGGGAGTGGAGACAGGGGTGCAGCAAGGGGGTGTGTGAGAAGGGGGTGTGGGACTGTTAGGGGAGGTAGAGCGGAGGTCGCCGTCGTGTCGTCAGCAGCGCCAGTAGTCCGGAGCCCTCGTGCTCTCGGTAGCCCAGCGAGCCTGCTTTGCCAGTCGCCTGTGAGTCCGTTGCTCCTTCCGCTCATCGTAGCCGCGGAGCCAGATACTCCTG